>JBBBDQ010001465.1:0-490000 GCA_037127315.1 Ascarosepion bandense | reverse complement strand
CCTCATTGTTAATATCAGATTTGTTTAATAAGAGAATTTCTCTTCCGTGAAATTGACATAGTATTTTACGGCTGAAGTATGTCTAGTTAAATATTCTGCATGTTCTGATTATCATGAGGTTTCTGGATATTTGATAGTTGCTATTGTGTTCGTTAGTTGCGGGTCGCCATTTTTCAGAACAGGGTCGCTTTTTGTGGTTAGGTTGTGCGTACGGATTGATCATTGTTGTGAGGATTGCGTGTGTTTTTAACTCCTTTTTCTTAGTCGGTAGAAATTTTATGGTTTGGTTTTGCATAAATATCGCATTGAATGAGTTTGTTTTAAAAGTTCTACTCTGCCTCACGTAGGCTGAAAAGAAAAAGTCGAAGAGTGTAGTTGAGATGTTAGTGAAAAAACATGCCAACGAAAATGTACTTGTTTGAAATGCTGCGTCATTTTTTAGTGAGTCAGAATGTAGCAAATTCTGAAAAATATTTCGGTAGTGTGTTTTTTATGCAAAAAAAAATAAAGTCCAACGGTTGGTGAATGTTAAAATCTTGTGATTGTTTTCCAATATTCCACGTTGAGAACATTGTTTAGAAAGACCCGTTTGTTTTAGGTGTGTATGGAATTAACTTGGTGATCAAAAACATTAACAGCGAAGAAAAGCTATGATTTACAAAGTTGTTGAGCTGATGATGGTGAAACTGATACCGGGTGTCGACAAATGTTTGTAAGATCTTTTGAAGATATCTGGATTGATTGCCGATTTTTTTAAAGATGCAGCTGTGACACGATATCTAGGCATATATGTATTTTATTATAATAGATTAAAATAGAAAATGGTTAAGAATAGAAAATAGTTTAAAAACATATTTAACAAAAGTGAAAAAAGAAGAGGAAAAAATAAATAAATAAACGCTTTTTCTTTTATGAGGAAAATTGTGGAAGAGACAAGGGTATCCGATTACTGTTTTAAATCCTACCACTCCTCCGGTAAATATTTGACTCAGTGATTTAATGTGATAAAGCGATAAGTTCAGGAGATAAAAGTTCAGGAGGTGCGTTTTCGAATGACCAGGTCAAAGGCTGTCTTTTACTGTATCTTGACCACACATTAAGAATTTTCCATCGGAAGCTTTAAAAAAAAAAGATAACTGAAATTTCAGACTTACAGTCGCCAATGTTTATCATCGGTGGTCTAAAGCATTTCCGGATTTCCGGATTCATTTTAAATAAATAGAAATTAGTTAGTGAGTTTAAAAAAGGGAGTCCCGCAAGGTGTGTGCTTGAAGTAGGAACCTCCGTTCGTCTTGTTTCGGTTAATTCGGATTTGTTGATCTCCATTAATTAGAGTTAGAGCTGTGTGTCACATTCGCCTGCCCCAACCGAAAAAGCTAGCTCTAGTCTAAACGAAATAAAGCATCCTTTCAACTCATCCAAGTTGTGGAAGTTCGTTCCTTATAGTTTAATCTTGTACCCCCAGCTTGAGGCTCCGACATTTTCAACAAACCGTAAGGTAAGCAGAATTATTTACTCCCTTTTTGTCTGGCCAAAATTCTCGCCGGCTGAAGAACGGCTGTACGATCGAAAAAAAAAAAAAGAAAAGAAAAGGGACAATGAATTGATTAAGAAAAAAAAGGCGTGAGTACTTTGAGAGAAAAAAGTATAAATTTTGAAAAGAAAGAAAAAGAAAAAGAGAAGTAGAGACAACTTAACCGGTCTGAATTGGTACTTAAAAACAAAAAAAGGAGAAGACTGAAAAAAAGGACTGTTTGAAAAGAAAAAGGGATGATGATGAAAAAATATTTTTGAGAAAAACAGAAAGAAACATTTTAGGAACATTTATTTACTTTTTTGTTGTTTTGGTTAAAAAAAAGAAAGAAAGGAAAATGGAACATGATAATGAGAAAAAGGTGTGTACAAAAAAAATGGAAAAAATAATAGGAAGGGAGAGAGCAAGAAACAACTGTGCGCGTACAAAAAAATTAATTGGGAAAAAAATGTGTGACTATTTTGAGATAAAAAGTACGAATTTTGAAAAGAAAGTAAAAGAAAAAGAGAGCTAGAAACAACGCAAACGGTGTGAAAAAAAAGAGAAGAACGAAAAAAAAGGACTGTTTGAAAAAAAAGTGGGTAAAAGAATAGTATGTGTTATTAGTTTAAAAAAAAAAACATTATTTGTGAAAAAAAATGACAGAGAGAAAAACTAAGTGGGAGTGTCCAACAACGACAAAAATATTTTGTAAAAAAATTGTGAAAAAGATGTGTACGAAAAAAACAAAAAAATGAAAAAAAATAAGAGGAAGAGAGAGAGAGCAAGAAACAACTGTGTGTGCAAAAAAAAAAAAAGAAGAAAATGATTAAAAAAAAATGTGTGAGTATTTTGAGATAAAATGTATGAATTTTGAAAAGAAAGTAAAAGAAAAAGAGAGATAGAAACAACGCAAACGGTGTGAAAAAAAAGAGAAGAACGAAAAAAAGGACTGTTTGAAAAAAAAGTGGGTAAAAGTATGTGTTATTACTTTAAAAAAAAGCATTATTTGTGGAAAAAAAATGACAGAGAGAAAAACTAAGTGGGAGTGTCCAACAACGACAAAAATATTTTGTAAAAAAAATTGTGAAAAAGATGTGTACGAAAAAAACAAAAAAATGATAAAAAAATAAGAGGAAGAGAGAGAGAGAGAGCAAGAAACAACTGTGTGTGCAAAAAAAAAAGAAAATGATTAAAAAAAATGTGTGAGTATTTTGAGATAAAATGTATGAATTTTGAAAAGAAAGTAAAAGAAAAAGAGAGATAGAAACAACGAAAACGGTGTGAAAAAAAAAGAGAAGAATGAAAGGTAAAAGAATAGTGTGTGTTATTAAAAAAAAGGTACTATTTGCGAAAAACAAATGAGAGAGAAAAACTAAGTGAGTGTGTACAACAACGACAAAAAATGTTTTGAAAAAAATAAAAAAGGATGATGGTGAAAAAAAAAAATTTTTTGAGAAAAACAGAAACATTTTAGAAACATTTAATTACTATTTTGTTGTTTTGTTTGAAAGAAGGAAAAAAGGACGATGATGATGAAAAAAATATTTTTGAGAAAAACAGAAAAAAAAACATTTTAGGAACATTTATTTCCTTTTTTTGTTGTTTTTGTTTAAAAGAAAAAAAAAGAAAGAAGGGAAAATGGAATATGTTTGGAGAACTTTAAAAGAGACTGATAATGAGGAGCAGTTACATCGCTCCTATATTTATAGACTTGCTCAGAGTTATGACTATTTTGTCAACTTGTGTTAGTTAATTTTTTTTAAAATTTCTTTTCTTCTTTGGGAGAGAGGGTGGAAACACCCCTCTCTTGGATTTATTGTGTAAACTATGCTTCAATCATTTTGTCGGGCGCCATTGACCCCATTGGGAGGGGACGTCCTCAGCAAACTTCCATCATGACAAGGTTTCTTGGGGGGGGGGGGAATGCAGGAAAGGCCCAGAGACTTGTGGCTGGAAAATGGTAACAGGAGATGAATTAACGAAGAGTGGAGTCTCTTCCAGGAATAGAAGGGAAGAAGTAAAGCGGAAAGCAAAACACTAAGTTGAAAAAGGTGTTCGTTAACGAAGAATTGACCCTCATACGTAGCGATAAACCAACTGCGTGGATTCATTGATGCCACTGGCTACGAAGACAAAAATTGAGGAATTGGTTGTTGAAATAAGAAGAAAAATGGGTTGGGGAAATACAAAGAAATGGTATGGATTAATAAGAAATTTCATAATTGATGGTTGTGGAGAGGAGGAGAATATCACTGGGGGATCAAAATAATTTTTGGTGGTGATGGCGTATCGACATGAAGAAGCATCGTGTCATGCTTTTTTTTTTTGTTTGTTTATTGTAATTTATTGACTTAAATGACAAGATCCGTTGGGGGAGGTAATGTGACACGATAACTAGGCATATATGTATTTTATTATAATAGATTAAAATAGAAAATGGTTAAGAATAGAAAATAGTTTAAAAACATATTTAACAAAAGTGAAAAAAGAAGAGGAAAAAATAAATAAATAAACGCCTTTTCTTTTATGAGGAAAATTGTGGAAGAGACAAGGGTATCCGATTACTGTTTTAAATCCTACCACTCCTCCGGTAAATATTTGACTCAGTGATTTAATGTGATAAAGCGATAAGTTCAGGAGATAAAAGTTCAGGGGGTGCGTTTTCGAATGACCAGGTCAAAGGCTGTCTTTTACTGTATCTTGACCACACATTAAGAATTTTCCATCGGAAGCTTTAAAAAAAAAAGATAACTGAAATTTCAGACTTACAGTCGCCAATGTTTATCATCGGTGGTCTAAAGCATTTCCGGATTTCCGGATTCATTTTAAATAAATAGAAATTAGTTAGTGAGTTTAAAAAAAGGGAGTCCCGCAAGGTGTGTGCTTGAAGTAGGAACCTCCGTTCGTCTTGTTTCGGTTAATTCGGATTTGTTGATCTCCATTAATTAGAGTTAGAGCTGTGTGTCACATTCGCCTGCCCCAACCGAAAAAGCTAGCTCTAGTCTAAACGAAATAAAGCATCCTTTCAACTCATCCAAGTTGTGGAAGTTCGTTCCTTATAGTTTAATCTTGTACCCCCAGCTTGAGGCTCCGACATTTTCAACAAACCGTAAGGTAAGCAGAATTATTTACTCCCTTTTTGTCTGGCCAAAATTCTCGCCGGCTGAAGAACGGCTGTACGATCGAAAAAAAAAAAAAGAAAAGAAAAGGGACAATGAATTGATTAAGAAAAAAAAGGCGTGAGTACTTTGAGAGAAAAAAGTATAAATTTTGAAAAGAAAGAAAAAGAAAAAGAGAAGTAGAGACAACTTAACCGGTCTGAATTGGTACTTAAAAACAAAAAAAGGAGAAGACTGAAAAAAAGGACTGTTTGAAAAGAAAAAGGGATGATGATGAAAAAATATTTTTGAGAAAAACAGAAAGAAACATTTTAGGAACATTTATTTACTTTTTTGTTGTTTTGGTTAAAAAAAAGAAAGAAAGGAAAATGGAACATGATAATGAGAAAAAGGTGTGTACAAAAAAAATGGAAAAAATAATAGGAAGGGAGAGAGCAAGAAACAACTGTGCGCGTACAAAAAAATTAATTGGGAAAAAAATGTGTGACTATTTTGAGATAAAAAGTACGAATTTTGAAAAGAAAGTAAAAGAAAAAGAGAGCTAGAAACAACGCAAACGGTGTGAAAAAAAAAGAGAAGAACGAAAAAAAAGGACTGTTTGAAAAAAAAGTGGGTAAAAGAATAGTATGTGTTATTAGTTTAAAAAAAAAAACATTATTTGTGAAAAAAAATGACAGAGAGAAAAACTAAGTGGGAGTGTCCAACAACGACAAAAATATTTTGTAAAAAAATTGTGAAAAAGATGTGTACGAAAAAAACAAAAAAATGAAAAAAAATAAGAGGAAGAGAGAGAGAGCAAGAAACAACTGTGTGTGCAAAAAAAAAAAAAGAAGAAAATGATTAAAAAAAAATGTGTGAGTATTTTGAGATAAAATGTATGAATTTTGAAAAGAAAGTAAAAGAAAAAGAGAGATAGAAACAACGCAAACGGTGTGAAAAAAAAGAGAAGAACGAAAAAAAGGACTGTTTGAAAAAAAAGTGGGTAAAAGTATGTGTTATTACTTTAAAAAAAAGCATTATTTGTGGAAAAAAAATGACAGAGAGAAAAACTAAGTGGGAGTGTCCAACAACGACAAAAATATTTTGTAAAAAAAATTGTGAAAAAGATGTGTACGAAAAAAACAAAAAAATGATAAAAAAATAAGAGGAAGAGAGAGAGAGAGAGCAAGAAACAACTGTGTGTGCAAAAAAAAAAGAAAATGATTAAAAAAAATGTGTGAGTATTTTGAGATAAAATGTATGAATTTTGAAAAGAAAGTAAAAGAAAAAGAGAGATAGAAACAACGAAAACGGTGTGAAAAAAAAGAGAAGAATGAAAGGTAAAAGAATAGTGTGTGTTATTAAAAAAAAGGTACTATTTGCGAAAAACAAATGAGAGAGAAAAACTAAGTGAGTGTGTACAACAACGACAAAAAATGTTTTGAAAAAAATAAAAAAGGATGATGGTGAAAAAAAAAAATTTTTTGAGAAAAACAGAAACATTTTAGAAACATTTAATTACTATTTTGTTGTTTTGTTTGAAAGAAGGAAAAAAGGACGATGATGATGAAAAAAATATTTTTGAGAAAAACAGAAAAAAAACATTTTAGGAACATTTATTTCCTTTTTTTGTTGTTTTTGTTTAAAAGAAAAAAAAAAGAAAGAAGGGAAAATGGAATATGTTTGGAGAACTTTAAAAGAGACTGATAATGAGGAGCAGTTACATCGCTCCTATATTTATAGACTTGCTCAGAGTTATGACTATTTTGTCAACTTGTGTTAGTTAATTTTTTTTAAAATTTCTTTTCTTCTTTGGGAGAGAGGGTGGAAACACCCCTCTCTTGGATTTATTGTGTAAACTATGCTTCAATCATTTTGTCGGGCGCCATTGACCCCATTGGGAGGGGACGTCCTCAGCAAACTTCCATCATGACAAGGTTTCTTGGGGGGGGGGGGGGGGAATGCAAGAAAGGCCCAGAGACTTGTGGCTGGAAAATGGTAACAGGAGATGAATTAACGAAGAGTGGAGTCTCTTCCAGGAATAGAAGGGAAGAAGTAAAGCGGAAAGCAAAACACTAAGTTGAAAAAGGTGTTCGTTAACGAAGAATTGACCCTCATACGTAGCGATAAACCAACTGCGTGGATTCATTGATGCCACTGGCTACGAAGACAAAAATTGAGGAATTGGTTGTTGAAATAAGAAGAAAAATGGGTTGGGGAAATACAAAGAAATGGTATGGATTAATAAGAAATTTCATAATTGATGGTTGTGGAGAGGAGGAGAATATCACTGGGGGATCAAAATAATTTTTGGTGGTGATGGCGTATCGACATGAAGAAGCATCGTGTCATGCTTTTTTTTTTTGTTTGTTTATTGTAATTTATTGACTTAAATGACAAGATCCGTTGGGGGAGGTAATGTGACACGATAACTAGGCATATATGTATTTTATTATAATAGATTAAAATAGAAAATGGTTAAGAATAGAAAATAGTTTAAAAACATATTTAACAAAAGTGAAAAAAGAAGAGGAAAAAATAAATAAATAAACGCCTTTTCTTTTATGAGGAAAATTGTGGAAGAGACAAGGGTATCCGATTACTGTTTTAAATCCTACCACTCCTCCGGTAAATATTTGACTCAGTGATTTAATGTGATAAAGCGATAAGTTCAGGAGATAAAAGTTCAGGGGGTGCGTTTTCGAATGACCAGGTCAAAGGCTGTCTTTTACTGTATCTTGACCACACATTAAGAATTTTCCATCGGAAGCTTTATTAAGATAAAAAAAAAAGATAACTGAAATTTCAGACTTACAGTCGCCAATGTTTATCACCGGTGGTCTAAAGCATTTCCGGATTTCCGGATTCATTTTAAATAAATAGAAATTAGTTAGTGAGTTTTAAAAAGGGAGTCCCGCAAGGTGTGTGCTTGAAGTGGGAACCTCCGTTCGTCTTGTTTCGGTTAATTCGGATTTGTTGATCTCCATTAATTAGAGTTAGAGCTGTGTGTCACATTCGCCTGCCCCAACCGAAAAGGCTAGCTCTAGTCTAAACGAAATAAAGCATCCTTTCAACTCATCCAAGTTGTGGAAGTTCGTTCCTTATAGTTCAATCTTGTACCCCCAGCTGTTCGGCCGACATTTTCAACAAACTCCCGGCAAACATCACAGCGTGGAGAACGGCCGCCGGAGAAAATTGTTCGGACGGACCGTGGGGTGTTACACAGCTATCTCCAGCATCAATAAATTTTATTTACAGGTGTATTAGTCGTTTTTGTTAAATTTTGAGACATCAGTGAGTCGACGTTGAGCTATATCACATCTTTATCTGTAAAGCCCCTGAGAGGCTGCAGTTTTGCTGTCTAGTATGAGCAAGCAGTTGACTTTTCAGTTTATTAAAAATAGGATCGGATCCAATTTTAAGATGTTTTTACTTACTCCTGATTGGCTATTAAATAAGAGGTGGTATTTATTTTCTTTTTACAGACGTCTTGCACATGGTAAAATATAGTGAACCAACCGTTTTATGAAAGGAGTTTTCTTATTTGTGAATGTATAAATATATATGCTTTTTTATTGGTTCATGAAAAGTTATAGGTGTTTGTAAGCTCGTATTTTCAACGATGTCCGACATAATTATAAAAATTATACAATTTATGTCGCAATATATAAATGATAATACTATTCTGGATAATTCATGTAATAATAACAATGGCCCATAATTTCTAATGAAAATAGAATCAAACAATACATCAGCTGAAGTATAATAAGAGCAAGAAACAGGTTCTCACTAAGAATGATTCAAGGAATAAAGACATAATATTTGTTGGAATATGACGATAAAATATCAGGATTGTATCAGGTGAAATAGGAATAAAAAATATATTTCCTTATACTGATTAGTTAATGGAATAAAGCCAATGACGTCTTTATTTTCGCTGGAATATATCGATAAAATCGAATATTGCATTAAGAGAAATATATTAATCAAAACAGTAAAAATGAAATTCCTACTACAAATAATTCATAGAATAAAGACGATGAGTCAGAAATATTTGGGGATATATCGATAACATCGAACAGTGCATCAGCCGAATATAATAAAGTAAACAAAATGTAAGAATACTAATTCAAATAATTCTTGGAATATAAACAATGGAGCAGTACTTCTGCTGAAATATATCGATTAACGCTGAATAATGCATCAGTCGTAATAGCATTTAAAATAGCTATTATGAGAATCTCTCTCTCTCTCTCTCTCTCTCTCTCTCTCTCTATCTATCTATCTATCTATCTATCTCATTTTCTCTTACATATTGTGCCCCTTCTGGACGTGTAGTATCATTACTCTCCATAACTTCCTCACCCCCTTAAGTATCTGTTGACTGTTTAAGATCTCTTGTTTCTCCCGCTCTACCACATTATGCTGTTTGTTTCCTTCTGTGTCTTTTACCTTCAATTTATCCGGCAAGTTTTAAATTTTCCAAGCTCTTTTCTTCATTGTGAAGAAATTTCAATTGTCTTTTGTTGTTTCCGTTGACCTTAAAGCTTCCTTGTTATTCAAATGTTCAGTCCATTGATATTTTTCACTATGCGCCTATAGAACAACATTTCTTCCGCCCCGAGAGAAAATTGTCTAGTATTCCATACCATAAGGAGATTAAATCTGACATAGCATTTCAGTACTCTTTTCTTTTTTCTTAGAAACTTTCCTGTTTTAATAGTTTGCTTAGAACCCCGAAAATCATTCACATTCCACTTTAATTCATGGGTGTTCTGATCCAATCGTGCTGCAAACTTATTGTATCACATTTGAACAGAACCAGACTGTCCTTGTCTTATTTCCAGTCTAACTGTGCTACGATCTTTATTCAATTAGAATCATAATGATACGTTTATTTGTGTGGCTCATTAAGCTAACTGACAGATGGAGTTCGAATTTAGTTACACCTTGTTTCTTTGGAATCATCGTGAAAATAGATTTAGTGAAATCCTCCGGTATTTCGCCGCTATCATGTACTGCATTATTATTTCGGTAATCGTATCGATCCCGAAATTTTCTAAGGCTGAGAGAATCTCTACTGAAAGCCATTTGGTCCTGACTCTGCTTTTTTTCAAATATAGGTCAGCGCCGATTGTATTTCAGATTTTAATAACACAAGTACTTTTATGTCTTTATGTTATGTAAATTTATCTCCTGTTGTTATGGAAAGGTTCTTCCATCTTTTCGTTTCGTCCTTGAAGTATCTTTTCGTTTTCTATTATGAAAATAGATAGATTTTTTTTCTTTTTAGATTTTATGCATTCTCACGAGGAGTGTGTCTCCTGTCCTGTCAATTTTTAAATATTTTATATTTATGTTCTATAATTTTTCTATCACTGAACACTTTTCCTTGGGGCATTCTTCTTTCAACTGTTTATATTTCTTTCTAATGTTTTTGCTGAACATTTTATATATTGTATCATTCTTTGGTATTGTTTAATGTTTCTTTTATGTCAGCTCAAGAATTTCATGTCACCCACTTTTTTTTTTCTCTATTTACTTGAGATGACAAACTACAACGGAGAATCTGTAATGTGATCGATACCGACTTGGCAGACCGGCTGCAGTCACTCTCTCACCGGCGTGACTTGGCTTCCCTGTGCCTCTTCTATAAATACTTTCACAGCTTCTGCTTCGATAAACTTAGATCACTGGTGCCCCCTAGGTACGAATTTGCACAAGATACTAGATTAGCAACTAGGTCCCATCCTTTTACAGTGAAACCGACAAAATGTAACCGCAATTTCTACTCCAACAGTTTCTTTTCTCGCACTTCCCGACTGTTGAATTCCCTTCCATATACTTGCTTCTGCAACAGCTACAATCTCCAGGAGTTTAAATGTAAGGTCAATAGACACCTCCTAACACACTAACTCGCATCCATTCTCTCAAACACTCTTCCTATCTACCCAACCCTCATCCTCGGTATCCTTACCCATCTATCACCCTCCTTTTGACATTCCAATATCTAACACTCTTTCTCATCACTTTCCCCTATATAACCCCCTGCGCAATAGCTGCAGTGGAATGCCTTGTTTGGAGTGAAATGATTTTTTTTTAAATCTCTTTGGCCGCTGTCACAAGTTCGCTTTGAATTCATGACCTTTTCTAAGATGTTATATTTGCTTTTAGTTCTATCAGCATTACTTCAGCATCTAAATCACCCGACAAGCAAATGCATTGTAGTTTATGCGCTGCTTTAGATTTCTTTAATTTCCATAATTTTAATTTTAATCTATTTACGATTTTAAAGTGTAGAACTGTATTTCTGAACCTTTTATTGATTGTTAGGTAGTCTATCTAGTTTCTTGTCTCTTGTTAACGTTTCTATATCAACAGGCGTTCTTGAAACTAGATGTTGATTATTATTTAGTTGTGTATCACTGAACCTTCTTTCCTCAGCGTTCGTTGCGTCATACGAGTCCACACTTCACTGCCTTGTATCCTTCCTAGTTTTGCATTTATCCCCACCCACACGATTATGATAAGTTCTTGTACTTTGCACTGGCTTTTATATTTTCTAGTGTGTTATAACTGTTATTTTTAACAAATTAAAAAGCACGGAATAAATATATAATTTTATAAATTTATTCCGTGCTTTTTAATTTGGACACATTTACCATTTGGACACTAATATGATGTCAAAATTAAATGAATACCTCTTCAGTTTCTAGATGAAATCTGTCCGAGATTTGCCAACGCCCTAAAACACATTTGTTTTAGTTTTTGTTTAATATTAGTCCTACTTCTACCGAATTTCTGTCTCCGTCTACATATAATATGATGTCCGTCACTTGTTAAGCCTCTATTATTTATCTATCTAGAAATTGTTGATGTTTAGACTCTTCATTTTGACATTTTCTGATTTCCCACATTGATATAGTGTCCTAACATTTTATATCCTGATAACGAGTTTGTATTTGTTGCGAAAGGTCAATGGATGACAGCGGTCGCACATATCTCTATTTACCTAGCAAGAAGTTAGTCCTAGGGCCCGACCCCTTTCACGCAATTTTATGTTACACTTTGTGTGTTGCGAAAGATAATTCTAGCAGAGGAAAGTCAAGAGGTTTCTCGCTGATTTCTCCACGGTGAATTTATCGAGACACTGTCCCTAGGTAGCTGGTCGTTGACTTTTTGTGTTCTACCACTTGTTGTAAGGTCTTAATTCATAGAATAATACCACTGATACAATACTTATGATTAAATAATGTTAATTTCAGATATCACTGAACTTATTTATCAGAAAAAAATGGTTGTGTGAAAAATTGAAATATTTACAAAAAAAAAAAAAAAGAATAAGAAAAAGCTATCTTTACGTTTTTGTGTTTTTTAAATTTTTATATGAGGGAAGCGTCAGATGTCTACAACTTCGCCTTTCGACATGCGAACAAATCATGATATTGTAATCAGTCTTTGAAACCAGACAATTCCTTCGCTGATAAGTTTAACCTTTATGAATGTTCAATAAGTAATTTTATTCCTCTACTGCCTATGCTTTGGCTTTGTACACTCTGCTAATGAATGACCCGCGTCCTGATAAGCCAATTATGTAATAAAATAAAAGCACCAAACTCGAACAGATCTGATTAAAGCCGAATATTCTTTGCCCCTTAACAACAAAGAATGCAACCATATAAGATTTTTGGTGTGTTCCTCACCAACTTGAAGAGAGACATTATGGATTTTTTCCAGTGATAGATATTTTCAATAGAAAAGGCAATTGTATTCATCAAAAGCAAAATTGGCTTTCAGAGCGATGGATTTAATCAATAAACATCTACATGGATTCATTCCCTGAAAGAATTAATCTATATATTTTGTTTGATAAAAATGATCAGACTGAGTGACACAGATAATTCAACAACTAGTCATGATAATGAAACTGACAAATGATCATTTCTCTATAACAACCAAGTAATCTATTCACTTTACGCGCGCACACAACTTACTCTATATAATGCCTAGACCAATAAGAGATAGATAATCTATTTTACGCATGTATGCATAATATCTATCTATCTATCTATCTATCTATATATATATATATATATATATATATATAGATATATATATATATGGTGGGAGGTGAGTGACAGAAAGGTAATTTATGATAACTTGTAAAATTTTTTATGATAGCATATTTCGTCGATTAAGCAACGTAAAAAAAACTGAATTTTGTTTCAGCTAAATCTACATTCTCGAGACAGAACGTGATTTACGTTAATCAGGTATTCATATTAGTAATTGAAACTGCATTCCGTAACGTAAATATGTCAACAAAATTTTTTTTCAAAATAGTCATATATTTACCACATACAGGGTGCGATAGATAAATTGTCGTCTAAATGACGTAAAAAATTAAAATAACACTGACGTCTCATTTTAACATATATATTTACCAAAATTACACAGAAATATCTTGATATACTAAAGAATAAATTTATTCAATAAAATCGCCATTGACTTAGACCTCAGCCTCCAGATGACTTTGGAATCTCCTACAACTCTTCTGGGCAGCCCCTTTGTTTAAGTTGGTGAATGCTTGACTTCAATTCATCATTAGTATTGCAAAATGTTTTGTTGGTCTCTCTCTCTCTCTCTCTCTCTCTCGTGACTGTGCTTTCCTGCATGTGTAGCATGGTGCAGAGTCCTGTTGCCAAACATAGAGTCTTTCAGCAGCCACTCTCTTGACACACAGGCCAGCACTACCTCCTCCAGGCACTTGATGTAGGCATTCGTGTTGAGTCTGAGGCCCTGTGGGAAGATGAATGGGGACATAAAATCGGCCATCACTAATGATTCACTCCAAACACCATGATGCTGACCGGATATATCATCCAACTCTTTCCAAATCTTCTGCACTGTCCTCAGATTGACACCCAAACACTCGAAAATGTTCGTGTTTGAGATTCCGGCGCGAATACCAAGCAGTACAGCACGCTGTTTCCAAATTTCTGGTGGAGTGAATTGCATCATGGTGCTCTTTTTCTCACAAACGGTGCCCAACTGGCCCTACTATATTGTGCAGCCGACAAAATCAAAAACAACGTTGATTTATCATTTACGTAAAAAATCTAACTTAATCATTACCAATAACTTGGGAATTTTAAAAAATCCCTCCTATGTAAAAAAAAAAAAAAAAAAAAAAAAACAGAAAATAATGTTTTTTATGAATTCTCATGGCTTTGGGGAATTGCATTTCCAACATTAACAATCAAAATCATTAAATTATTACATTGGCCACAAATGCCCGACACTCTCACGTAGGTTGACATGTCGCTTGTTGAAACAGTACAATTTGTGTACATATTTATCAGTACATCATGAACAACCAAAATACAACTAACAACATGAAACAAATATTAATGGATAATCAAAAATAATAGTCTCCAATAAAAAGAAAGATTAAAAATCTTAAAAACTATTGTTATACAAAATATACAACCCATGTTAAATAAAATCTCTCACCACAGTATCTTAGAATGTGGATAAATTATTTAATATGCGTAATTAAAAAAATACACATAATATTTGAAGCATTCTTTTTCAGTGTGATATCGTTACTTTCAACCGTTACACAGAATGTCACTTTGGGCTGATCCAAACTTTCTTCTTCTTCTTCTTCTTCTTCTATGTGCCATGTCCTTTTAAGACGTAGGCGAACATGGCCTTCCAGGTCTCTCTATTCCTGGTAGCTCTTAGCACGCTTTCTCCTGTTACCCCACCCAAACCTCGTTCTGCTATCCACCTGCTCAGGCCCGTCAAGTATGTTACACGCTGCTTTCCACTGTCTCTCTTTTTCGCTACCTGGTCTGTGAGTATCAGATTCTCCAAGCTCTCCTTCCTCGTTATATGTCCCAGGAACTTTAGCTGTCTTTTCCTGATGCTCAATATTAATTTCCTTTTCGTTTCCATCCTTTCCAAAACCTCATCATTGCTGACATGATATCCGCAGCATCCTTCTGTAAAACCACATTTCAGTTTCTTCAAGTTTTTCCTTCGTCTTTGTTGAGATTGTCCAGCATTCACTGCCATATTGAAGATGTGACATCACATCACAATCTAGTGCTCTATTCTTTCTTTCTAGAGAAATTTTCCTATCTATTACTCGGCTTCTGAAATGCATCCTTCGCCATGCCAATTCGCCTTCGGATCTCTGTGTTGCACTTTCTGTTTTCTGTTAGATTTCCCAGGTAATTAAATTTTTGTACCTGCTTGATTTTAGTATCCCCCACCTGTATTTGGCATTTTCAGCTGCTCTTTTTGATATTGACCATGCATTCGATTTCCTTGTTTGTAGTCCTTTTCACTCTCTTCAACTACCTTCTGTAAAAGGTTTTGTAGTTTCGTTTCCGTATTTGCTATCAGCACTGTATCATCTGCGTACCTATGTTGTTCAGATTATGGCCTCCGATGACTTCTATCAATTCCTTGTGGCGTACTTTGTCGAACACCTTCGCATAATCTATAAAATATAGATACACATCCTTTTTAATTTGTATTGCCCATTCTGATAGCATCCTAATCATAAATATTGCGTTCCGTGTTCCAGTGTTTTTGACGAACACGCACTGTTCTTGTCCTATCTCTGACCTGATTCTGCTTCGCGCTCTATTCATCAGAATTCGGATGATAAGTTTTGTTATGTGGCTGATCAAACTGATCCTAACTTTCAGCTGTCTATAATATGGCAGGAGTTAGCAAACAGAATCTTGCCTACCATACCGACAGCCCATGGTTCTTGGAAAGAAACGTCCAAAAATAATTTAACTTAAAAAAAAGAAAAATAAACAGTACAAACTTCGGATAGTTTATCTACAATTTCAATTCTCCTGATATACAATATCTTATTTGAAAATTAGGAAAAATATACAGGCTTTGCCGGTAGCATGCAAAAACCTTACCACGTGTGTGTGTGTGTGTGTGTGTGTGTGTGTGTGTGTGTGTGTGTGTGTGCATTTAAAAAATTAGAAAATCATGGAAGAGTTCAATATTTTTGTTAGTTATTTTAGAAAATTAAAATTATATACATTTTATGTTCAATACAAACTAAAATATCTCAAGATTTTTTTATTTTAATTTTGCTAATTACCGACTACAGCTTTTTTTTAATCATTTCACCCCAAGCAAGGCAGAACTGCCACTGGTGCGCAGGGGGTTACATAAGAGGTAAGTGATGAAAAAGAGGAACAAGTTACAGGGAAGTCAGAGAATGAGTAAGAAAAGGATGAGAATACAGGTGTGAAGAGGGCTGCATGAGAGTCAAGTGAAAAGGAAGAACATATGATACAAGGGTTGTCAGGGAAAGGATGCAAGTCAAGAAGATAAGAGACGGCAATTGATTTTGCATTTAAATTCTTGGAGATTGTAGCTGCCAGGGAAGCAAGTATACGGAAAGGAATTCTACAGGCGGGAAGTGCAAGTAAAGAAGCTGAGAAAAGTGTTTGTGATTATATTTCATTGGTTTCACTCTAAAAGGGTGGGACCTAGCTGCTAGTTTAATACCTCCAGTAAATTCATGCAGTGGGGGCACCAGGGAGCTAAGCTCACCAAAGTAGAAGCCGGGAAAGTATTTGTAGAAGAGACAGAGGGAAGCCACATTATGTCGGTGAAAAAGTGACTGGAGTTGAGCTACCATGTCGGGATCAATTATATGACAGATTCTTCGTTGGATTTTGTCAGGAAGCCTAAAATGAATAGCAGGGACACCCAATCAAAGATGACAGCAGTATTCAATGCACGAGCGGATGGTAGGTTTATATATGAGCAAGATGGATTTAGATGAGAAAATCTTCCTGGTCCTACAAAGGGAACCAACTTTCTGAGCAGCAGATTTAGTTATGGATTCAATGTTGTCATTCCACTTGAGATCGGTTGATAGATTTAGGTCTAGGAGGCACTGTGTTTTACTTTCAGGAAGACTAGCCTGAGCCATTGGGAGGTAAAAGTAGTTGTCAACGGTGGTTAAAGGATAGCAGCTTTGTTTTGGAAGCATTAAAATTTTCTTACCCCAATTCACTACAGATTGGGGGTCTTTTTCAAGATCAGCAGCGAAGTTTGTTTTGTCAGCCTCGGCAGATTTTTTATCGAGGCGGGAGTAAATTGTTGTGTCGTCAGCATAAATACCTACTTGGGATCTGGTTACATCAGGGAGATCGTTGATGAAGAATAGAAAAAACGTAGAACCTAGAATAGAGCCTTGAGGGACACCCGTGTTCATATTATAGTATCTGAAAGCATGCTCATTCAATACTACCTTCATTACGCGATTTGAAAGGAAATACTAGATTAGGTTAACCAATCATCCAGTTATACCATAGCCATGTAGCTTATGTAGAAGGCCAACATGCCAGACTATGTCAAATGCTTTGAAGATATCTAGTGCAATAGCTCCAACTTCGCCGTTCTTGTCGAGAGCCTGTGATGGTCGTTAACATATCAGCAGTAGACCTGGTGAAACGGAAACGATACTGTTTATCGGAGAAGAGTCTGTGGGATGTTTAACCACTTCAGCATTAATAATAGCAGATATTTTTTGCTCTTATATGAACTAAATATATCCTTGCAAGGACAACATAAGAACAAGCTAGTATAATAAGAAGTAAAATAGATGCTTTTCAGAAAAAAAAGAAAGAAAGAAAATATCACTGTGGCAAATGCTGTTGGCTGAAGGGGATTTACAAATGTTTATAATTTTTTTATGAATATATGGGGGAGAAAGATATCAAACGGCAAGTGGTACCCATTGTTCAACAGCACTTACAGTCACTGACGGAATTTTTTGGTTTTTATTACCCAAAGAAAGAAAATCCTGGGCATGGAAATATGTGGATAATAGATTCATTTTCAGCAAACATTGACAATAGCAATTTAAGCATGAATGAAAAAGAAATCCTTATCCATCTCTCTTGCTACGACAGTCTCAAAAATAAATTCCAGTCATCCTTATCAAAACCTCATTTTTGGCTCTCTATAAAAAATAAATATCCATCACTCTATGAAAAAACCATGCAAATTATGATTCAATTTCCAACAACATATTTGTGTGAAAAGACATTTACGTCTGTCACAGCAATTCAAACTCGGTATCAGTCTCAGCTAGAAATAAACACAACTCTCCGTCTTGTAGTGACGTCATTGGAGCCAAAAATCCACAAACTGATTTCAAACAAACAGGAACAAATATCACACTAAAAATGTGTAATAATCGAATAAGCTTCAAATTTTCAATTTGTTTCATTTAAATAATTACATTATAACTTTGTTACCTTTAATGAGTGTATTTCATATTAATAAAATAAAAGTTTTTTGATTATTATTATATAAATATATTTTACCTTTTTTTCCTAAATTCATATTAGTGGTCTGTCAAATTTAAAATTATACATTTAGTGATCCATGATCTTTATTATTGAATTGTTTATTCCCAGAAAGGCATTATTCACCTAGTAGCCAAACAAAAAGAACACCACGACACGGCACAACATAACATGAACAGAAGAGACTAAATAGCTTTTCTTTTTTCTTGCGGGGAATCATAAGACAATACGAACAACTTTGAATAGCACCATAACCCATAGGGACAAATCCAGTAAATTTACCACAGCCCCGGGTGTATGTTCATATATGAAGTAATTGTGTTATTTTTGTAGGATGCTAAATTCAAGAATTCTGATAATTTTGTCATGTTGACTGCAGCTTCTGTACTGATGCACATGCTAGTGTACAATCTTCAAGAAAACTAGTGAAGTATGAATAAATTAATCAGTTGATAATGATTATGGTTGATTTGAAGCCATATGCAATACTACTTGCAGTGTTATACCAAATCTGTCTCATTGATAAACTCAACTTAAGGACATAAAAAAAAGAGAAAACGAGAAAGGTGCGTGTAAACGATAGCTGTTTTTTTTTTAAAGGCAGTAAAAACGAAGGCGGGAGAACCTGCCTGAGCCGTGAGCACAGGTGTTTCACTGAGGAAAGGGGAAGAAGTTGTGGAAGGAGCATTGCTTGCAACCATTACCCAAAATGGAGGTGACTACCAAATTGGTAAAATAATTTTTTTCCAGGACCAAAAGCAGTGAAGATGACAGGTAAGGGAAATACCAATTCCCCATCCCCCAACTACTTCATGCCCCTAAACCAGTTTTTAGCAGACTCCAATAAAAATGAATGTGTGAAATGAATTAAAGAGGAGATCAGAGATTGGACGGAGACTTCGGACAGAAGACTTGAAGATAAAGACAGGAGATCGCCCGTCCGCCTAAGCAGAACTCCAACATCAGCTTTGATCAAAACTTACCAAAATCAACTAAACAAACCTCTTTAAATACACAAATCAACCATTACCAGGGACAATTTAGATTGACAACCCTGCATGTATACCATTACTAACGAAACTACTGTATAAGATAAACAGCGATATTTTTCTTCTTCATTTTATTTCGAGTGGTTATTTCATTATTGTACGTCTTCGCTCTATTTGGACCAGCCCGAGACGGAGATACTGACAACAAATTGAATCTTAGGCTGCCTGCGATCACACTAATCACAATGTGGGGACAGAATAGGTCAGGAATCGAAGAAACCAATTCATCGATCAATCGCAGTATTGAACGTTTCAGAAGAGCAGAGTGAGAAGAAAGCTATATGTGGTTCCCGTGAACTATAAGCTGATAAAGAAAGCGCCACAGATTTTAGTCCCAGTTACTATCAAGCAGGGATGATAGAAAGGTCGGAATCTCCCTGGAGCTTTCCCATAGTGGTAGTAAACAAGAAAGATGGAGAGCACCTGTTCGGTGTGGGCTTTAGAAAGCTGAACACGGTTTCCAGATCGTTAGCAGTTCCTCTGCCAGTGTTCGATGACATACTGGCTTTGTTAGGAAAGGCTAGGTATTTTGCCACCTTAGATTTAAGATCATTGTACTAGCAAGTATCTCTGGAGGAGACAGACAAAGAGAAGGCTACGTTTGCGTGCCATCTAGGACTGTCCCAATTCAGAGTCATGCTGTTCGGGTTAGCTAATGCTCCAGGCATCTTTCAACAACTGATGTCAATAGTGCTGGGCGGGGCGGGGGTGCTCGGAAAAACTTTGCAATGACCTTTATGGCTGACATTCTGGTGTTCACAGAAACACCAGAACAACATTTCGACCACTTGGAACAGGTATTAGGTTAATTAAGTAGGCACGGAACTGTCAAAGTGCCAATTTCTGAGAGAAGGGATAAAGTAGTTGGGCTTTATAATAAGCAGAGAGGGGATCAAGCCTGATTTAAACAAGGTTGAGATTATCATGGAAATGCCCGAGCACAAGACGGTAATACAGGTGAGAAGATTTATAGGGGCCATATGATACTATAGACAGTTTATCCTGGCATTCTCCAGAATAGCCACCTCTGATAACCTTAACTAAGAAATATGCTAGATTTAAATAGACAGAGGACTACCAGAGGTCATTTGACACATTGTAGGAATAGCTGACCGCTGTGCTCTTGCTGACCTATCCAAACCTCAGCAAGCCTATGGTCCTGTACACGGACGCCAGTGGGTGGTATAGTCCTCACTCGGCCACGTCCTGAAAAGATGGCCCAGTACCAGGTATACCAGAGGAAGTACCGATATTCTTCCTGTCACACAAACTCTCAGAGACCGAGCAGAGATGACCTGTAACAGAAAAGGAAGCGTTTGGTATCATGTACACCCTCCAGAAATTAGATTACTATTTAAACGTAGGCATGTTTACCATAAAAACTGGCTGTAGGCCTCTTCAGTATTAGCTGGAAGTGGAGTGGACAAACAAAAAATACAGCAGTAGGCCTCCATGTTAAGCAGGTACAATTGTAAGATAGAATGCCTGGCTGGAAAGTATAACACCTGTAGTATTCTACTCTCTAGGGTACCAAGAAGGTTGGAGAGGAAATCTCTGAGAGTGGAGCCGGTGAGTAAATGAAAGAGCTTACCAGATAGGTGTAACTAACTCCAGTGAATTGAAAAACTGCTCTGTGTTAGAGACAGCTGGAGGTATTTCCTCCACAGGTGGTCACTGACCCGACTGGAAGGAAGAAACTGGGTAGAAACAGATGGACACAGTGATAACCACTCTTAGAGAAAGAATTGAGGCAGAAGGAACATCCAATTATGCAATACATGAAGAGAGGCTATATTATCTCCCAGGAAGAGACGACGAGGTGAAATCCAGGCTTTACGTACCAAAGGATTTGAGGCTGGAGATATTAGAGCAATGTCACAAGAAGCTGGGTGAAATGGGATAGATAAAACCCGTGACCTGAGAGGAAGGACTTTTTACTGGCCCAAGCTGTACAGTGAGGTCACTATGTTCAAAGATGTGTGGTGTGTCAGGCATAAAGTAAGAGGCAGAGAATGGTACCATTAGAAGGGACAGATGTCCCGAGATTCCCCTTCGAAAAGATAAATATGGATGTGTCAGGACCATATGAGGAGACCTCTAGAGGTAGCAATTATACTGTGAGCATTGTGGATTGGCTGACGAATTGGCTGGAGGCCTTCGCTGTGTCAGATAAAAGAGCTGGAACAGTGGTCAGTTTAGTGGAAGGTGAAATTTTCCCCCCAGGTACGGTGCCCCCATGCAGTTAGTTACAGACAACATGAATAATATACTGAAGAAGGTCTTGACTAGTCTAAATGTAGAGCACATAAGGACATCTCCCTATCACCCTTAAAGCAAAGCTATGGTGGAAAGGTTCCATAAAACTAAGAGACATATTGGCTAAATTGGCGAGGGACAATACCAAGAACTGGGAGTTGTACCTGACACAGGCTCTGGCATCCATGAAGTTTTCAATTAATGAAACCTCCAGATTCTCGCCATATTATATGCTCTTTGGCAGAAATGTGGTCTTGCCAATGGACAATCTGTTGAAGCCCCACAGAAAGTATATGGGGAAGGATCATCACCAGTTAATAATAAAACAGAAGTATAGATTATTCATCCCGGAAAAAATTAGAATACAAAAGATGCAAAGGAAGAGGAATGAGAAGATGAATAAGAGCATAAATGAAGTAAAACTCAGAGTTGGGAACCCTATGTACTACATAATTCACCTGAGGGAAAGAAAGTTGTACCAGGGGTAGGAACCATATTATATGATAGTAAAACAGATGCAAACTAGTCAGTCCCTGACAATTTTGTTAGAGCATGTGAGGATATGTTGTCTTTGGGACGCCTATCTCCAAGCATAGTGATCCCTGAACACTTGAAGGAATCATTACTAAAGATACAGACTGAATGACCTCATCATTTGAGGCTACCAGTTAACTGCACTAAGGAGTTATGGAAATATAATGGTCTGGGTTGCGTAACCTTATTGAAAAATAATAAACTATTGTCCATTCCATTGTTCGACAGACAGAGACAGCCTTTTTGAGATATATCAGGTTATAAATTTACCTATTCTATACCCACGAGCAGAGCAGGGTCTGGGAGCAGTGGTGAGATACCAGATTGAGACAGAATATATAGCTTTGAATTCAACCAGGACAAAATTTATAATGTTGACAACAAAGGAAGCCAGGAAGTGTAGAAATGATGTCCTGGGAACATGTACCTCACTGAATCCTACATAAATGACAAGTGAGCACAGGTTGTGTAAACTAGAATTATTCAAAGACAATATAGAAGGAGTTGAGGGGAACTGCCAAATAGAGATACTGACACTGTTTTACCGCAAGCTGTCAGTATATCTGACAGAGTTTGGGTAATAGTCACTTAGAAACCAATCGATCTGTTTATGGTATGTGGGGAGAATCCACTAAGATGTTGAGTGAAACCACCCTTGTCCCTAATAAAACTACCCCTAGGGTGTTTGGCATTTGGCATGTCCATCTCCTTATTACCAGGTCGAAGAGAAGTCTGAAGAGAAAGACGCGATAATAGGGATAGTTGAAAAAACTAATTGCACACAGTTATGGGAGCCAGTAATGAACAAATTTCCTAGAGTCATTCTAAAACTAATGCCAGAGTTATTAAAACCAATAGACAGGATTAACATGAATCACTTAAAGGAGAGATTAAATATCTTAGGAAAAGAAGGTATGGGTTGGAGAAATTGTAAAATGATCATAATAAACTGATCAGTAGGAAAAAGTATTTTGTTAATCATTGCTGCGGTAGTAGCAGTGATATGGAAAATTAAAGAGTATAGAGAGAAACCGTGTCTAGGTAAGCATGCATCAGCAGAAAAGAGTGTTACTACTCAGCAATCCTTGAATTGAATAAAGAAGAAAAGACCAAATTGAACATTGCAGCAGAAATAGAAAAGCCAACTCCTGTCGAGAAACAACCAAAACATCCCAGCCAATCTAGAAGTACACATGATGTCATAAGAGAAGCTAATAGCACAGAGTCAAAAGTAAAAATGAAATCACCATTTAATGGGCAAAGTCACCTACCTGATAACATCCTTGGTCTTTCTGATGATCTTTGTCCAATGGTACATTTCCTTACACAAGATGCTTTGATGTTCAAGTGCATGTAAACCAGCAAGATTATAAGAGGTTGGTGAAGTACCTGGCAGAACAAGATTACAACCTTCTGCTGTTGAAGCCTGATAATCTTGTTCTGCAAGGTAAATTTTCAAAAGATTGTTACCGATATGAAAATCTACATAGCAAAAATTAAAATATGGATACTGCAGATATCATTTTAAATGTTTTGTGATATTCAGTGGTATTTGTACCAGATTCACAATGGAATCATCAGATTATTGTGTGCAAGCTGGAGTTACTTTTATTTGTGCTTAAAGGTGCTGCGTTAAAATACTTTTGTTAATTATCATGAAGGTCAGAGGCAGAACTTGGTCAAAGTACTTCCGACAAAAAAAAACATTTATCAGCTGAAGAATTTTCTCCTTTGTACTTTGAATAAAGTACAAAGAAGAATCTCATCTCATTAGAAGGTAAGAAAGGGAAAGGTCAGCCATTCTCATTAACACTACTGAATAAATGCAATTGAGACAAAGAAAAACAAAAGCCTGTAAAATAACAATGCAAATCCTTTGTTCAATATTCCCTCCACTAAAGGCAAGCAAAAGCCATAACTTATGCTACACTACAGGATGCTGACCCTTTTCAAACAGATATAATTGGATAAAAAGGGAACATCAGTGTGATATGAAAACTACTCAAACTGGACTCTCACTACATTGCATTGAACCTTATTGCAGCATGTTTCCATCTAAAGATGACTCACTGGCATATGTGTTGCTACATCATACGAAGGATGAAGATTAGGAACATTTTATCAAAGATCTACTTCCAAACATCTACAAACCTTCAAAATTAGCATCATCTTTCAGAGTTTTGTAATTTTATTTTCTCTCAATGTAGTATTTCTTTTATCATAATTTCAATTGCTTTTTATCCCAATCACTGCCTACATTAATCAATAAACAATAGTATTATTTATTATTAGATGAAATATTATCAACCATTATTAATATTGAAAGCTTTTAATGTGGTTTTTCAGTGGAGAGTAGAAAATACATGAAAGTTAAGTGAAATAAAAATTTAGAAAAACATATAAGCTGTATGTTTAACAGAAATTTAATGATGCTTAATTTACAAAGTTTTGAGTTGAAATCTACACATAAAACTATTTGAAAACATGGAAATTAATATTAGAACAAATTGTTCACTCTGGTATTATAAAAAAAGATGACAATGAAAAAGAAAAACTTATGTCAAATCTTATCATTAAGCAGAAAGGCGAGACAAAAATTTTAAATGACTTTATTAAATCTGACAACATTATTTTACACAAAGATTTGTGAAAAATGTTACTTTATCAGAGATAATGTCAATGAAAAACTGACTTGTTCTATCATGACATTACTGAAAATATTTTTGCTTTTAAACCTGAAGACAATTTTAAGTTAAATAAAAAGCAAATTTCTGTCTTAGTTATGAGGGCTTTCATCACTTGAACTTCATGTTGGTAGGGAAATCAAAGAAAACACAAACTCTTAAAAACATGAATTGGCTGATAACTGTTATTTACACCAGCTCAAAGAATACATGATTTATGACCAAGATTTTTTTTTCTGATTGTTTCTTTAAACATTCTGTCCCTGATGTGAGGCACTTCCAGGCAAAATTTTCTGAAGATTCCCTCCCGATAATGTAAATGTATTGTTATTTCTTGGCAATATCTCTATGCAACCTAATTAGTAAATGTAGCAAAATTGAATTTTTTTTTTCATCTCCTGATATAACTTCTATTATTCAACTAATGGACCAGGGAATAATTGCAAGGTGCAAGAGAGTTTATAAGAACTTTTTGGAGGTTGTAATAGTAGATGAAGAGGAACCAGAATACTTTAGAAGTTACAAACCTGCAAGCTTGCAATTTTTAAGCTTTACAGTAGCTTAGTGAAAAAAATGAAGAATGTAACTTTGAAAAATGTTTGAAAGTTGTTGAATGATTTGTAACAAATGACTTTTGTAAATGGTAGCAAGTAAAAAAGAGAAATGATGCTAAGCAATAACTTCAAAATGATGAAAATGAACCTGGCTATTAAGCAGACATTGATGGAATTATCGAAAAGGTTCTTCATTCTAATGCAAAGGAAGAAGATAGTGAAAAAAGCAAATTATATTGCCATCCACTACATAAGGCCATTTTCATACACAGAAATTATTCTTACTTTTTAACAGTACAGACTGATCATTAAAACATCAACATGACAAACAACTGAAGGTGGAGACTTTCTTTAAGTCAAATTCTCTGATTTATGCTCTTACTTCAATGTCACATATTTTACAACTGTTTTCAGGCAAAATGATGATACTAGTGTTTTCTTTCGTATACAGTTCAGAAGAATTACAAGATAAGGATTCCTCTTCTTGACCTTTAGATATTAAATAAAGACAATCGTACTAAGATAAGGTTTTTTCTATTTTATTTTGGCTATAAAATAACTTATTTTTCATTAATACTCTGTTTTATTTACGTGTATTAACCATTAATAATATAAATTGTAGTATATAATAACCAAGAATAATTCTTATTTATGAATACATGGGTTACCATTTGGGCTGCATTGCTTAATGAGTCAATAATCAATAATTAATCTCAATAAGGATTGGTAAAATATTTCCTGAAAAATTATTCATTTCATAGGTGAAATTTTTATTTGATGCAAAAAACAAAGATGGCTGAGTAGGAAATCAGTGAAAAAGAAAAAGAGCTGACAACCAATTAATTGGAAAATACTGAACAATTGATGCAAACTTACTGCTATAACAATTTTTTTAAAAAATTTTCATTCTTCTCCAAAAATGGTTAAGAACCACAGAATGAAACTTTAAAAAGGTGAAAAATATTACAAAAGTTCACAGCCCCACAAAAAAGAAAAATTTCAAAATATAAATTCTAATGCTTGGTGATTTAATCAGATTTTTTAAAGTTGGTCTGAAAAATTTTCAACACCAACTTGTGCATATTCTTTATTAAAATTTAATAATTTTAGATTATAAATATAACAATTATATACTTATAAAATATGAATATAATAATTATATTTAATGAATTTATATTGTACAATACTGTATGTTGTATTAAAGCATTTTTAACTGAAAAAAGAAAAAACTGGCCACCAAGTTGAAATTCAGATTTAAGGAAAAAATAGCATTAACAGACTTCTTCCTTCTCGTTATTCTCTATTAGTCTGTTAAATCAAAGGTTTACAATATGTCAGGCTAATGGTGGGAATAACATCCATCTGAAATACTTACAATGTTTCTCAAACCAATTCTGAGCAACATGGGTTTGATGACAAGGTACATTATCCTTCTGGAATTATTGTTATCCCACAACAATAATTCCAGAAGGATAATGTACCTTGTCATCAAGCCCATGTTGCTCAGAATTGGTTTGAGAAACATTGTAAGTATTTCAGAGTCATGAATAAATGCAAATGGAAACAACGCAGCGCAAATTAGCAGTTACTGGTCAGTGACACTTTTAAGCTGACCAGCAGACCCAGTTCATGTTTTTTTTCATGGTAAGGTTCACACTGTATAAGGTTTAGAGACTACTCACAGTAGAGGGTTAAATTAAAAGGTAGTTTATATGGATAGGAGAGGAAGTTAATAGGGTAACCCTAGACTTTAACCAGTTAAGATTATAGGGATCAAGAAAACATTGTCTTGAGAGTTGGTTCCACAGAGCAGAGGTTCATGGGAAGAAGCTCTTTGAGTTGAACTTATTTCTCAATAATGGAACATAGAGGGAATGTGGGTAGTTTGTTACAATGTGAGTGGCATGGTGGATTCTAGCCATTGGATGTTAGAACTGGGGGAACCAAGGAATGTAGTCTGAGCACTTTCCATGAAAATGGCGATAGAGCAGTGAGAGGCTTACTACATCTCAATCACAAGGATTCAGATGCTTTTGGATGCTATCAAGACTGGAGAGTGAGTACTGGGCAACTCCTGCCCAATTGGAGTAGATAGACTAAACTAATTGGAGTAGATAGACTAAACTATCGCCCGGTTCACACTCCACCCACGTCTATTGAACAGGTGAAGAGGCTCATCACTTGTTCCCTGTTTAGGATGTGGTTTCTGGCTTTCTCTTTTCCAATCTTTTCACTCTTTTTTTTTTTAATTATTTTCAATTGGAGTAGATAGACTAAACTATCGCCCGGTTCACACTCCACATACGTCTATTGAACAGGTGAAGAGGCTCATCCCTTGTTCCCTGTTTAGGATGTGGTTTCCAGTCTTCTCTTTTCCAATCTCTTCACTCTTACGTAGCCCCCTGCACATCAGTGGTGTTACCGCCTTACTCGGGGTGATATGATTAAAAAAAATATATATAACAACAGTACTTCAATATTAAGCTTCATCTGGCTTTCGTAAAGGTAGAGTATAGCATATGGAGTCAGGTACTCACTGAAGCAGTACAAGGAGCTGACCTTTTTTCATGCATCTTTTCCAATAGATCGTATGTTCCACTTGAGGTCAGGTGTGAGTTTATGGCTCATTAGTCTCTCAATGTATAGAACCTCCCCAAGGGGACATTCATTCCTTGAGACTGGTGTTAGTTCGGCATCCAATTGGCAATGATAAAATGTAAGTAGTTAGTTTTTAAAGATATTGAATATAACCACTGAGTGCTAAATTGGGTGAGAGCTTAGCTGCCAATCTCTGATCATCAAGATTTTAGAGATGCACCCATATATCATCTTATCATCAGTATAGATGTTCACAAATGATCTGAGTATATTCTTAAGTGAAAACTTACTCGCTACCCCATAATTATGGAACCCACACCACCTGCTTACACGGCCCCTTGTTGACAGCTGTAGTCTATAGCATCATTAGGTTTACAGCTAAACCCTACCATCAGTCCTACACATGAACCATGAGTGATCAAAAAATGTCACATGTTGCTAATCCTCCAGGGTCCAATTAGTAATGTCACAAGTTATGTCTAGACACTGCATCCAGTATCCTGATTTTAAAAGTTTGGTCATCTACTTGCATATTCTGCAAAAGCTAAAGACTGCTAAATTGACCTGTTGAATATGAATCTGGTGCCTCCTGCATTGATTGTAGGTGTGACCAATGTTGTTTTTCAATTATCATCTTGATCATTAAGGACCCAAAGTTCAACTAAAGTGCTGTTTACTGCAAACAATAATTCCTTCTATTAGGTATTCCAAGTAACCATTTCAAATAGTAGATCAAGACATATCAAGTATCCCTACAATTTCAGAAATGAAATGTTCTATTCAAACTCTGAGAATTCATATTATTTACCACGAGCAGCCCAGTCAGTATTCACATTGATTCACCAGATACAAGGGCACAACAGACAATTCAACAATTTTAGGATATTTTTATGTAATACCATTCTATAACTTTTAACACCTCAGTGTACTATTACTACTATTCAATTATACAGAATGAAATAGAATTAGAAGGCAAAATAGATTAAAAAGATACAGTTTGATTTTCATAACAGTTTTGATAATGTTAAGTTATTGTCACATGACACATTTTGGTGTTGGTTGAGATTTTGTATTTTATCTAATTCTCTCTTCAAAATTTTTGCAATTTAAGCACTAAAGAATAGATTGTCCAAAATAGAAAAAAAAAATTTTAAATCAAAAATTAAGAATTAATATTTATGAAATAATGACAATACAAAATAAACCGGTTTTTAAATTTGTTCAGATAGAACATGATCTGTTCAAGTTAATTTTGTTTTTTTCTCTTCCTTTTTTGCCAGATTTTCTTATATTATTGTGATTTTCTTGAATCCCAACTTAACATGGCTTGCTTTTACTCTTTTCTCCAATGACATTTTTATAAACTTCAAGTATCCCATCACAATGAGGTCATACGGTACTTCATCTAAGAATCTCAAAATAACTTATTATTATTAGATAGTCAGCAATTCAAAATGGAATGAAATTAAAGTGAAAAATAGTGGCAGAAATATTAGAAATTAGAAAATAGTGGCAGAAATATTAGAAATTAGAAAATAGTGGCAGAAATATTAGAAATTAGAAATTCAGTTTATCATAATGGCTTTGGTAACCAATCATGTATGTCATCATTGCAGGATAGGGCAAGTTCCTAACATACAAGATGTAAATTCAAGCCTCATTTCAACCTAACATTTGTTTAAATTTCCATAATCTAATGATCAGGGAATTATTCAACCAAAAAGGTTGGGATAAAAAGTATTAAATAAGATTAAGATACCAATTGAGACAATTGTTTGTAAAAGTAAATGTTATACTAAAAATAGAGGTACACCATCCATTTCATGGCAGTGTAGATCCCAGAATTGTACTGGATTATATATTTTGCTGGATAAAAAGAGATCCCATGATAATAATTAAATAAAACATCCAATTCAATAATTATGCACGTATCTTAAATCATAAGATTGTTAGAAATTTAAACAAATATTTCTTGTATTAAAATTATATGATAAATAACAAACAGGATTGCCAGAATTCACCAGATCTCATATGTGCTTCATTAGAAGTAAATAATAGGATGAGCTGATCAGTTTTTCAGAATAGAAAAGTTTGTGGTCGTTCAATAGATGTGAAAGAATTACAGATTACAAAAATTCAGAAACATCTGTTTCCAGAAAATTGGTGGTCAACCTGTACTTTATCTTAGAATTTTCAAAACAGGAATATCAGTGATTTTCTTGCAAGTAAACTTCAATTACATAAACTGCCTAATTGTTTTCTGTAGCATTTCAGATCTCAGATAGTTTCATGTTAAGAATGGTCGAGGTTGTTTACTGCTTTCCATGGATGATATCAGACATTTTATGGCACGGCAATATTCTGAAAGAGAAATAAATACTGGTTAATCCTGAATTTATCTAATTTTTTAAAAGCTTTTGACATTAATAACAACTCTTCTTTTTTTACAATTATATTATATCAGAGAAAATATGTGTTTATAGGCCCTATTCCACTTTGGTCATCGACACACTCTGTATCAGAGATGTCAAAGTATGTCCGATCCAATGACAGCTTCCTCTAGTGGAATTCAAATTTGAATCTTGCCAGAAAGTGCATATTTTTCTAATATACTTCACAAATATTCAAGCTGGTAAATAAAAATAAGTGAATATACTGTTTAATAAATAAACAGTGTCTAAAATACGAGTATCCACTAAAAATAACATTTAAGTAATAAAAATATGCCTGATTAATAAATAAAAATTCCCTCCACTTCTTTGCAAATATAAATATAGAGGGCGCGATGGATAAATTGTCATGTAAATTATGTAAAAATAAAAATAACTCTAACATCTCATTTTAATGGATGTATTTACCAAAATGGCACAAAAACGTATTGAAATACGAAAGAGTAAATATATTCAATAAAATCACTTTTGACTTCAACCACGGCCTCCAGATAATTTCACAATCTCCTGCAATTCTTCTGAACGATCTCCTTGTTTAAACTGGTGAATACTGCCATAATCTTTGCCTTCAGTTCATCTTTACGAGTAGTTTTGTTAGTATCTGGCTTAACTGCACCTCCACACATAATAATTAAGAGGGTAGCAGTCTGGGTGGCCAGATATAAGGGATGCTGTGGTTGCAATTATTGTCTGACAGCCTTGACTGGGTTTCCTCTGCTTATGTGGCATGGCACAGATTCCAGTTGCAGAATCCTTGTGGTCTTCTAGCAACCACCATCTTAACCCAGGGCAGCACTATCACCACAAGACACTTGATGTAGGCCTCCATGTTGAGTCTGAGTTTTGTTTAACAGCATATCAACCTCTGTGGGTTATTTAATGCCAAAAAGGTCAGGTTTTAAGGTATTGTTTTTAATGTTCAGTTATAGTGAAAAGGTTGATTTAGACAGATTCAATCCATATACCGCAAGCCAACATTCACTGAACAATACCTCGACTTCAACTCCTACCATCTATACAATGAAAGGGATTGTCTGTTGCCTGCAACATTGAGCAAAAGTCATAAGGTGTGACCCAGTGACATACGAACAGGAAATGGTCAGTATAAGCAGTACCCTGCAATGTAACAATTATTCAGGGTAAATGATCACAACTCCAACAGACATGGAAGGGAAGGTGCATGAAGATAACAAGTCTCAGAAAACAGCCTCAGTCTGTCTACCCTATGTAACAGGGTTATCAGAGAAAATACAAATGATCTGTGGTCCATATAACATCAGGATGATCTTCAGAAGTGGTTCTACACTTTGCAGATACCTCTCCTGAGTAAGACCCCCAACAGAGAAGGATATGGTTAAGGACTGTGTGTACGCCATTTCATGTAGCTGTGGAAAGAAATATAAAGGAGGAACAGGCCATTCCTTTAAGGTAAGGCTACAAGAATATTGCAAGGCTGTAACACAAGGGGAGATAGAAAAATCAGGCATAGCTGACCCCATGTGGAGGGAGAAAGGGGATCACTGCTGCCTGTGGGATGAAGTTGAAATAATAGGTAGAGAACGCTACTGGAAACTATGAAAACTTAAGGAATAAGCACATATGCTAGACTACAAAAATCTTCTAAGCCGACCAAGTATAGAAATTAATACAATATGAGAACCAGTAATACAGCATGCAAGAGAAAATCATTAGTATCAAAAATTGCAATATGAGCTCTGGTAAAAAAATACTAGAGAAAACCATTAACATCAAGAATTGCAATATGAACTCTGGTAAAAAATGGTTACTGAACATTAGGTTTATAAGTCCCAGAAATTCAGTTATCCTTTTCCAGTGGCTATAGACATTGGTTAGTTCCAGTGACTGGACCCAGAGCTGTGAGTTCAATACCAGGCAGAGTTGGGCAAGAGGGATATAACTCATGACTACCAAAAGAGGCTTTGCACAAGGAGATACCCCAGTGAGGGTTCAGTTTGAAATTTCTGAAGAAGGCTGGAGCATACAATGGCCAAAGTTTTGTACAAATGGCAGTCAAAATGAGGACAATAGTGTAAATACCACCTCATCTCAGAAATAGAGACAAATTAAAAATTATTCAATATCTAAACCTAAACTTATCTGCTGTTTGTAAATTAAGCAAATAAGGATTCATCTAAAAAAAAAAAAAAAAAAATGCTGGCATGAATCTATTTACTAATTATTCTCTGTGGGTTTTCTTTTTTTATTATCTCTTATTCTTGATAGTGATAGTTTCCCATTAAATTTCCCATTCAAAGCTAATGAGTAAATATTCTTATATAAGATTCAATTAACAATGCTTACCGACCAAATATGTGTCTAACCAATATTTCTTGCATCTGAAATCAAATTTTCTATTCACTTAACCAAAACTATTTGCAGTTTTATATTAAAATTAGATCTGTATCTCATATCTCAGTTAATGGGTCCCATTCTTCTTTCTAAACCACTGAATGCGAAACTTCAATCCAATTCGATAACAACTGAGTTGCCACTAACTACAGTGTATCAAGGTTTTAGTATAATCTTCATTTACTGGTTTAACTGACCAGATTAAAAGATTGCAGAGAAAACACAAATATCTCAGGGACAAAAATGAATAAAAGTCATATAAAAGACTTGCTGAAAGCTTCTAATGGTTTTTTTATATATAAAATCTTAGAGACCCTAAAATTTATTCATATCATAGAAGATGAAAAGTCAGTATTCTTTACTTAGTAATGCTTGGATCAAAAGCAAAAGACATAAAAACCTAAATGAGCCAAAATCAAAAATAAACAAATGTTGAATTTTTGAAAGATTAACTTTTTTTGTTGTTGTGTGCTTTCATTTAAAAAATATAAAATTTTCATGTTGAGAAATGGCTATTGCTGTGAAAACTATTTTCTATTGATGGAATGAGAAAAAGTATTCGAAATTCTAATATACATTAATATATTAACTGCTGAGATACTGATTATCATTTCCCCTTGTTCTTTACCTGACATGCAACCCCATATTATAAATGGGAGAGTACTTTTTCTTTTAGACACTCATCTTTATGTTTTCAATGGAATGACATCTGATAAAATTCCAGCATCTTTGTTTTAGACAATGCAGGTTTGTGTTTCATAACTCAATATCACTTTTATCCAATCATTCACTTATCTGTAATCATTACTAATCTTGTTTATTTCACATAGATTTTAGTATTGTGCATTGATTGGCTTTTCTATAAGAAAGTTCCATTTTATTCAACCAATTCTGTCACAAACATTAACTTTGTTTTTGTTCATTTTTTTTATCATTTTTTTCTCACACATTTTCAAGATGTTATGATATTTTCTGCAATATGTTTTCCTTATATAACATTTTGTTTATATTTGTAGTAAAATTTAGATACAGTGAGCTGGGGATAACCAACATCGTTTACCACATGCCATGTTGAATTTTATTCTTGAAAGAGTTTTATAATGCTTACAATTGTTTTAATTAACAATTCTTTTGCTGGAGCCATGTTAGTATTTACTTATCTCCCCACAGTTGCTGAATATGACATGTCATTTTAATGTGAGGTGCACATATATATATATATTTTTTTTTTTTTTAATCGTATCACCCCGAGCAAGGTGGTAATGCCACTGATGTGCAGGGGGCTACGTAATAGTGAAAAGATTGGAAAAGAGAAAGCCGGAAACCACATCCTAAACAGGGAACAAGGGATGAGCCTCTTAACCTGTTTAATAGACATGGGTGGAGTGTGAACAGGGCAATAGATAGATCTATCTATTGATAGAAGAAGAAATACTATTATTTTATTTTTGTGTTTTTCACCAATGCATTGAATGTTGGTGTCGCATCTGGTCTTGTGCTTCTGCTATGTATTTAGAGATACATACAAATAAAAATTTACAATCGATTTGCATTCACTTTGTCGCTGTTGTAACATATTCTTCATGTGTGATTTCAATAATTTTTTCAGAGTAATGGTTCTGATGAGCTTTCCAAGTCGGTAACTAGACGTTATGAATTTAAGCACAATATTAAAATGGAGGCAAGGTCTCATCTTTTTATAGTTGAAACGACTAGTAACCGCAAGTTTTATACTAATGTTTTCTTCTCTGGCATTCATAGAAATCTCTTCCGGCTTTTTTGCTTTCCACTCAAGTCTGATCTACGAAAATATGAATGTAACGTCAATCGTTATATTCTGCCTTCATAATTCCTTTTCACTTATTGTTCCCACTCTTCAATAATGTCTTAAATTGCATACAGCAGCAAGATTGGGAAGTTGTGCGAAATTAATTGCTGTTGTTGCTCTTAATTGCTATTGTTTCCAGGTCCACTCTGATCCGGAGTGGTAGCACATGTCAGGATACCATCTATGGACAAATAGTTAACCCCCAAACTGGGGTCAAAACACTATGAAAGTATAAAAATACACTTTTATAGAAATATGTATAGATATATAAATAGACTTTTATGGAAATATATGCATAAAAATGAAATTTTATAGAAAAAAAATTTTGAAGAAAAAATATCACCAACAATAAATTTTTTTTAAAAAATTACTTTTGAAGGAAAAAAATTATATTTGAAGGAAAAAAATTATTACCAGCAATACATTTTTTATTACAAAATTAAAAGGCATCTTCATTTTTTAAAATAAAAAAAATAAAAAATTTAATCCAAATGTTACTAAATCAACCTACTCACTATAACCGAACATTGAAAAAATCACTTAAAACCCTACTTTTTTGGTACTAAATGACCCACAGAGGTTAATATGCTGTAAAACAAAACTCAAACTCAAATTCTCACTATAATCGAAAATTTTAAAAAAAATACCTTAAAACCCTACCTTTTTGGCATTAAATAACCCACAGATGTTCATATGCTGTTAAACAAAACTCAAACTCAAACTCAATAATATCTTGTTTTTTTTTTCTCATATTCTCACAAACACAATAACACTTTACGTCTTAGTGGCTTCATACCCTTGCATGGGGTGAAATGATTTAAAAAAGGAGTGAACATAAACATGGCTACATATAAGAAAAGAGAGTTTTGTTGACTTTTCATTTTGTCTATTTTTCCCTTTTATTTTTATTGTGCAGTTTGATTTATTTTAATTTATTTTTATTGCTTATTTTTTTAGTGTATGCATGGATGTATATTTGTTTAATTGTTTTTATTGAGTTGGGCTCTTTTGTTGCATCTCTCATTAATATTTTGTTGTGCTCTGTCCAAAGACAAAGGTGCAAATGAGAGATAAACTTCTTTTTTTTTGCTTGAGGCCCAATGCCACACTTTGATCGAAAGGCCAAAAAAGAAAAAAGATACTCAAATACTCTCTTAAGTGCAGATTAATTTTCAGTTAATTGTGCAGGTATATGTTTTAGAAAAGCAAATTACAAGATGATTCCATAATTTTGTCTATATCCAATTTAATCTAACTTGTTTGTAGCATATGTCATGAGGTCAGAATATTCAAATACTGAGAACAATTTTTTTGTGAGGGAGGGGGTTTACATTAGTTATATTTTTTGTTTTTGCTTTGAAGTAAAGAAATCTGAATTAAAATCATTTACATCATTTTGATAAAGGTTGTATATATGCAAATGCCTGTTTGTTGTTTTTGTGGTGAAGACTTACCTCGCAGAAGCAAGAGAAGGCAGTTTGTCTGCACGTGCGTTCGTAGACGTAATGGAACCACGAGGTGAGCTCATGCAAGGCAGTTTTTGGAATGACACGGCACATGCGTCATTGGTGAAAGCGAGGCTCTTCAAGAATGAGAAATTACGAGACCAAAAAACACATAAAAAGAGCCTACTTCTGTTTTGGAGGCACTTTGCTGTTGAAGACTCGAGAAGGCTACACTGGTGTTCGGGAGACAGCGTTTTGCTTACGGTGCGCAGGAAACGGAGTCCCTAGTGAAGCAGTGTTCCGGGTTCTACGAGAAGCAGCTGGGAGAACAGATCCAAGTGGTGATTAATTTGTCTACGAACTACACTCCGAGAAGACACAAATTCCCACAAGCTATTTCGGCATCTCACGATTTTCATTATGGAGAGCAAAGTCTTTGATGTACAGTTGATTCCCGAGTTCACTGGCGCTGCAACTGATATGCCAATCGTCAAGTGGATCGAAAATGCAGAGTTGGTCTGTGAACTCTGTGCTATGGATAAAGTTGAGCGGATTCTACCATTACAACTCCGAGGCGGTGCACTTGCTGTATACAGGCAGCTCAGCAAGGAGCAGAAAGCGGATGTGGAGCAGATTAAACAGGCCCTCATAACCGCGTATGCAACAGATTTATTTGATGCTTACGATCAATTTGTTACTTGGCAACTTCGCTCGGGAGAAACAGTGGACGAGTTTCTGGCTGAACTACATCGTTTAGCTCGGCTGGTTGAGTGATTGTTGCCCGAACGATGGCTGATATGTGCATTTGTTTCGGGGTTGCCACAATAGACAGCTTCTTCGTGCCTCATCCAGAATGGAGACCATGACATTGGTGCAGCTTTTGACTCGAGCACGGATTATCATGACCGACAATGGAAGCTGTAAGGAGTCGGTTGCTGCATCAACTGGCAAAACACATTTGGATGTAGAGTTGCTCCCTGATAACTCGCGCAGTGAGACCTTTTTTTTGCTACAAGTGTTCTGGACCCAACCACATGGCGATGGATTGTATGCAGGGACACCAAAAGAGGTCGGACGGTCAAGTGCAGAAGTCTCGCCGTGAAACCCGATGCTTCAGATGCAATAAACTTGGACATACATTATCAAGATGCCAGGGAAACGCCAAGGAGAGGAGATGTCAGCGCCAGTCTCCTCCCTGAGCAAGTGAGAACCAAGAAATTGCCCGCCGTAAAAGTGCTCGTGGATGGGTGAGAGTGCACAGCTCTGGTGGATTCCGGCTGCTCACAGACGCTGGTGAGCAAAGCTGTGTGTCGCCATTGGAGACAGAAGGAAGTAGGAGTGCTGACAGCCGATGGGAAGACTTTGAAGTGCCGGGGGCACGGCAGAATAAAATTGGAAGTCTCAGCCCGTGAACATTGAGGTCCTAGTTGTGGATGGACAATTGTTGGGTTTTGACCTGCTTATTGGCATCGACGCGATCAAACAGCTAGGTGTTCGCCTGACGGAATCTGGTGAGGCATACTTTGGAGACCTGGATGGATGTGCCGCCATTTCTATTGATGAGCCTGATTTCAGTGTGACATTCGATGAAAGGCAAAGAGTGTGGACTGCAACATGGAAATGGGCAAGTGGTTGCTCACCTGGCGAGCTGACGAATAACGTGCAAGAGTACACTGTGCCAGACCATGTCCGGGATGCATACGAGAAAGAACTCTTGCTATGGCAACGTAACGGAAGGTTGCTGCCATATCCCGAGGAGGAACTTGGTCTACCCAAGGGTCTAATTCCCTTGATTGCAGTCATGCAGGAACATAAGCAAAAGGTCCGGCTGGTACTTGACTACCGAGAATTGAACGAATTTGTAAAAGCATTCACTGCCAATGCCGAAGTGTGTGCGCAAAAGCTCAGAGAATGGCGACAGCAAGGAGTTGATGTGTCGCTTTTAGATCTGCAACATGCCTATCTACATATTCACATTGACAAGAAGCTGTGGCTATTCCAAACGGTCATTTTCAAAGGCAAGCGGTTCTGCCTTACACGATTGGATTTTGGCCTAAATGTGGCACCACTCATCATGAAATCTGTCGTCGACGCTATAATGTCCCAAGATCGTGTGATCAAAAGTGCCACGTCGGCTTATGTTGACGACATTTTTATCAATGAGAGCCTGGTTTCTGCAGCGCGCGTTCGACAGCACTTTTCAGATTACGGCCTAGTCTGTAAAGACCCAAAAGGGCTACGAGACGGAACTAGGGTCCTCAGTCTGCAGGTGTGGGGAGAGAACGGTACTCTCCGATGGAAGCGGGGTGGACAGATCCCAGAAATTCCCGACGTGGTAACTCGTCGACGTGTGTTTTCCATTTGTGGGAAACTCATGGGCCACTTCCCCGTGTGTGGCTGACTGAGGGTGGCGACTGCATTCATCAAGCGCCGAGCAAGTGCAGTGACCAAGAGATGGGACAATGAAATCAGAGATACCAATCTGCTTCGTATGCTGGAAGAGACGATGACCAGAGTGTGTGAAATGGACCCTGTTGGAGGAGACTGGTGCAACGAGATGAAGGTCTGGGTGGATGCAAGTTCTGTGGCCACAGGAGTGGTGTTAGAGACGAATGGAAGCATCGTCGAGGATGCTTGTTGATTGCGCCTGACCAATGATGCCAGGCATATCAATCTGGCTGAACTAGATGCAGCAATCAAAGGCATCAACCTGGCCCTTCAATGGCAGGCTACAGTGTTGCATCTGGTCACCGATTCAGCATGCGTACATCGGTGGATATCCGACACCTTGACTGGGAAGGCACGTGTGAACACGAAGGTGGCTGGTGAAATGCTAGTGAGACAACGCTTGGGAACACTGCGGGCATTAACGGAAGAATATGGATTGACCATGGATGTCACACGGGTGAAATCCTGTCAAAACCACGCAGATTGCCTCACCAGAGTGCCACGCAAGTGGTTGGATCTACACAAGGAGGGAAATGAGCCAGTCCCGGAAAGTTGCGCTGCAATGATGTACCGACTGAATAAAAGTCAGGTGGTTGACGTCCACCAAGAAAGTGGACATGCGGGCGTGAAACAAACCCTATACTTCGCCAGACTTATTGACCCACTAGTGTCAAAAGAAATCGTGCGATCGGTTGTCAAAGCCTGCGAAGCCTGCCAGTCTATAGATCCGGCGCCAGTTCATTGGAAAAAGTGAAAATTGAGCGTAGAAAACAACTGGAGTAGAGTAGCAATGGACATAACCCATTACAATGGTGAGCTTTTTCTAATGCTCATTGATTGCAGTCCTTCCAGGTTTGCAATTTGGAGGACATTGCATCAACAAGATGCACATAGTGTCATTCACCAGTTAAAGATGATTTTCTTTGAATGGGGCCCACCAACCGAGATATTGACTGACAATGACCCTGCCTTCACTTGCAGACACTTTAAAGAGTTTGCAAACAGCTGGGGTGTGCAGTTAAGGTTCCAGTGTGCATATTCACCGGCTGGTAATGGAATTGTGGAACACAGCCACAGAAGCATTAAGACCATCGCAGCAAGGAAAGGTTGTTCTGCGTTGGAAGCCGTTTATTGGCATAATGTCATGCCAAAGGACGATGTCTCACCTTCCACAGCACCGGCTGACGTGCTGCATAATTACCACGTCAGAGTAAAAGGCATTGAAACCAAACCCCCACCAGAACCACAAATTATCGGAGGGGGATATGAAGAAGGTGACGTTGTCTGGGTTAAAACTCCGCACAGCAAATGCACAACCAAGTTCAGGACCAGGCAGGTAACTGAAATTGTCAGCCCGCAGACAGTGCAAATTGATGGGGTACCATGCCATGTCAAAGACCTGCGGCCATTTTCAGGATCATATACATCGTCAGGTGATGAAACCGACACAGAAGAGAGTGAGCGGTTTATTTACTTGGGATCAGGTCAACCAAGTGATGGCTCCGATGGTCCACTAACAGCGGACGCTGATGTGCATGACAAAACCTCAGATGACAACCCATCTGAGGATGAACCTTGTGTCGTACCCCTCCGAAGGAGCACCCGCCAGAAGAGACCCACTCCCGAATGCACTTTTTGTGATGATGAGATCAGAGGGGAGTGTGGTGGAGACTTACCTCGCCAAAGCAAGAGAAGGCAGTTTGTCTGCACGTGTGTTCGTAGATGCAATGGAACCGCGAGGTGGGCTCATGCAAGGCAGTTTTTGGAATGACACGGCACATGCGTTATTGGTGAAAGCGAGGCTCTTCAAGAATGAGAAATTACGAGACCAAAACACACATAAAAAGAGCCTACTTCTGTTTCAGAGGCACTTTGCCGTTGAAGGCTCGAGAAGGCTACACCGGTGTTCGGGAGACAGCGTTTTGCTTACGGTGCGCAGGAAACGGAGTCCCTAGTGAAGCAGTGTTCCGGGTTCTATGAGAAGCAACTGAGAGAACAGATCCAAGTGGTGATTAATTCGTCTACGAACTACACTCCAAGAAGACACAAATTTCCACAGTTTTAGTAAGATATACAAACATATCATGTTGCATTTTCTTTCATATCTTAGAGTACAAGCCAGATTCCCCTTTCATGCTTCGCATATATTAAAACAAACTATTCAAACAACTTTTATGTTCCTAGTAGTGTTTGGATAAAAAAACAACACTAATAATAACTGGGCCAGTATGATAGAGAAATGGTTCGTTCCTCCCCATAAACAAATTATAGGGAAAGGCCTATGTCCAACAAAGGACCTTCACAGGCTGAGAAGAAGAAATGTTTTCTTCTTAAGAGCTGTTAGCTGATTTTTGTTTATTGTATGACTGCAATGTGAAGAAAAAATAAAATAAAATAAAAAAGAACTTGAAACAATGTTGTATTCATAGATATATATGCAATTTATCCCTTTTCTTACCTGTTCTAGAGAGTTCTGATTAAGGGACATAACTCAGTTCTCATCTAGGGAGCAAGTTAATTTCCTTGTTACGATGTCAGTCTTAACAACACCCTTTTGAGCTTTATTGCTTATAGGATGTTTGACAAGGATTTACCTGATGTGCTGAAACCTGATCTATTGACAGAAATCTAAGACCTTTGAGATCCCAGATTGGAAACATTTCTGACCATTTGCTATACACATTAACCAGGATCAAGTAGTGCTGTCCATTAATTGGTCCAGCAAAATCAACAAAGTCATGACCATGAAGATTCTGGAGGACTTTAATATCTTTTAGTATTTTGAGCCATTTTGCCCAAGTTTATCTAACAGCATTTCCATATTTGGCCAGTAGACATAACTGTGTGCTAAGGCTTTCATTCAGTTCATTCTCTGATTACCGTAATGAAATTGAGCAATTTGCTTTGCAGTTTTAGATGATGTCTTCACCAAATAGAATGATTCCATTAACTTCAAGCAAGGAAGATCCATGGTGGAAAAATGGTTGAAGCTGCCTGTCAGCACATACTGTTGAATAGTTAGTGGAGATAAGCACAGGACTTTCTGTAGCAATGGTTTTGAGGCTATAGCTTCTCAGATCATTTCCGATGTAACTGGTAGTACTCTGACTATGGATACAAGTGCTGAGATAATTATTGGTTCCACAGACACAGCAGCAACAACTGTATCCTCTAGTAGCTTGCAACATAAAGCAATGCAGTTTGGATAATGCATCTGCTTGGCCAATGTTATTGCTTGATATTTAATGGAGAAATTATAATCCAAAAGTATATATGGTACATTGTTGACTGTGTAGACTGAGATGCCCTTCTTTGAACCAAACATGCTAACAAAAGGCTTCTAGTTTCTGATCAGGGTAAAGCAGTGTCCATATAGCAATTTAAGGAATTTTTTATGGCAAAAACAATTGCCAAGTCTTCCTTTTCAATCTAGCTGTAATTGCACTCTGTGGGTGTAACTGTTCTTGATGTGTGTGTATTTACATTTTTCATTTCAAAAGATGTGTGAAGTTACAGCTCTAATGCCATAATCTGAAACATCTGAAACAACAATATCCAGAGATTGATTGTAGTGCATGAACAATAGAAGAAACTCAGTAGAGATTTAATCTTGTCAAATGCTGATTTGCACTCAGGTGACCAGTTTCATTGGGCATCTTTTTTCAAAAGATTGTTTATTAGACAGCATACCCAGTGCCTTTCTGGTAAAAATATGCTGTAGTATCTTATAAGACCTAGAAGAAATGTAATGTTTGAACATCCAGAGGTGCTGTCATATGCATTATTGCATATTTTCTGAATCTGGTCTCCTACCATTTTCATCAAAATGAATTTGAGATAGTTTTTAGCAATGGTCGAAAGAATACAAATTTGTCATCCATTAGGTGAATTTTATATTGTTGTGAGTATAGCCTCCATTGTTTGTTGGAACAATACTAGAGCTGTCTTGACTCTATAAGGAAGGTGCTTAAATTGGAATGAACCCTTGTAGATGTTGATAGTGAGAAAAGTTTTGGATTCCTCATCAACTTCCATTTATAGGTAAGTGTCTGCAAGTTCATTTTTTGCAAAACACGTTCCACCAATGAGTTTTATAAACAAGTCTTCTGGGACAAGTAGTAGATACTGATGTGTATCCATTGCATTTTTTTAATCCCGTGGAAAAGTCTACACATTGATATACTTTGCCATTGGTCTTTTTCAGAATAACAATGGCAGCTGCACATGATTAGTAATTTGTGAGTTGAATTACTCCTACTTGTAGAAGGCAGTCTAGTTCTTTTCACACTATCTGAAAAACTTTACTGAATTTAAAGTAAGTCAGTGAAATGCTTGTCAATTAGCTTTTGCAGATGTAAATGTAAATTGAAATACATTAAATACAGATTTTTAGAAGGACATTGAAAAGGATCAATTCTTCAATAAAATTCAATCTGAGGTGGTTCAGGTTGGAAAATCAGTCATATAGCACACTTCTGAAAACTATGTTTTTGTAGGAAACATTACAGTTCAACTCACCAGTCAGTTGTACCATGTTACCTGATACATTATAGGTAACATGATTTGTGCTTATCAAAGTGAGTTTTCCCAATGATATCTACATTGAATGTGATATATGTGTGATATCAGACACAGTTTTTAATGCAAGCAGTTATGTATTTTCTGCAAGATTCAAAACCTACCTTGAACATTGCAAAAACTGAATTCAAATTAGAGCTCCAATTATAAGCTAACTTTTTTCAATTCTCTTGAATTTGAGGCATTCTTTTATGTGGTTACTGTTCTGTCTCTCTGGGAGGCACAAAATTGGCATGTATGCTTTTGAATAGTCAATAACATGCATAATGCCATTCACCACATGACCAATATCTTTTTAGAATTTAATGAAGACTGCCATGTTGTTAGTCTGTTGGTTATTGCGACACATAATTGAGCTCTTGTGAAAATCCTTGTTACCAGTGTTGTGTCCATTGGTGTACTTATTTTGTGTCAAATAAGAATGAACATGCACTTCAAACCTTTTTTCACTATTGAGTAAAAATTGATGTAAATATGATCAGTGGATTACTGGTGGATTAAGAGTGTCCTAGAGGGAAGATAAGAGAAGACCTGACAACCATTGGGTTGGCAGTTTCCTGATTGCTACTTCCGACTGGTAATTAGGAGCCCGAACTCTTGCGTAGCGTCTTGAGAGGCTGCTCTGATCAACAGTTGAATAATACCGGGGTTCTTGTAGTGCCATATCGCGCATGGACGGGTGTGCCTGCATGAACGTTCGGTGGGCAGCCCCAAGGCCACATTATGTTGTAGGCCGCGCCAGTCTCCATCCTTCACAAGTTGCAAACGATTGACCGACTGATTCCATTCTAAGACCTCTCCTTAATTGAATCACTATGGAAATAAGCAAATATAAAAGCAAAACTAAACCAGCTCATTTGAAAACGCCCAAACCTATCTGCATCTCTTTCACTAACATACGCGGCATCCGCACCAACTTCCCCAGCATAGATTCTTTCCTCCATAATAACTCACCTGATATATTAGCCCTATGTGAAACTAATCTTAACCCTTCTATCCCCTCATCTGAGTTCTACATTCCTGGCTACCTTCTCCTCTTCAGGAAGGACTCCAATGTTCATATGCACGGGCTTGGTGTCTATGTCAGCGAACACCTTCCCTTAGCTAGGGTGTCATCTTTTGAATTCCCAGATGATTCTTTCATGTGCTTCCGCCTCTCACTTCTCAGCTCGATTAGCTATCTCTTCTTTCTCTACCGCTCTCCTTCCTCCCCTGACTGTTCGTTACTTGACATCATTTCTGACAATATTGACAAAGCCATTTCTTCCCATCCCTCTGCCCATGTATTCATGTTTGGTGACTTTAACGCCCACCACACCAAGTGGCTGAAGAACGCTGTCACTGACCCTGCTGGTGTCCACACCATGTACTTTTCAATCACCCAATCCCTTACGCAAGTAGTGGACTTCCCCACGCGTTTCTCCGACAACCCTAACGGGAGGGACTCACTTCTAGACCTCTGCTTCACTTTCATCCCAGACTCTTGCACTACCAGACAACTCTGCCCACTCGGAAACTCTGACCACACTGTAGTGTCCGTCAATATTTCACTCCACTCCCGCCCGACCCATGAAACCCAGACAAGTAGAATATCCTACTGCTATCAAAGAGCAGACTGGGATTCGTTCCGAGACTTCCTCCGTGACATCCCTTGGAACAACGTCTTTAGTCTTCCCATCGAAGAATGTGCATCCGAGGTCTCCTCCTGGGTTAAGGCTGGCATCGATGCCTTCATCCCTGCTAGGAAATTCCAGCTTAAATCTCATTCGTCTCCATGGTTCTCACCCGCTTGCTCGGCTGCCATTGCCCACCGGAATCATTTCTTCCGACTCTATCGTAACTACGCGTCGGACCAAAACAGGCGTCTTTTCACTTCAGCTCGTAATAAGTGTAAAAGGATACTTAACGAAGCTAAGATGTTGTTTGCTGCCAGAATGAAGCAACGCATAGCATGCTCTAAATTCGGCTCTAAAGACTACTGGCGACTCTGTAAAAGAGTACTTAACAAGAGCAAGTCCACAATACCCCCGCTAATCAACAAATTTGAGGTCCTCATCTCCCCAGCAGATGAGGCTGAATGCTTTGCCCGCAGATTCTCGAACAATTCAAGTCTGGACTCATCTGGAGTTTTTACACCTGACTTCTCACCTAGAACCGGGGCACAACTGAATGATGTCCACATTACACCTTCGCTTGTCTCTAAGATAATTTTAAAACTTGACCCTCACAAAGCGAGCGGTGGTGATGGAATCCCAACCATAGTCTTAAAGAAATGTGCCCCTGAACTCTCCTCTGTCCTTTCTAAGCTCTACAACCTCTGCCTATCTGCTTCCTGCTTTCCTGCCTGTTGGGAATCTTCCTCTGTAGTTCCTATATTTAAAAACACTGGAGAACCCTCTGACCCTGCAAATTACCGTCCTATCAGCCTTCTTCCGATCTTTGGCAAAGTGTTTGAAGCCATTATCAACGTCGAGGTGGTTCAGCATCTCACAGCACACAGGCTCCTCTCAGACAAGCAATATGGTTTCCGCTTCACCAGGTCTACTGCTGATATGCTAACGACCATTACCGAGTACATATACCAGGCACTCGACAAGAATGGCGAAGCCCGAACCGTTGCATTGGATATATCTAAGGCGTTCGACAGAGTTTGGCATGCTGGCCTTCTATGTAAACTGCGGAGCTATGGTATAACTGGACATTTGTTTCAACTAATCCAGTCATTCCTCTCTAGCCGCACAATGAAGGTGGTATTAAATGGACATGCCTCTCAGAACTACCATACAAATGCAGGTGTCCCCCAAGGTTCCATCTTAGGTCCTACACTCTTCCTGATATACATTAATGATCTCCCTAATTCCATAAGAGCCCAAATAGGTTTGTACACCGATGACACCACAGTTTACTCTCGCCTCCTACAAAAATCTGGTGTAGGCGTCAAAGCTAACCTCGCAGCCGAGATTGAAAAAGACCTCCAATCCATATCGGACTGGGGTAAGAAATGGCTAGTAAATTTTAATGCTTCTAAAATGAAGCTACTCTCAATTAACCATCATTGACAATCTAACCTACCTCCCATTAGCATGGACCAGGCTTGCCTCCCAGAGAGTAAAACACTATGCCTCCTTGATCTCACACTTTCAGCGGACCTCAAATGGAATGACTATATCGAATCCATTGCTAAATCCGCTGCTATGAAAGTCGGTTCTCTGTGTAGAGCCCGGAAGTTTTTTCCGTCTAAATCTATCCTGCACATTTATAAATCTACCATCCGCCCGTGCATTGAATACTGCTGCCATATCTGGTTGAGTGCCCCTGCTGTTCTCCTTGGGCTTCTCGATAAGGTTCAGAGGAGGGTCTGTAATGTGATAGATACCGACTTGGCAGACCGCCTGCAATCTCTCTCCCACCGGCGCGACGTGGCTTCCCTGTGTCTCTTCTACAAATACTTTCACGGCTTCTGCTCCGATGAACTTAGATCACTAGTGCCCCCTAAATACGAATTTGAACGAGATACTAGATTAGCAACTAGATCCCACCCTTTTACAGTGAAACCGATAAAATGCAGCCGTAACTTCTACTCCACCAGTTCTACTTCTACTCCAACAGTTTCTTTCCTCACACTTCCCGACTGTGGAATTCTCTTCCAAACGATTGCTTCCCCGATGGCTACAATCTCCAGGAGTTTAAATGTAAGGTCAATAGACACCTCCTAACACACTAACCTGCTCCCATTCTATCAAGCACTCTTCCCAACCCTCATCCTCGCTATCCTTATTCATCTGTCACCTTCCTCCTGACATTCCCTATGTCTAACCATTCCTTCTCTTTACCTTCCCCTATGTAGCCCAATGCGCAATAGTGGCAGTGGAATGCCTTGCTTGGGGTGAGATGATTAAAAAAAAAAAAAAAAAATCTTGAAATCACTTTTTTACCCTGTACTAGTGTTATAATCAAGGGGCATAACTTTGTTTCTTCTAGAGAACGAGTTGACTCCCTTATTATGACGTCTATCCTAAAAGATAACAACATATTCTTTGTCTTTCATAAAGGCATTCTTTCTCTAAGTGAAATAAGTCTCATTTAATTTCCAGGATCATGACTCTAACTTATTTTGAATAGTTTAAAAGTATCTCAATGCTAAATATTTAACAACTACAATAAAAAATTTATAACATTTAGGTAATTAATATCCCAAGCTTTGAAGGACTGAACTCCTTTGCGATGTTAACTTTTTTAAACCAATCCATTTTACAGCATTATTATTATGCAAAATGAACAGCTGAGTTCAAATTCCAGTCAGGTTCATTACATTCCCTTAGGTGCAGATACCTTTGGGAAAGATATGAATCTATAAGTTGCCTCCAGTTATTGGTTAAACAGCAGGACAGACTGGATCATATAGTCTTAGTTGGCAACCAGTCTACTGCAAAACTTTTAAAACTTTTGCAAATTTCCCAATATACTGTAGGGAACAATTGTGAAAATTTATTTTATATATTCCTGCTTCAATAATAATTCGGAAAAAAAAAATGTATCCCCAAATACAAAAAGGATCTTACACATAATTTATAAAATGCATTAGTAATACATAGGAGTAAGTTCATTATCAACTTTGATTTAAAGAATGTCACATTTATTAAAAGAGAAAATATCCTACTTAGACAATTCTTGAGAATGCTGCTATTGAATCTTACTAAAGTTTGCATCCTGGATTTTTTCAAATATCTTCTTTCCTAAAAGATATACTCTTCCCAAATCATAATAGATGAATATAAAACAAAATTAAATTAAAAGGAAATGGTTTAATTCAAAATATATCATCTCAAACATTGATTTTTGAAAACACACGTGAAGCCATGGTTCAATAAAAAACCAAAAACTTACAAAAAGAGGATGAAATTTATGCATAATAATGCTCTATCCTATTCATGAGAAAAAAACTAATTTTGCACAAACATTTGTCAATGAGAAAGCTGTGTTCAAAGTGGGTGCCGCGTTTGCTCACAGTCAATTAAAAACAGCAATGCATTGACAATTTAGTGCATTGTTTACAACTGTTTCAATGCAATAAGGAGTTTTTGTGTAAATATGTGACATTTTGGCTTCTATATTTTGGGATGTGCAAGGAATTTTGTTTATTGATTGACTTGAGAAAGGAAGAACCATCAATAGGAAATACTATATTGCATTATTGGTGCGTTTGAAGGAAGAAATCACAAAAAAACAACCACAAATGAAGAAGGAAAAAGTGATCTTTCACCAAGACAACACACTATGTCACAAGTTGATTGCAACAATGGCAAAACTATGTGAATTGCACTCCACATCCACCCTATTCTCCAGATCTGGCCCCCAGCGTCTACTGGCTGTTTGCAGACCTCAAAAGAATGCTCCAGGGAAAGAGATTTGGCTCCAGTGAAGAAGTGATATCAGAAACTGAGGCGTATTTTGAGGCTAAAGACAAATCGTTCTACGAAATAGGCATTGTTAGAGAAGCGTTGGAAACAGTATAAAGTAGGAATGATCAGCCATGTTTGGTACAAAGCCAATTCACAAACATAGCTGACACTCCCCACAATTTATGACTGGCAAGAAAGTGAAAAGGAAGGTAAACATTAAAGGAAATTGTACTTATCGGACGTTAGTTTTTAGAAGTCAGTTGACGTATTTTGTTGTTGCAAGAAAAAGAAGAACAAATGTGTGTCGGACCTTATATCTAGGTTGGTGGTTTGAAGTTTTTGTCACATATTTGTGGTGTCATCTCTAATTTCTTCTGTCTCTTGTCCTTTCTCCTTCTCCCTTTCAACAATTACTATTACGAACATTTTGTACAAACTCTACCCTTAACTTCTGATTAATGTTTCTAATTGCACATTAAATTCTACAACTTGTGTTATTCTTTCCTTTTAATAAATTTATATTTTAAAATGCAAAACGTATGTTTTATTCTTACACTATTCCACACATTCCATCCTGCTGACAACCAACCTTCTGATAATTCTGATTATTCAGCATAAAATTTGTAAGCTGTAGGGAGTTCAGTTATGTCTGACACAAGGCCGAATCAAAGGAAAATTAACCAGCTTCCCACGCTACAATACCTCCAGCATGCTAAAGGTAAAGGGCTACAAATATGATGTACCCAATTGAGATTCAAAGTCAACTCACAAGAAATAGTCTATAGACTTCAATTCTCATCACTAAACTCTAACAAATATTTAATTATATCAGGGTAAGCTTAGCACATACTTGAGAGACATTTGCAAGAAATTTTGACATAAGAATTTTTCTTACCTGCTGGGTTTTTGTAAAATTGACAGTTGTTAGCACAGTTGTTGCGAAGGGGATCTGCAGCATATGTGCCACATGGACAGAGAGAAGGCACTGGCACACACAATCTGTTGCATTTCTCTTCAAGCAATTGCATCAACGCAAGTAGTTTCCTGTTGATGCAAGAAGAAAATAAATTATTTTGACATTGATCATTTGTGCAGAAATTTTTGGATAATTCTTGAGATGTTTTTTTTTTCATCTATCCACTAACTAAACAAGTTGCATTTCCTTGGACTATATACAAATTTTTCCATACAGAAAGTAAAGGATACAAGCTGTTTGCTTAATAACTATAGAGTGGTTGATGGGATATCTTACAAAAAATGTAATTGTTCAAGGTTTCCTTACTCAGTGAATTGAATAGGGATTGAATACATTATATCAAATGTTATTGTCAATGTTTTCATAAAAAAATTAGTAATAATCTATCCATTTTCATTACATAGTGAAGTAATAAATAAACCAAATGAATTTCAGTTGATAATATTTCTTGATTATATTTACAATAACTTATTTTATGGTGTGAAATTTTATTATGCAACTCAAGATTTGTTCCTTATATTGTAAATAAATATATATAATAGTATAGTCATTGATATTTGTTTTTTTTTTATGTCAACTCTATAAAGATTTTAATAGGTTGTAAGATATAACTGCAAAAAGAAAACCAAGATATTGTAAAGTTATTAAGTAATGAGAACATAATATTGAAAATTGTGAAAGAGTTGAAAGAATATCATGAAACAATCAAAAAAAGAAATTGTAAACATTGGCAAGATAGGAACAAGCCAAAAGATTTGCTTAAAGAACAAAAAAAAAAGAGATCTGAGAAAAGAAATTTATTAACAAGACAACAGTTGAAGTAAGCCTATTTATTAACAAGACAATAGTTGAAGTAGCTGGTATTGCAAATGTAAATAGAAAGAAAAGATACAAAATATTAAGAACATTGGTTCATACATTAACTGCTAACTATGACTTGTGGTGAGCAGACATTAAACAAGTTTATTCAGAGTGATACATTAATGTGAAAACAATGTTAAGACTTCAGCTGAAGCTATAAATCAATGCATAATTTTATTTTATTGCCTAAGTTGTTTATTATAAAGTTGGCATTTGAAGTCAAATTTTACAATTGACCTCTGGCAGTCAACATGTTAAACACATGAAAACAACTAAAGTACCACTCTTAAGTAAACATCACATAGAGAAATGTGTAAGTTACATGAAAACTGATTTTTCAACAATAGTTTTCAGTGATGAATATCAAGCTACATTGAATTGATCTGACAGCAGGACTAGAGGTTGGATCATTCAAGAAAATAGTCAACCAACAACTTCAAAGACTATAGGGTGAGATCATGAGATTATAGACAGTAAAATTACAGGTTCATTCAAAGCTGATACTTGTATTGAGATAAATGCAGAGAATTATTGTAATTTCTTAAGACATTTTTGAGTTTTGTAGGTCATAACAAAGATGCTTTAATCTAAAGAATACATTTATGCAAGACAATCCTCCTTCACATTTTGCAAAATTTACTATTGCCAAAAAAGGTTGCAAAGAAGTCAAATTAATAGAATGGCCCCAGGAACTTTGTTAAACAAATATGTGTCTATTTGTCTATACTTCTGAGATGAGGTAGTATCTTCACCATTTACATTATTCAGACTATCATCCTCATCTTTGTAGTTATTTCTACTTCAGGTGTTAGGAATTTTTGTTGTCATATCTTCTTCAGGTACAAGGAATTTCGAACCAAAATTTTTATTATGATCACTTGGGTATATCCAGTGTGCAAAGCCAGTTTTGGTAGTCATGAGTTATCTCCCTTTAACTTAACTCTCAAGGTTTTTGTAGCCTGCTATTGAACTCACAACTCTTTGGGTCAAGTCACTGGAACTAACCAATGTCTATATCCACAGAGCCATGTGTCCTTGAGGACTTATAAATCTAATGTTTCATTAACCAGAGTTAATGTTTTTATCAGAGTTCACATTGCAATTTTTTTTATGTTAATGATTTTCTCTATAATTTTTTTTACCAGAGCTCATATTGCAATCTTTTTTTTTTTTTTTTTTTTTTGACACTAATGATTTTCTCCAGCACTCCGTATTACTGGTTCCCATATTGTATTCATTTCTATGCTTGGCCAGTTTAGGAGATTTTTGTGACCTAGCATATGTACTGATTCCTCAAGTTTATATAGTTTCCACTTGTGTTCTCTATCAATAAGCATTCTGTATTACTGGTTCCCATATTGTACTCATTTCTATGCTTGGTTAGCTTAGGAGATTTTTGTAGCCTAGCATATGTGCTGATTCCTTAAGTTTACATAGTTTCCAGTGGGGTTCTCTATTATGTCAACTTTATCCCATAGGGGGATGGTGATCCCCTTTTCCCCTCCATATGTGGTCAGCTACACCTGATTTTTCTATATTCCCTTCTGTTACAGCCTTGCAATGTTTGTGTAGCCTTACCTTAAAGGGGTGCTGTTTCTCCTTTATATTTCTTTCCACAGCTACATGGAATAGCATACACACAGTCCTTAGTCATGTCCTCCTCTGTTGGGGGTTTTACTTGGGAGAGGTAGCTGCAAAGTGTAGAACCACAGATCCTTTGTATTTACTCCAATAAACCCTTCACATAAAGTAGACAGACCAAAGCTGTTTTCTGAGAGTTGTTATTCTCATGCACCCTCCCTTCCATGTTCATTGGAGTTGTTGTCATTTACCCTGGATAATTGTTATATTGCAGGGTACTACTTATACTGACCATTTCCTGTTCATATGTCTCTGGGTCGCCACTTATGACTTTTGTTTGATGTTGCAGGCAGTGGATGATTTCTTTCCTTACATTGTTGAGTTGAAGGTATTGTTTGGTGATGTTGGTTTGCGGTATACAAATGTTTTCAACCCCCTTTCTGTTCGAGCTATTAGTACATCCAGGAATGCTAGTTTGTTGTCATTCTTTTTTTCTATAGTGAACTTATTGACTTCACATGGTCCAGTAGCATCTGGACTTCTTCCTGGTATGGCCAGAGTATGAAGGTGTCGTCAACATATCTTAGCCATATAGTTGGCTTTAAAGCTGTTGATTCTAATGCCACCTCTTCAAATATTCCATGTATATGCTAGCCAGTGATGGTGATAATGGTGAGCCCATTGTTAAGCCTTCATCCTGTCAGTATATGTCTTATCCCAATCATAAGTGTGTTGTTTGTGTGCAGAAAGTCAGCATTTCCATCAGGTTGTCTAGTGGAATACTGGGACGTTCTCCTAGGGATGAATCTGAAGCCAGTCTGTCCCTAACATAGTGCCTCCATTGTGGATATCTTGATAAACAGACTCACCACATCCAGGCTCACCATCTAGCTGCATTGAATCGGAGCATCTTTGATAAGCTGAGCAGAGTTTCGAACATATGATGGTGACTTTCCTATCAGTGAGTCAATTATATCTACAAGGAAGCAACTCAGAGGGTGGTACACTAAGCTTAGGCTGCTAACAATCAGCCTGAGCAGAATACCACCTTTGTGAATCTTAGGCAGAACATACATGTGAGGTAGCTGGCTGTAACCTTGAGACAACTGCCTGTATGTCTTAAGCTGGAAGCGATCATTGTTCTTGATTAGGATCTGTGACAGCTGTCATTACATTTCCAAGGTGAAGTCTTTCTTTACCTTGTTATAGCTACCACTTCTTATGAAGTGTTCCAGTTTCTTGGTGTATTCAGTTTTGTCCATCACTACATCATTGCCTTTGTCAGCCGGTAATATGATGATGTTCTCATTCCTCTGTAGGGTCCTGATTGCCAGCCTTCTCTTTTGTGATGTTTGGTTTAGGTGGCTTGGCTTTTTCCAATGTCTGTCTCACTTTTCACCGTAACTCATTTGCCTGAGACTGTGGGATGTTCAAGGGTATTTCCTCGATATGGACAATTATGTCTAAGTATGGTATGTGCCTGATGTTTGTTGCAAAGTTGAGACCCTTGTTCAGCACTGACTCTTCAGTGGCACTCAGCTGATGTTGACAACTGTCTTAACAGCAGGGTAATGGACCTCATGTGTCACCATTAGATCTTTTAATCTATTAGGTTTCTGCACCTGGTAGACCTTGACTGCATCAAATCCTAGCCTGAAGAATTTGTCCAGTTCATGGCAGATCCTTTTTCAGTCTTCTTTATCAGTGATCCTGCTGAGATTGCAATATAAGCACTTGTAAAAAAAATACTAGAGAAAATCATAAACATTAAAAAAAAAATTGCAATATGAACTCTGGTAAAAAAATGGTTACTGAAATATTAGGTTTATAAGTCCCAGAAATTCACTTGCTGTTGTTCTCAAGAACACATGGCCCAGTGGATATAGATGTTGGTTAGTTCCAGTGACTTGACCCAAAGAGTTGTGAGCTCGATACCAGGCTACAGCAGTGGTGAGCAAATAACTTAGAAAGTTAAAGGGAGATAACACATGACTACCAGAAATGGCTCCACACAAGAAATGAGAATGATATACCCCAGTGATCATAATAAAGTGTTCGGTTCGAAATTCATAGAAGCTGAAGTAGGCCAGAATGTACAACAGCTGAAACATTGTAGAAATGACAACAAAGACGAGGACAATAGTCTGAATAATGTAAATAGTATAAATTTTAGGTCTTAATCATAATTAAAATTTATATTGCACTTAGTTTTCTTACATAAGAAAACCTGACACTCACACAATATATTGATCATCTACATATAAGCAAGTTTTGCCAACATCAGTTAGCAAATAGTAATTTTTTGTGAAAACACTGACTTGAATATCAAAATCTGGTATAATACAGATGGTGAATAAAATAAGTGATTGTTCTGGAGCAGTTGATATCTTGCAAACAAAACCTTTTAGTTTCTTAGCATTCCTCTATTGTTTGTTGAAAGAACAAGAGTGTTTTAAAATTTGCAAATTCCTTTAGTTGATCTTGTCCATTGAGAATGTATGACATTAGGCTGTTGTCTGCTATGCTATGGGTTTTGCATAATCTAACAAGGGCTAAAAAGTTAATTTCACTAGAAGAAAGCAACAGTACTTCTCAAGAATGCATGCAAGTGTTTCAAATTGTGATTTTTTTTCCACAACTAACCTCTATTTTATAAGTTTCTTTGCAAAATGGAAAGTGTTCAGGACTCTTGAAGAATTTTGAATTTACATCAACACTACACAATAAAGGCACCACTTTTCCAGTATATCTGACATCTTCAAATATACATGGAAATAAAATTATTTTAATCCTTTCATCACAAGAAAGATAAGAATCTATTAGAATAGAATTTACAGCTTCACTTAGCAACTTCAACAGTAAAATTATGAAACCTGGCTGCAAATCTAGTACTACATTTAAATTCATAGGCTTGTAGAAGTTCAACTTACATTGGTATTTGAATAACCAGTTTTTCATATTGTTGGGGGAAACAGACGCCTCGACATGTTGTAATGGTTGGCAAACTTGTCTCATTAGATCAATTATGACTGAATAGGGAGTTTGATTGTCACTGAGTGCCCCATATTTTTGGTTTTGCGCCACATCTAAGCTGTGCTTAGAAAATCATCATTGTTAGGGGAAACACATGCATGGAAAACTGGAAAGTGTTCTGATCTTAGCTGGTCTGTAAGATAAGGACATCAGTAGTCATTAATTACTGACCTACAATACACAGTTGGCTATGATCCACTTTTTGAGAGATTGTAGTTCCATTAGGTCTAATATGGCAAAAAATACTTAGCCATTCTACAGTTAAATATCAACTATTAATATGCTCTTAATATATTCAACTCTATAATTGATGGAGTTGAAGTCAATACTTCTATTGTTTTGACATGATATATTCAAAGTAATATTTTCATAAAATTTCTTTTATAAAATACAGTTACACTTTCAGTATTAAGTTTTAAATAAATAAAGTATAGCTACACAAACTTTCATCAAAACCTCTTGGTAGTAGGTAATTTTCATAATTTTTATGACTTCAAAATGGTTCCATATAAAGAGTAGAAAAATGATTGTTAAGAAATGCTAATGATTCTGCTGTAAACCATGTAAATATTTAGTGAGACTGGTAAATTAAGACTATAATTAACATTCTTGTTTATTTGTACAATGATAACTAAAATGCGATAAAGATAGACCATAAAATTACTGGCATATTTTTATTAATCAAATACGCTGAATATTTTAAAGGAAATTTTGAATAAGAAATTGTGTACTTGTAATAAAAATATAATCTAACACATCTGCATGTTCACAACAAATGATTGGTGGCCATCACTGAATACTGAGTGACAACAAGTTTCTTTAAATCTTCAGCACATTTCTCAGTAATTTTACAAATTTTATATATATATATATATATATATATATATTTGAATATATGGATTGAAATCCAACAAGATGTAAAGTAAAGAACAGGTAGGAAAAAGTGTTTTTAATCTAACATGTTTCAGTTTAATAAGCTTCTTCAGAGATATTTTAAAGACAAATGATTTAAAAAATATTTTAATTTTTAAAAAATCCAAAGAGAAAGTATGTTGATTGAGGTTTGGTTTCATTGCTCAGATATATGTGTAATAAAGCAGTAGATGATCATTTTTAAATGTAGAAAAAAACTTATGCCTGTTTATATGTGTGTGTGTGCCAAGTGTAATAAAACTTATGCCTGTTTATATGTGTGTGTGCCAAGTGTAATAAAACTTATGCCTGTTTATATGTGTGTGTGCCAAGTGTAATAAAAGCAATAGATGCTTATTTTAAATTTAAAATGTAAAAATAATGCAAATAATATTTAAACTAAATACAAATTAAGTATGTTTATATGTTGGTAACAGTATGTGTGCGAATAATGTATCTGAGCAATGAAATCAAACATCAATCAACATACTGTTTCTTTTTTAATTTTAAAATTTAAAAAACTTAAATCATTTGTCTTTAAAAAAATCTTTGAAGAAGCTTATTAAAGTGAAACATTTTGGGAAACATTAAAGTGATAGATTTTGTCACCAAGACTGTTGCTTTTTCAGTAGCTTTACTGATAAAAGGCACTTTGGCAAGCAGGCTTATATATATATATATATATATATATATATATATATATATATATAGGTATATTCTAGAAACTGTATACTCTCAAACCAATATCAGATTTCCAATTAATCCAATATTGATTTTGAAATTTTGACATGTTTCCAAATACACCTGTTACAAACATGATTCTAGCCTTCCTATTCCATACCTTTCTCAGCTCCCAAACAAAATCCTGTTATTTTTCCAATTTCTCACTGTGGCTTGCTGACACAGCCACATATATATGTGGCAGGTTTTTTAAATAAATTTTTATTCATGCTTATCAGATCTGTATTTTGTGTAAAGTTTTATAAAATTTATTAATAATTATATTGAAGAGCACTTAGAATTTGTAGCCCTCAATATTTACCCGATGAAGAGAAATACATTGAAAATACTTTTAAACTCCTCCAATATGCTAATTAATATATAATACAAAGAGGAAAGCTTATCAAATTTATGAAAATAGTAAAAGAAAAGTAAATAATATAAATAATCTTAAGATTAAACACATAATACTACCAACCAATTTAATCACAGCTACAACTGAAAAGAATTTATCTAAACTTAATATAAAGTTTGTTACTACTACTTCTAAAGCAATGAGAAATTTAATTAATACAAAACAATAATAATGACCTAAAGCCTGCAGCAAGAATATATATTATAAAATGCAATATATGCCACAGGAAATACATAGGTGAGACTGTAGAGAATGTAAATAAAAGAATATATGAATACAAAAGGGATCTTTACCAAAACAACACACCCCATGCATTAATCATTCATCTTTATGAATTTGACCATAGTTTTTGCTTAAAGATTGCAGTTTTAATAGGAAAATAATTTACACTAGATAAAATGTACAGAAAGTGCACTGACTTCTGAGTTTATTTTTATAGGTGTCCAGGTTCATTACTATATTTTACCTTTCTTTAATCTACTGTTGTCACAATTTAGGATATTAAAAAAAACTGATAAAAACAAAAGTAAAAGAGTTAGGAAACTGAATGAAGTCAGCTAATCTGTATATTTTGAAACATTGAATACAAGTAATTTAAAATTTACTTTTTAAAATTTAGCACCCTGTTTTTTCTTATATTTTCATCTCTTACCTCTACATTTATATAATTCATCAATAAGAACATTACTGCAGTTTGAAGGACTAAATGCATTATATATACTTTGACATGAAGAATCTTTTTCGCTGAAAACTTCTAAAAAAAATCACATTTAAAAAAAATAACCTTTTTGAATGGTTTTAAGTAGGTACCGCCATTACATCACAAAAAATTCAGCATAGTATGAATTAAAAAGGTTCAAAACTTAATAAAACAAACTTTTTCTATCAAAATGTTTATGATATTATTAAGAGGAAAGATCAAAGTAATTTTTATTTATTTTATAAAATTTTTTAATCCCTTTTAACATGTTTGAAATTTTGGCAGAAAATTTTGTTTTGATTTGAGTTAGCATTGCAGAAAATCTTTCGACAGTTTACAATCGATTACGTAATTTTTTACGTAACTCACTTTTTTGGTGACAAACACATTAATTTGGAAAATTCTCGCAAAAATCAAATAATTGTTGGATTTTAATGAAACTTTCAGTACTCACTCACAAATGAATAAAATTATTTTTTAAATTATTATTTTTTTAAAGTATTGATGAAAAAATTTTTTTTAATAACTCTGTTACTCCTACTCCACGTAAATTCATGAAATTTTAATTTCTGTAAATTATTTTTTCATTAATTAAACGCAAAACTCATCGAGGAATATAAATCATCTATTTTTTTATTTAAAGTTATTCAGCACTATCCGAAAATCTGCTCCAAAGAGTAAAATAAAAGATGCAATAAAACTCTGATATAATTTAATAAGCTTTTAATTGCTGGAATAAATAATAATAATTAAGGACATTATAGTCTGAAGAAAAGAATTTTTTTTCAATTACTAATAAAATTTAATGGAATTGTTTTCATTTTTTTTATTATTATAATAATTCATAAAGTTTTAAAAATATTTTCAAAATCTTTCAAAGAACTGTTGTTGTCCTTTTTGTTTTTTAGTTAAAAATTGATGATTATATTGCCTATCAAAAAATAAAAAATTTAATAAAAATTTTTCACCCCTTATATTTTTAAATAATTAAAAAAAATTTTTTTGAGTGTAAGTAAATATGTTCATTTAAGTATGATGTTCCATAGGGGTCATAACAAGTTTCCATAGGGGTTGCATTTATTTTAGAAGTTTACAAGTGTTTTGGATTATTCCCCTTACATGGAAAACAACAGAAACCACACTTTGATTCTGATTCAAGTCTCTTCAAGATGTTTATAAAATTCAACAGACTGTTTTGCAAATCATTCCTTAAACATTTAAAGCAACTGTTACATTTTAATTCTTAATTTTCTAATTTTGTTAAAAAAATAAAAATAATTGTGAAATTCACAAGTTGTAGAGGTACCTATAAATGATATGAAAAATAGATATTAAAAATAAAAATTAATAAATACCATAACATTTCATAAATTATTGAGTTACTTTTGCCGTTATTTTCATTCTGTTATTAAATTGTAAATTTTTTTAAAAGAAAGATTTATATTATTTTAATTTTTATTTTTCATAAAACATCTTCAAGCGTAAGCCTACAAAGCTAAACTAACTAAAATTTCATCAAATATTGAATAATTGCTGAAAACTGTGTTAAATTTTTAATTGTAACATAGTTAAAAATAAAAAAAACGATTTGTATGAATAAGATTTATCCCAAATTCGTTTTCCATACTTTTGGCCGGATACTAAATCATTAGTTGTCGGCTGCTCCTAAGGTGCTGATAAAGTGCTGACAACTGTGATAACAAGACTACCAGAATTGAGGAATGCTTTTTGAAACATTTTTCAAGCAGTAAGCAAGTGATTCTTGTTTCAAGTCAACTTAAAGCAAGTTTAAATTCGGTAATTTGAAGAAAATAATGTGTCAGTGGGTGTATTTTATTTTTGTAAGATTGTTTAAAACTGAGAATTGGCTTCTGTTTACAATCGAAAAATGGCAGAAAATTTTAAATTTAAAAAGTTTTTTTTAATTTAAAAATTTTTTGATTCCGATCAATATAATTTGGGTTTAAAATACACCAGGGTATTTTGCTTATTGGAATTAGTAAATTTAATCCCTTGGCTTTCAATTAAAGCTAATTTTAAAGCTTGAAGATAACTTATTTATTATTAAAATTTAAATTTAGGTTTAGAAAAATGAGTGGATGTACCTAGTTTTAAGTGAGTATAAATTTAATTTTGTTATTTAAATGTTTTAATTTTGTTTTTTATAATAATAATAGTTATTAACAAAAATCTTATAAAATGTTAAACTTATACAGAAGTATATTTAGGCAGCATGAATTAATTTGAACAAGTTTTATTAAATTTAGCCATCACAATTTAGCCAACATCAAAATCAAAATTATAGATAAACTGTTCAAAGTTCATGTTTTGCTTTTGTTTTTATTCAGGTACTTTTGACTGAGTTATTGTCAAGAACTGAATGTTGTCAGCATGAGTATGACAGATAAAATTTTCTTGGCTACACATCCTGACATTATTTGAGAATGCAACAATAACTAAGAGTTTGCCTCTTGGTCTCACTCTATCTCATTTTACGTGATTTGCATAGAAAACAAAATCTTCAATAATTTTGCTAAACCAACATGTTTAATATGTTGATGACATTCATACTAACAAAAATTATCAAAGAAAACTTAAAGGATAGCTTTGTTCTTTACTTATGAACTTAACAATAACAAAATCATTTTCACTGATGTTTTAATAGACACTAACAATTATAATTTTACAATTTCGCTACGGCCAAGCAAAAATTCTTGTGTTCTTAATTACAAAATTGAATGTCCTCACAGACATAAAATAGTTACAACGAACATGATTAAATGAAATAAAACAATTTATTCTTTAGGAAAATCATCTTAAAAAGAATTGAAAACATAAATAAAATACCAATAATAATTTACCTCACCATGTTGTTGAAAAGCAAATAAAATTAGCTTTGAATAACTTCATAAGAAATAACACATATAATCATCTTGATATAAACAAAGAAAAAAACATTAACTTACACTACCATAACCAAATACACTCTAGCTATAAACAAGATAAAAAGATCATTAAAAATATAGTTTGCTAGTAAATGATTTCAATACCTTAAACTTACTATAAAAAGCTTAACACATCTAACCCAGTCATTACCAATAACTTTAAATCTCAAAACTTCCCCTATGTAAAAACGTCATTTATAAATTCTTATATGCTTTGGGAGATTTTATCTCTATTATCAATAATAAAAACATGTCAAATTCTTACATTCACCACACAAGATTCACACTATCTCATAGGTTACCTTGTAACTTATCAAAACTTAATGAATTTCTGTATATAACAATCACCACATCACAAAGAACCAAAATATAATGATTAAGAAGACAAATATTAGCAGTTAATACCAAAATACTATAAAGTAGTCACTGCAAGGAGATTCAAAATATCCAAAGCTATTATTATATTATGATCGTGAATAAATTCTGATTTTTCACGAAAAGTAACATTTTATTTGCAAAAATTGGTAAGAAATATGTCACTGAAAGTATTGTCCATTGCTAGCCACTTCTTTTTTCCTCATCTTTCTCGCAGCATCTGAATTTCATGTCAGAAAAACAATACATTTTTTAGGTTAATCACAAGTCAACCCATTTTTTGGCATCTTCATAAGAATGGAAGTGCTGAGAAGCCAGACCATGTGTCATCAATCAGAACAAGTGATAATGGAACGCGGTAATGTCTGGTGAATACGGTAGGTGGAGAAGACTTCCAATTTAAGTGTTTCCAAGTAAGTTTTCACTCATTTTGCAACATGTGGCCTAGCATTGTCATGTTGTAAAATCACTTTGTTGTGTCCCTGCTTGTATAACGGCCATTTTTTTCTTCAATGCTCAGCTCAAATGCATCAGTTGTAGTTAATATCAATCTCCCATGATGATTTCAGTCAGTTTGGGCAGCTTATAATAGACTACACCCAGCTGATCCCATCGAATACAGAGAAGAAGCTTTGAACCATGGATATTCAGCTTTGCCACTGATGTTGATGTATGGTTGAGAGACGTCAAACAGCGTCTTGTCACGTGTGAATAGCTGCTTCAACAGCAGCAAAAGTAGATATGTTACGATAACCCTAAGCGTAGAAGATTGTGTGGTAAACACAATCTTCTACGCTTAGGGTTATCGTAACATATCTACTTTTCATTGCCAGTCACAATATGATGCAAAAAATCTTTCCTTTTCTGCTGTTGAAGCAGCTATTCACACGTGACAAGACGCTGTTTGACGTCTCTCAACTTCAACTTGTATGGCACCCAATGTCCTTGCTTTTGAATCATTCCTAATGCTTTCAAACGTTTCAAAACTGTTATGTGATCAACTCCTAATGATTCTGCAAGTTCAGCTTGTGCTTGACATGAGACTTCATGAAGTAATGCCTCCAATTCTTCATCTTCAAACTTTTTTGGTGCGTCAGAGTGTTACCCTAAACATCAAAATCATTATTTTTGAAGTGTCTAAACCAATCTTTTCATGTTGCTTTTGACAGAGCACAGTCACTGTAAATCCCAACAAGAATTGTGTGCTTCAGATGCAAAGTTTTTTTTAATAAAGTAGTACAGTAAAATTCCCCACAAATACCCTTTCTTTGGCACAAATCTGACATGTTTAATGCTATGAAAAACAAAGTTGTTTACACTTCAGCAAAATGAGATACACTGAAATAGTACTCCCATATAGTGTTACTATCTGAAACTACACTCATGCAGTTCTGGGAATATCATCTGTTGAAAAACAGTAAGAACTTATTTAAGGTCCTAATACAAAAGAAACAGCCTCCATTAAAGATCTTTCATCACAGAAGATAGTATTTTAAAGTGTGTACAAAATATTAAATATGCATATAAAATAATAATAATACATATAAGATATTTGATACACTATTTTTCAGTGCAGGCAAGCTCTATGAAATCATTTTACACATGCCCCTTATAGAATGCATATACATTTGAATTAAATTTGAATTGTAAAATGGAAAGAAATGCCAGGATATAGCCAACAAAATCTTGCCTACCATACTGACAACATTCAGTTTCTCACAATGAATGAGACGTCAAAAGTACTTGAACAAAAGCAGAACCAAAACATGAACTTTGGACAGATTATCTTGAATTTTGATTTGATTGTAAAATTTATTTGAAAATTGTAAATACACTAAATTAAACAGACTGACCTTGTCAATTGAATTATAGTCATCTACATACAAGCCTGTTTTGCTGTATCACAGCTCATCAGTGTGGCTAGACATCTGCTTGCTTCTAGCCAGGATTGAAACTCAACCAATTTGGTATCAGCCAGTGAGTCTATCTCTAGGCTATTGGCATATGGCTGATAGAGGAGGAAATTTTAACGTGTTATATATATGTGGTGTATACATGTATCAGTAGCCAAGAGAGAGGGAGGGTGAAAGAAAGAGACACCACATGATTATCTGTCTCACATATTTATGGTTAAAAGCAAACATTATAAACTAGATCCATGGGAATTGAAATAAAAACTCTATCCTAAAAATTATAATTAAAAACTGACTTAGTTGCGTCCAGTTTAATCTAACCACAATTTGTTAATATACTGCTCCTACTTGATTAAAAAGGAATATTGATTTGTTAAATGACTTGAAAACTTGGCATACTAACCGAGTATAGGAGACTTTCTGTAGTGAATGTTTAGGAAATATGTCTTCAGATTTTTTAATACTTTGAGGAATCTCATATTCTTGATACATCTCAGCCTCTGAGTATAGGACAGGTTCCTTGACTGAAGTCTCCACTTCTTTGCGGATGGCCTCCCTTGTGTTTCTCAAACTGAATAAAGTAAAGTAGAAATGTTTTAAATAAGTAAAAGATAATTAATTGAAGAAGAAATCAAGCACCAGCAGTAAACTATTAGTTAACAAGCAAGGCTCCACAACTATAACTAGTAGAGTTCAGAAACGAGATTGTCTTGTGAGCAATTGCTAGTGTGGGGAGTTCAATTCCTACTCATTGTCACAGATTAGAAGATACAGGTAGACAAAAGCATAAAAAAATAAAGAGAATTCAAGGCCAAGCTCAAATTTCATTTTTGTTCAGTTAAAACTAAAACTTTTGGGAATGGCATGAATCCATCTCTTCTCTCTCAAGCTATGAATTAAATAGTAGTTGCCTTGGTTTCCTAACTAGTATAGAAGATAAGCTTTGAAATGAAAATTGTAGAAATGACAGTGGGGAAATTATTCTACTATCTTTCCCAGACACAGTCAGAGCCATTAACAAAATAGAAACTGATTAAATGTTTATGCATATTTGATAGGAATGCAAGGTCACATAATACACATGTTCACTCATTGTTGTTTCACTACTAAGTAAAGTCACAGAAGAGTGTTTGTTCAAGCATGCACAGTAGAGTCCCCTTGATTTTCATTTTTACATAGAAGCTGAACTGATTCTTGAGAGATTCAATGTGGCTGGATACACTCTGGATAAATTTTATATATCCTTATATTATGGAGTTTCCCCCAAGAATATTAATTGTTTTTGAGCCCCTATCATAGTATAAGGCTTAACAACCACATCTCAGTTTTTTTTTTTTTTAATCATTTCACCCCAAGCAAGGCATTCCACTACCACTATTGCGCAGGGGGTTACATAGGAGGAAAGTGATGAGAAAGAGTGGTTAGGGAGTTACATAGGGGAAAGTGATGAGAAAGAGTGGTTAGATATAGGAAATGTCAGAAGGAGGGTGATAGACGGGTAAGGATACCGAGGGTAAGGGTTGGGTAGATGGGAAGAGTGTTTGAGAGAATGGGTGCAAGTTAGTGTATTAGGAGGTGTCTATTGACCTTGCATTTAACTTGTTAATGTAATGTTCCACTGCTCTGGCCGCATACCAAATAATGAGAAAAATTAACCACATCAATTGATTCTACCAAATTTTTAGATTAAAAAAAAAACACTAACAAAATGTTCTTTATAGAATGAAATGAGCAAGTTAATCTAAAAAATCATTGCTAGTGAGTTTGATCTTTACTGTGGGGCTGTCATAGAAAAGACTAAGTCTAATAAATACCTATGCCATTTATCAAATTGAGAATAAGAATTGTCATTTTTACTTGTGCTAAAATGTAAATTAAATCAAATGATTTTCAAAAGAATACAATACTGTGTGCCAACTGGAAATGAACAAAAGGATAGGAGAGGCAAATAATAATGATGCACATAGTATGACTTTATTCCATTTTTCTTGTGAGCAACTGTTGTAAAGCAATGTTCAGCAAGTAAGTCTCACAAACAGCTGCTAGAGAGGTCATTCCTCAGAAGGTCTTTCATTTCTATGAACCTGTACCAGACCTACTATGGTCAACCTCATTGGATTGTTTAAAGAAATTAATCCTCAATGAAAAGTCCTGCAATATAATACTTTAAAAACTTAAAAACACTCATCTTTTTTGCTAAAAAAAGAGAATACCATAATGAAAAAAGGCTCCAAACTTGATAAAAACGTTTTATTGTCAAAATGTTATTGTCATTAATAAAAGGAAAGACCAAAGTAGTTTTTGATTATTTTATTAAATTTTTTTATCCTTTCTAGCTCATTCAAAATTTTGAAGGCAGGCCAAAGATTAGTATGGAAAATGTTGCATCTTTTTGTGGTAATAAACACTGTTTTGGAAATTCTTGCAAAAATCAAATAATTGTTAGATTTCAATTAAATTTCTAAGATTTATTCACAGATGAAATAAATTATTTTTTTATTGTTTTTTATATCTGTTACCCCAAATGACTTAATTTTATAAAATTTCCAGAAATTAAAATTCCACCCTCTTCATATTTATACTAGTAAAAAGTAGGGCTCTTTGAAGAATTTAATTCATCAATTTGTTTTTGACAAACAAAAACACCATTTACTGAAATTATGTCAGTCAGTTAAATGCCATATGTGATACACTCTTGGGCAATCAAGTCTTGAAAGAGACATAACTGACTGGGCAGAAGATTATCCGACAGTAAGTTGCCATTACTTTCTGTGGTAGACTGGTTGCCAGTCAAGGCTATAAAACCCAATCTGTCCTGTTATTTAGCCTATAACTGGAGGGAAGAGACAGATTAATACCTTTCCCAAGGGTATTTGCGCATAAGCGAATGCAAGGAATTCAACTGGAATTCAAACTAGGCTCCCCGATTTCTTGTTGAGCTGGTATCCATTACACCACAACAACGCAATAAAACAATGAAATTATTTAATTAGAAAATATTTTAATTGCTTTTATAAATATGATATACTGAGGACACTATTATCTTAAGAAAAAAATTTTTTTTGATGAATAATGAATTTTTACAAGAATTATTTTCATTCTTTAAAATATTTTAATTAGTATAATTTAAGTTAAGAATAAGTTTTAAATCTTTTCAAATTTAGTATTAATTTCACCCTTTTGAATGATATCTAATCTAAACTTATTTTTAAATGGAATTTTGTCTGTGTGTATCCGTTACCTATAGACTCCGAAACGGCTGAACTGATTTTCTTGAAAATTTACACAGTTGTACTATAAGCATCTGCAAGTGTTCTTAGCTAGGTTTTGTGTCGAGGTACCCCCGATAAATATCGAAAATCGATACTCAAAAAAATCGGATTATAGAAGGAGTGGTCCGATTTTAATCAAATTTGATACACTCATAGACAAAGACGTAAGAAACGATATTCAGAAATTTCAAGGTTGCAGTTCTTACAATAGTGCAGAAAATCAATAATATATATATATATATATATATATATATATATATATATATATATATATATAAAAGGCAAGATATTTGTGTGTGTCTGTTTATCTGTCTGTATGTCCTTTATACAAATCCACAGTTTTTATCCGATTCTCACCAACCTTCACACAAATATTCTTTAGGCAGAGTCTGAGCTCCAGAACCATGGATTAGTTTTAAAGCTTTCATTACACCTGAGAAACGCCGGGCTATACTGCTAGTTATTATTAAGTGAAAACTATATTTACTAATAAGAAATGGAAAAGCTTAATACAAATTATCAAATATCCATATATTTGAAAGAAATGTGGCTGCTGTGTCTCTCTAAGCTCTACAACAAATGCCTTGCTACTTCTTGCTTTCCAGTATGCTGAAATTCCTCTGTAGTTCCTGTTGTTAAGAATTCTGGTGAACATTCTGGTCCCTTGAATTATTGCCATAGTAATAGAGGCTCTAATCAACTCTAAATTGGTTACATATCTTAATTTGCAGGGCCTTCTTTCAGACAAGCAATATGGCTTTCATCTCTGTGGGTCAACTGTTGATGCATTAATGGTTATTGCTGGAAAAGCCTATCAAGCTTTAGATAAGAATGGTCAAGTTCAAATTGTTGCTTTGGATATCTTGAAGACATTTGACAGGTTTTGGCATGCTGGTTTTCTTTACAAGGTGATAAACTTTTGATCCAATTCAACCTTTCTTATCAAATTGTTAAATGAAAATTGTTTTGGATGGCTACTCTTCTAGATCTTTTTGCAATAATGTGGGTGTCTCCCAGGGGCTTTATCCTTGCACCCACATTGTTTCTTATCTTCATCAATGATGTTCTCGATGTCATCAGTTCCCAACTTGGTATCTATGCTGATAAAAACTATTTACTCCTACTTTATTAGTAAATCTGATAGGTTTAACTAAGTAAAAATGGCAGCTGCTCTCGAAAATAACCTCCAATCAGTTTCTAGCTAGGGAAAATTGTAAATTTTAATACCTCTAAAACGAAACTGCTATCATAGAGAACCATTTTTCCATTCCATCAGCGAACCTCTAGGAGAGCAACTCATTGCATTTTCTTGATCTCATGTTTTCTATTGACATGAAGTGGTACGATTTTATTGAATCAATTACTAAGTTTGTTGCTAGGAAAGTTGGCTCACTCTGTCATGCCAGAAAATTTTTCTCACCAAAATCCATCTTGCACATTTATAAATCTATCATTTGTCTCTGCATTGAATATTGCTGTCATATCTGGTCTGGTACTTTTGCTATATATCTCTAGATTCTTGATAAAATCCAAAGAGTCTGTAATGTTATTGATCCACACCCAGCATCTCAACTTCATAGTATGGTCATTTATAAAAAAAAGAGTGTTGGCTTATTCCTTAAGTTATTATAATGCTGCTATAATTAAACTAGTACGGTCAATTTCACCTTGTTCCAGTGATCTGTGTTTGTTGGATACATCTTTTAGAGGATCTAAACAACACAACGTGGCCTTAGAAAGACTGATAAAAGATTGCCAAATTGACTACCATCTGGAACAAAGAAGTAGAAACCCAACCACCCAGAAGCAATGATCAGATGTGATAGGATGCGTGTGACTGTAAGCCAGAGAGAAGTAGGGGTATTAAAAGGTGGTACCATGACAAAGGATACTATCCTGGGCAGATTTGTTATAATCTGGTACCATGTTAAAACAGGTAAAATCTCAACCAACAGAGTTATACAACATAATTTGAAGATTCTCTGATTTTACAGCTATTAAAAGATACAGATCTTATATTTAAGATTTATCAAGAAATATGATCAAGGAACATTTGTGAATTTTCCCAGATTTTTCTGAGAGGGTCACCTGTGGCTGTTGGGTGATTTGAGATGGAATTACCCAATGTCAATTTAAATATTGCAGTTTGATTGTTATATATATACCTATGGGCAGTAATGGTTGGTTGGTTGTTGAAAGTTTTATGGCATATCAACCACTATGGGTCACTTAATGCCAAATCCAGCCTGCGAATATATATTAAAAATATATACACTTTGTATACACAATTTAGGGATAATGTCCTTGAGCCACGGCATGTTTATTCTTACTCTGGTAAATGATTTCAAATGTTTCTATCTAGCATGCTTTAGTTATTTATATCAAGCAGTTTGATTTGTTTGTATGTTCAATTGATGCAGTTTTCCACTACCAGTTTTATTTGCAGTGGGTAAAGAGCCAGTATAGTTTTATCCAACAGTGATTTGGTTGTTTAGCCTTTTATGGTATATCAACCTTGATCGGTTTAGTATTCTGGGTTATGACGAGATATTATATTTTTGGATATAACCCTGTCTCTCTCAAGAAAGAGAGAACATCATCCATTTCCACCTTCTCAAACAAATTTCTCATATTATACTTTAAAATACCGCTCTCTGGTTCTAGCTAGTGCACCACATTCCATTAGAATATGTTTGATCATATAAGGTGTTTGACATGCCAAACACTGTGGTGGTTGTTCCTGCATGAGTATAAAAGAATGAGTGAGTTTTGAGTGGCCAATACGCAAACGTGACATAATGACTTGTTCTTTCCTTGATTTTCTGAAGCCTGACCCCCATTCTCCCAGTGTAGGCTTTATTTGGTAGAGTTTGTTGTTAGTGTTGCCATTCCAACGTTGTTGCCATTTTGTCAAAAAGAATTTATATATTTGAGGTTTCAAGTCCGTATATGGAATACTGATATTGTCCAGGCTGAGCTCTAAGGCCAATTTTGCTGCCAAATCAGCTCTTTCATTTCCATGCACTCCAATGTGACTAGGTATCCAGCACATAATTATATCTTTGTGACTAGACATAGAATCTAGTCTACTCAGCAATTTAACTATTAATGGGTTTTCTAGACATTTGTTTTCACTGATGTTAATACCAAGAGTGAATATGAAAATATGATAAATTTGTTGTGTTTGTCGTTGGAAATTATGTTGAGAGCAAGATCAATTGCACAGACTTCTGCTGTAAAAATGAAACATTCCTTAGGAAGAGCTTTTTGGTATACGATTTTATTAAGTACAGAAGCACATGCTGATCTATTGCCATCCTTGGATCCATCCGTAAATATATATTGGTGATCTGGATGGTTTAAGAGTATAGTATGAAATTTTTCCAGAAAGGTACTGGGGTGTGTTTTTGCTTTTGGTAGTTTGTTTAATTGAAGGATTACTTGAGGTTCTTTGATGGTCCAAGGTGGAACTTGTGTGAGTGTACTTTTATGTATTCTTTTAATAGGAATTTTGGATTCATGGAGAATTGTCTCTATTCGAAGGCCAAATGGTTTGATTGCATTTTCTTTTTGTTGAAACTGTTGCTTATGTTTAGAATTGAAAATGCAGTCATAAGCTGGGTTGGTTGGACACAACTTCAATCTTAAGTAATATTGGAGAGCCAGCTTTATACATCTAAGTTGTAGAGGAGCTTCATGGGTTTCAGTGTATAAACTTTCAGCTGGAGAAGTTTTGAAGGCTCCTAGGACCTGTCTTAGTCCTTCATGGTGAATTGGGTCAAGGTTCTTAAGGTAAGATTTTCTGGCAGATCCGTAAATAAATATACCGTAATCTAATTGGGATCGGATTAGGGCTCTGTATAACTTGATGAGGGCTTGATGATCAGTTCCCCATTTTGTATGGGCGACTACTCGTAAGAGTTGTTGAGCACAGGCCGTTTTAGATTTTAAATGTCTTATATGAGGTATGAAAGATAATTTCCTGTCGAATATAACTCCCAAGAATTTATACTCATTAATGACCAGTATTTTCATGTCTTCCAGCTTTATGACTGGGTCATTGTGCATTTTCCTCAGTTGACAAAAATGCACACATTTTGTTTTGGTTTTAGATATCTTGTATCTGTTTCTATGTACCCAATGTATTATTTTATTGATGCATTCTGCAGTTGGCATTCTGCAGTCCTCATGTATTTTGATCTGGAAGTGAAGCAGAAGTCGTCAACGTAAAGATGAGTCATCAATTCCAGTAGTGAGGCACTTTGTTATACTGTTAATTTTTATATTGAAAAGTGTCACCTATAGGATACTCCCTTGTGGGACTGCCTCTTCTTGCTTGTGAAGGTTTGAAAGTGTAGAGCCAATTCGAACTCAGAACTCCCTATTCGACAGAAAACTCTTAATAAAGTTTGGCAAGCTACCTCACAGTCCAAGTTTATGGAGATCTTTCATTATTCCAAACTTCCAGGTGGTTTCATAAGCCTTCTCCAGGTCAAAGAAAATTGCTATAAGATGTTGTTTTTGGATATTGGCCTCTCTTATGGAGGTTTCCAATTTAACCAAATGATCCATTATTGATCTCTGTTTTCTAAAACAACATTGAGATCTGGTGATAAGTTTATTGGATTCAAGGTACCAGATCAGTCTTTTGTTAATCATGCGCTCCATTGTTTTACAGAGGCAACTCGTGAGAGCTATTGGATGGTAGCTGGATGGGTTTGTGTGGTCTTTTCCAGGTTTAGGTATAGGAATGACAGTTGCTATTTTCCATGTTTCTGGGACTGTCCCATGTGTCCAGATATGATTAAATATTTTGAGGAGGTAGGTCAGTGATTTGTTTGGTAGATGTTTTAGAAATTCATAATGAATTTCTTCAGGGCCGACTGCTGTATTGTGTGATGCTTTGATTGCTTCTTTCAGTTCCGCTAATGTAAACGGAAGATTATATTTTTCAACATTATTTGTCTTAAAATTAAGTTTTTGTTTTTCAACGAGGTTCTTATAAGTAATGAATTGTGGGTTAGAGGTGTTAAGTGAGGAATTTTGTGAGAATGTCTTGGCTAGTATATCTTCTATGTCTTCCTTTGTAGTTGCTTCTGTCTGATCTTTTGCTTATTTAATGATTTTTCCGGTTTTTGCCCGGAGCAGTTTGAATTCGTTGAGATTACTGGTGGTAGGTTGTTTATGAAATTTCTGTAAGGCAGCCTTACGAAGGAGGATAGCTGTCTTGCATTCATCATTGAACCGGGGAGTTCTAGGTTTGTCTGAGCTTTAGGTTTTTCCGATGGATTCATTGGCTATGGAGATTAGATTTTCGGTAAAATATTTTGTGTGGTCTATAATTTTAGAGTCTGGAAAAAGTTTTTGTTCACATAGGGTTTCAAAAACTTCCCAGTTTGCCTTGTTAAGTTTCCAATGAGGGAGTTTTTCATCTTTAAATGGTTGTGGAGTTTCAAGAAATATGGGGAAGTGGTCACTACCGCATAGATCATCATGAACTTTCCACCCATAGACTATATAGCTTATGGGATCACATAGAGTGAGGTCAATGGCTGAGTAAGAACCTGTGAACGGGTTGAGGTATGTTTTTGATTTATTGTTTAGTAGACAAAGGTTATTTGATTCAATGATTTTTTTTCTAGGTCTTTACCTTTTTTATTGGTTTTCTGGCACCCCCAGACAGTGCTGTGGCTGTTTGAGCCACCCAGCAATAAATAAGGTTTTGGTATTTGCTCAAGTAGTTTATTCATTTTAGAGTCACTGATGGGGTCATGTGGAGGGATGTAGATAGAGCAGATGTGTATTGGTTTATGCAGAGTAGCTTTAATAACAATTGCTTGGAGGTCAGTATCTCTCTGAATTTGACTTTGGGGTATATCTATCCTAACAAGGATCGACACTCCTCCAGAGGCTCTGTTTCCATCTTTGTTAAAATAGTTATACATGTGGTATTGTTTAAATTTAATAAAGGTTGTTTCTTTTAAGAAGGTTTCTTGTCGGCAAACTTTTGGGTTTATGGTTGGCCAGTAGTTGGTGAAGTTCCTCATAATTAGCCTGAATTCCTCTGCAATTCCACTATAGGATTGTATTACTTTGTAATTTCATTGTTTGGAGTGAACTTTGTCTGAATTGGTGTTGTTGCTCTTTTTGGATTTGTTTTTAATACTCAGCTCATCAGTTTCCATCCTTTCCAGAAAACTAAACCTGTTTTCTGTGTCAATCTTCGAAGTTGATGGTTCTGCAGGTTGGCTCGCCAAGCCTGAGACCCTTGGACGTTCCCGTGAGGAAGATGGAGTATGGTCTTTCTTGGATTGTGATAGGTGTTTTTCATGTTCTTGTTTGATTCAGGGTTTTGTGTATTATTTTTCCCATTGTTATCACGTTTAAAAATTGAAGGACAGATTGGTGATTGTTGCAAATTCTGTTTTTTGGTAGGAGTGGTCTGTGTCTGTGACGTTTTTTTTCTATTTATTTTTCATTCTTTATTTTATCATGGGTTTTGTTCTTCTGAGCAAAGACTTCCAATTGAAATGTTTGTTGAATACTATTGGTGTATTCTTTTTTTTAATTCTGTCTGGAATTTTGTCCACTCACTTGAATCTAATTTTATGAGTTTTTCAATTAGTGTTCTATATTTTTTATTTTCAGATCCAGCTCTCCATGTAACTGAAGCATAGCTAATCTCACCCATATAGCCCTCTACAATTTTCCTGGCCTCCAGGAAAGATACATTTTTCTTATATTTTACTGCAATGATTTCTTTTTCTTTCCTGTAGACGTCACAAGATCTTGTATATGCTGGATGATCCTGTTGACAATTTGAACGTCTTGGTGGTTTCAAACATTCCTCCTCTTTATGGTTTGGTTCTCTCTTCACATTTCACACACGTCTGTCATCCTCTGCAAGCATTCCTGTAGTGTCCAAATTTCTGACATTTGAAGCACCTCAGGGGAGCTGGAATATACTGATCCACTTTCTCCAGATAGTATCCTATTTTGACCGTTCTAGGGGTTTGGGCCTGATTGAAAGTCAATATATAGGTATTTGTATGAATTTTTTTGTCACCCTTTCTTAAGTTTATTCTTTTTATATCTATTACTCCCTGTTTTCCCAGGGCCTCTCCCAGCTTCTGATTACACCTTTGGAAGTATTTAGCTTCTCATGTGGATAGGTTTTGCATTTGGTATCATGAAATTTTTTCATTTTTAGGAGATTTTCTGCTTGTCTGTTATCCACTTCGACCAGTAAATTTCCATTTCTCAATTTTTTTTACATTTTTTGGGGTCACTCGTATAGAGATAACTCTTTTGATCAAGAATGGGGAGAATTTAGCGAGGCAAACCTCTTCCAGGGATTCAATGATAATGAATCTGGGGAAGTCTACTGTTTCACCTTCAGAGTCTGATTCCAATAAATTTCTTTTAGATTTTTTATTTAAAGATGCCATGTTTTGATTTTGATTTTCACTGGCCCTGTGCTCCACCACCCACCACAGAGTCCAACTTGAGAAGGGAATGAACCAAAGGGGAAACCCATTCGCCTTGGCCGAGACAGGGATACACGACCAGTATACTCATATTGAGAGCGAGTCTTGAGCCTCTGCAAAATTTTGGTTGTATAACTCTTTAATTTAGCAGTGATGAAAGAGTCTTTTGCTCTCAACACAGTTAACCCTCAGCCCCCACCTTCTAGCTCATGTAAGATAAATGGATGTGAGATGTTCCACTAATATATTTCAATAATACTTCTGAGATAGAAAGAGATATATGTGAGCTAGGGCATTTTGGGACCAACCGATTGATTGGATCGGGTCTCTCTGACCGGCTGTCTAGCCCAGGTAAGAGCCAAAGTGGTGTGTTGAAGGAACATGACCTCTTTGCACCCAGGTCATGAACTTCTCAACCATCAGGATTCTGTCCCCAGGCATTATTGGTCGCCACCCACGGCCAACAGGTAGCCCCCTTGGGGGACTTTTACCCCCTGCAGAAGTGCAGTCAACGTATTCTGAAGCCCCGCCAACAGGGTGGGGGGGACAGTAATGGGTATGTCCCAATCTTTATATAATAGGTTGGACTCTATTGAGAGTGTGGTGTGTTCTTACTGTCTAGTAGCTCTCTACTAACAGTGGTTATTTACTTCACGCAGCTTGCAAGTCTTGAATTTGATGATCTTATGAATATTACTATTTATTTCCAACCTTCGTTTGGGTTATTACTCATGCCATAGTCTTTCAGGTTACAACATTTTGGCAACAAAGATTTGGTCATCAAAACTTTGATGATGAAGATTTGGCTGTCAGAATTTTGTGGCAAAAAATTTGGAAGTCGAAGATTTGATGATACAAAATTTTCACTGAAGATTTTCATGACAAAGTTTTGGTGACAAAAATTTTTGCATCAAAGATTTTGTCAACAAACATTTTGGTGACAAGGATTGTTAGTGGCAAAGATTTTGGGCCAAACTCAAGAAAAAGATGCCCAAAACAACATTTTTGTGATAAAGGTTTTGGCCGAACACAACTAAATGTTCACAGATACAAAATTCCATGAACAAAGTATTGGTAAAACTCACAGGAAAAAAAGTTACCAATACAGCTTTTGTAAATAAGGGTTTTTACGTAAAATTCATCAAGGATAATTTTTGCAGGTTAAAATTCTGAACAAATATACCAAACTGCAATTGGATAGTGGATCCAACTTAAGTATAATAAATGAATATACATGGAGGAAAATTCAAAAAACAACGTTAATGGTTTTCAAGAAAATCCCTCATAGTGTCACTGAACAGAAAATAAAATTTGAAGGAGAATTTATTACAAATGTAACTTTAAACAAACAAAAAAAATATTTAAGTTAAGACTGTTTGTAATGAAAAATATAACCTTTTTGGAGCAGATTGGATGGAGCAGTTTAAATTATGGAACAGTCCAATCAGCTCATTTTGACAGAGAGTTAATAGTTCTACCAACAAAACAGAAACTTAAAAGAAAGAACTGAAAACTAAATTCTTAGAGGTATTTTCTGATGGTCGAGGTAGGTGTAATAAACTAAAAGTGAAATTTGAGCTAAAGGAAAACGTACAACCGGTTTTCAAAAAGAAAGGAATGTACACTTTGTTAAAACAAAGAAATGATGAGCTTGATAGACTAAAAAAAAAAAAATGGATGTTTTTGTTTAAAGTCGACTATAGCGACCAGGTTTCATAAATAGTATACATAAAAAAAATTGAAAGAGATACATGATTGTGTGTGCAGATTTTTCCACAGGTTTGAACAATGCCCTCAAAAGTTATCATTACCCACTTCCAGGGCCAGAATAAATTTTTGCGCAACTTAGCAGAGTTCAGATATTTTGTAAAATTGACCTAAGGGACACATATCTTCAGATTCAAGTAGGTGATGAATATTTGAGATTATTGACCATAAATACACATCAAGGATTGTATAAATTCTATCGTTAACCATCTGGCATAAAGGTTGCTCCGGTTATTTTTCAGCAGGTCATGAACACGATGCTGATAGGACTTGATTTTGCAGTCACATATCTTGATGATATTCTACTGAAAAGTGAAAACCCAAAAGAACATAAGGAAAATGCTTTTGAACTTTCCAAAAGAACTCAGGACTATGGATTTAAGCTGAGAGACAAAAAGTGTGAATTCTTTATGGACAAAATCAAATATTTGGGACTAATAATTGACATGAATGGCAGGAGAACAGATATAGCCTGAATCAGTACTATAAAAACATGCTTGCTCCTGAAAATGTCAGTTCCCTACCATGTTTCCTGGGATTAGTAAGCTATTACAATGTTTTTGTGCTAAACATGTATTGTTTGCGAGATCTGTTAAATGAACTTTTGAAGAAAGACTCGATAGGATCTGGATGATGTAGTACCAGAAAGTATTTGAAAAAATTAAAGAAATGCTAATGTCAGACTTGTTTTTGTCACATTATGATCCGAAAAGAAGACATAATCGTAGCAAGTGACACTAGTGCATATCGTATAGGAGCCTGCATTATGCATAAATTCAAAGATGGCTCAATGAAACCTATTGCACACACATCCAGGACACTTCTTCCAACTGAAAAAAATTACTCCATGATAGAAAAGAAAAGGATTGTCTTTGCTCTTAAAAAATTTCATAGATTCATTCACAAGAGACAGTTTACCTTACAGGTTCAAAAAAGAACTACCAACTCATACAGCTAATAGGTTACAAGATGCGGAACCATTCTACTAAATTACAACTTTGCAATGTATTTTTTCTCATCAAGTAAGTCACACAGATGGATTGTCCAGATTTATTCAAAAATATAACGAACCTTTAGAAGAGACAGTCATTGCTTTTCTACAATCAGAGGTAGAGATAAAAATGGTACTGTGCAATACTGTGGGGGAACTATTGGTGATTTTAGAAGAAATTAAAAAGAAAGCGTTGAATGACAAGTTCATTATAGAAATAAAGAAAAAGCTAAAAAACGAAAGTAAAATCAACTCCAAGGTTTATTTAATGTGATGACATTCTCATGAATAGCAAAAGAGTAGTCGTACCTTTAGCACTACAAAAACAAATCCGGAAAGAGTTTCATGCAGGACACCATGGTTATTAGAAACCAGATAATATAATCTATTCAATGGCCCAGTGAAATCTAGATGTAATAGGGACCATGTATTGTCCATTTCTAGCCAAGATTGAAATTTAATCAGCAGGGACTTCACTGCCAGAGCACAACCACTGCATAATTTAACCAAATTTTGTATGTCTTCATTCATTTTTGTCCAGTAAATGCAGCATCTCAATAGGAATTTCATCCTAAAAATTCCCGGATGAACAACGTGGATTTCCTTTAACAAGTGTGTTTACAATAATGTCAGAATTACAACTATCAGTGTATATCACCACACCATTACATATTGAAAATGCATTACTGTCATTTACCTTTCTATTTTTGACTTTACATGCAATTTGATCCTTTATTTTTAATATGAAGTCGTCGTTCTGTTACTTAAGTCTTATTTCTTCCAGAGTTATAAGCAACTCTCTTATGATATTATGTAAGACATTTTTAATTTCATTTTCAGCCCTTATTGCCGCAAACACTGAATCTTAAAAAGGTTGGCTGAATGTCAGAATTAAGCGACACAGTCCATCAGCATGATTTAATTTCTTCGATGGTAAAAATTCCATTTTATAGTTGTACTTCAATAGGATAGTTCCCCAGCGTTGATGTCTATTTGCTGTATGTGTGGGAATATCTTTTTTTTAACCATATATAGGTACTAACGGATGATGGTTGGTTTGTAAGAGAAATTCTCATCCATGTAGAAATTTATGGAATTTTTTCATGGCAAAACCTATAGCCAAAGCTTCCTTCTCAATCTGGCTGTAGTTTTTCTCAGCAGCTATTAACAACCTTGATGCATGCACTATTGGCTTAGTTGTTCCATCATTATATTTATGTAACATTACTGCCCCAATTCCCAAATCACTTGCATTTGATACAACAGCAATATTTAATTTGGGATCAAAATGCAATAACAATAAGTCAAATGTTAGGACTTTTTTGATCTTTGACATTTCTCTATACAAATTCATTTAGTGTCTTTCTTTAACAAGGCATTTAAAGGTGCTGTTAAAACTCATGCATATTTGATATATACACATGGTAGTAGTTTTCAAAATGTAAATTCTTGTAATTTTGCTAAATTAGTCAAAGTGTGCATGTCTTTAATTGCACTTGAGCGGACAGAATCTGGCTGTCGACCCTTTTCATCAATAATTTGTCCCAGATACTTTATTCTGGACATAAATAGCTCAAATTTTGTTTCACTAATTTTGAACTTGTATTCTTTGATCCTTTCAAATACTATTTTATGTCTTTTGCATGATGGTTTCGTTTCTAATCTGTTTGTTGGGAAATGCTCAGAGCTACTTTTATCCCAAAAGAAACTCAGTTACATTCATATAGATCTTTATGAATGTTGATAGTAATTTCAAACACTCTTCCTCTTCCAGTATTTATAGGTAGATGTCTGACAAGTCCAGCTTAGAAAAAATTTTTCCCCCATTTAGTTTTAGTCAAAATTTCTTCTGGACTTGGTAATGGGTAATTATAATTTTGTAAGCTTTCAATAAGCCCCCTTGAGAAATCAGCACATGTGCAGTTTTTAGCATTTTTTTTCTTCACATAAACAATCAGTGATGTCCACTCCATGTAGTCTACTTTGGAAATGACCCTTAATTCTTCTAGCTTTTCCAATTCCTTATTGATTCAATCTAATGCCACAAAAGGTATACTCCTTTTTAGTCTGAATATTGGTGTTGCATTTTCTTTAATTTCAAAATTCGCCTTTGCTTTTGTGCACGTGCCAAGACCTTCTGGGAATTTCCTTTTTAAATCAGTTTCGAATTTTTCTGTTGCAGTATTAGTACTTGTGATGACAATATTTACTTGGTTGCAAAGCAAATTGATTGGCAGGTCCCAAAGATTAAATATGCAAATACCATCTATTCCCAATAAATTTGTTGTATTTGTTAACACAAATACCACTGATTTTTGGGCTTTTCAATGAAAGAAATATTACAGGTGAACTCACCTAACAAATTTAACTTCTTCCCTGAAACAATATCAGACCCAGTATCTAATTGTAATTCTATTTTTATGTTGTTAATCATGATGAAAACAAATTTTCTCTTTGGAAACATTTCATTTGAATTTTTGCTAATTTTTCCTTTTCACTTGTCAACTTTACCCAATGTATTTACTTTGTTGACCTACTTTTTGTTTCTCTTCCATTTTTGGGATTTACGAGTACTCTTATGTCCTAATCATCCACATTGGTAGCATTTTTTGTTTCTAAAGAAACAATCACTTTTAAAGTGTTTATCACCACAATTGTGGCAAGTACAAGGTATTTTATGATAATTTTTTGCTAGGAGTTGAAAAAGGTCTTTTTTTTTTCCTTAGATGGTTGGACACTATGTTTTTGTGAAATATCTCTCTCCTCAATCCTTGCAATATCAAGTTTTAGATTTGATACTCTTCAGCTATTTTTGGAGAGTTAATTTTGAATCCATTTCTAGTTTAGGCAGAATCCTGGATCTTATTTCCACATTCTTATTTGAAGTTAAGTTCTGAATGAATAGCAGACATTTAAATGAGTTGAAAGTTAACTCATTTTAAACTTCTCACATTCTCAACTGACAACTCCTGCATAGGTGACAAAACCATCATTGTCACAGTTTAGACAATTCCACCGTGCTTGAAATAACATGGTTCTGTTTCTGAAAATTTTTTATAATATTCCTAGTTTCCTCAAAATTTACGTATTTTGCATGTTCAGTGGGTGATACTTTTCTCAATAATAGTCAGATTTTTTCTTCATCATTCCAATGAGAACAATCCTTTTTGAAGATCCCTATCATATCTTCTGTAATACATTTGAAAACTTATTCCTTTGTCCAGAGTGTATGCAAACTCACTAATGGAATTCGCAATAGCATCTGGAGTGAATGAGTCAGACATTTTTTGTAACTTAAATTGCCACTCACATTGGTTGTTTTGTTCTTGTAACTGTAGTTCTTGCTGTTGCTTTTGCAGTGCCAAAATTTAAAACATAACTAATTTCATTTCATCCATTGTCCTTGTAATCCACTGAATATTTCAATTACAATTGTAGGATATGTATTTTTTCTCTGTAGTCCTAGTGAAAGTTCAGAATGAGATCTTTGTCACCACTTTTATAATGTTAGTTTTCGTGAAGTTATTCTGAAGGGTTGCATAAAGCAAATGTATTAAATGAATCCTTCAAATATTACACAATCATGCCCTCAGAATAATTCTCTTGAATAATTCACTCAGAAACAATCTCTTCAATGATGCACAACACAGAACACACTCGGACTTCTGTCTGAGGGCTTATATACTAAATATTTATGGTCATGTGATTCCAGTAGCACAATTCCTTCAGCAGTTACATTTGTTGCCCGGAGATCCGTGTTAGACCACACGTGTCAGTATTGATACTTTCTTCCAATATAACAGATACACTGATGACACATTCATATTCTGGCCACACCAAAAAGAGGTTCAGATAATGTGAACTCAATAAAATCATCATTACAGCTTACAAACAACAATCAACTAGTTCCTGGACGTACAAATATCTCAATAAAAGAATGGGTTCAGACATCCATATATCACATGCCAACATTCACCAGACAATACCACCACTTAAACTCCTGTCACTCATACAGCATAAAAAAAGTGATCGTTTGCTGTTTGTAACATTGAGCAAAGTCATAAGCAGCACGCCAGAGTTTTGAGTTTGAGTTTTGTTTAACGGCACATCAACCTCTGTGGGTTATTTAATGCCAAAAAATTTGGTTTTTAAGGTATTTTTTTTAATGTTTGGTTACAGTGAGAAGGTTGATTTAGTCAGATTTTGATGAAAATTTTTTTTTAATTTTTTTATTTTTATTTTAGAAAACGGAAGATGTTTTCTAGTTTTGTATTCAAAAATGTATTGGTAGTAATCTTTTTTCCTTCAAAAATGTATCATTGGTTATATTTTTCCTTCAAAAATGTAATGTTGGTAATATTTTTCCTTCAAAAATGTATTGTTGGTAATATTTTTCCTTCAAAAAATGTATATTTTTCTATAAAAGAATATCTTTATACTTTCATAGTGTTTTGACCTCAGTTTGGGGGTTAACTATTTGCCAATAGATGGGACTCTAACAGGTGCTACAACTCCGGGTCAGGTTGGACCTGGGAACAACAGCAATTAAGAGGTGGTTCCATGCTCCTCACAACCTTTTAATCAGAGGCCTTTCTGCTGGATGCAGTTAACCCAGAGTCATATGAACAAGAAATGGTCAGTATAAGTAGTACCCTACAATGTAACTACTACCAAGAATATAGAGGAGAACATGACTAAGGATTGTGTGTATGCCATTCCATGTAGTTGTGGAAAGAAATATAAAGGAGAAACAGGCCGCTAGAATATCACAAGGCTGTAACATGAGAGGAAATAAAAAAAATCAGGTATAGCTGACTACATATGCAGGGAGTAAGAGATCACTGACCTTAATTGGATGAGGTTGAAATAATAGAGAACACCATTGGAAATTATGTAAACTTAAGAAATCAGTGTATATACTAGAGACTACAAAAATCTCCTAAGCTGGCCAAGCATAGAAATAAATACAATATGGGAACCAGTAATAGGTAATACTAAAGATAATCATTAGCTTCAAAGATTGCAATATGAGCTCTGGTAAAAATTTAGTTACTGAGACATAAGGTTTTTCAAGTCCCAAAGATTCATGTATTGATGAATTATTAAGTATGATATTAAGGATTTCTACCCTTGGATAACAAATAAAACCCTGCTGGAAGATTTGCAATACACTAAGGACTATATTAGTATACCACCTGAACAGGTTGAGGTAATTTTACATTGTTGTAAATCGGTTTTATTTCACAATGAAGAAGCTTGGATTAAGAAATCCAATAGGAGCACTTTTGATGCCTAGCAGGGGTCATTTGATGGTGTGAAGGTTTCTGAATTAATAGGCTTATACGTGTTGAGTAAATTAAATGAATTGGTTCATACAGTCAAACAAGGGCTGTACAGAGATAACGGACTCAAAATAGTGACTGATAATAGAAGGGATAATGAGAAGATCAGAAAGGCACTATTCAGACTCTTCAAGAACCTTGGACTTGATAGCGAGGTGTATATGAATAGAAAAGTGGTACAGTATTTAGATGTGGAGTTTGATCTGACTAGCGGTACTGTCTCTCTGTACATGAAGCCCAATACTAAACTGAGATACATAAGGCCATGTCCAACCACCAAGCAAACAAAATTTAGCATATCCCTAAAAGTTCTGAGGGGAGGGGTAAAGTTGGTATTTAAACCTACTATGAACCAACAGGTGCAAAATAATAATAGGTCAAGAAATGTTATTTGGCTCAACCTCCATTTCAATTTGGAGATGAGAAGGAAATTATTTTTTAAATGTTAGAAAAACACTTCCCCAAGTCCTCTGAATTGCAAAAGAACTTTAACAAAAATACAGTGAAATTGAGTTACAGATGCACCAGTAACTTGGATAAAGCTGTAAAAAGACAAAACGCCAAGAACTCCAAGGGTAACACAGAGAATGAAAATGGTGGTGACTCAAGTAACAGCAGAGACAAGGGCAATTGTCCATTAGTTGGCGCTTGTAAAACTGAAGGAGTGGTGTATAAAGCTGAGGTGAAAAATTCTAATGGGCAAAAAATGGTTTATGCATGAAAGGCAGTTTTAAACAAAAATGGCTTATTCATAGATCTTCGTTCAGGTTAGAAAGACACGGGAATTGTACCAGACTTGTAATCCCCATGTAGGGGTTAAAGAAAAGGAACAATAAAGCCCAACATGAAATGGAGTATATTTAGGAAGGTCTGACCATATGGTGACAAGGTTTGTGGGTTGAGAGACACCACATTCATATAAGATGTGGAAGCATGCCTGTTCAATATAACCTTCATTACACGATCTGATAGGATCAATTAGATTAAGTCAATCAAGTGTCCAGATATACTGTAGCCCTGTAGCTTGAGAAGAAGGCCAGCATGCCAGACACTGTCAAATACTTTGGAGATATCCAGGGCAACAGCTCGTGCTATGCCGTTCTTATCAAGAGCCTGGTATATGTGCTCTGATGGTCTTTAGCATATCTGCGGTAGACCTGGCAGAACAGAAGCTATACTGTCTGTCAGAGAATAGGCAGTAAGCTATGAGATGTTGAACCACTTCAGCATTGATGATCGACTTGAACATCTTACCAAAAATCGGTAGGAGGCTAATAGGGTGATAATTGGAGGGATGAGGGTTTTCCCAAGTTCTTAAAAACAGTAACTACAGAAGTGGAAAAAACAGAGGAAAGTTCAGGGACACATTTCTTTAAGATGATGACTTGGATTCCATCACCTCTGCTCATCTTATGGGGGTCAAGCTTTGAAATTATGTTAGAAACCAGCAAGGGAGTAATATAAATGTTGCCTTGGTTCTTGGTGGAAAGTAGGGTGCAAATACTCAAAATGGCTTTAGTGAGGAGTTGGAGGAGAATCTGCAAGCAAAGCACTCAGCCTTATTCACTGTAGTTGTGAGGACCTCTAATTTATTCATTAAAGGGATGGAAGGTTTGCAGCTGCATAAGACACTTTTGCAGAGCCGCCAGTAGTTTTTGGAGCCGAACTTACGGGCTGCTATACACGGCTTCATACTGTTAGCAAACAACAGCTTAGCATCATTGAGGGTCCTCTTGCACTCATTATGAGTAGAGGCAAAAAGGCGCCTATTATGGTCAGATGTGTGGCTCTGATAAATCTGAAAGAAGTCATTCCTGTGGGCTGTGATGGCCAAGAAGCAGGAGAGAACCGGGGGCTTAAGTTGGAACTTCCTGGCTTGGATAAAAGCATCGATGTCAGATCTCACCCAGAAGAAGACCTTAGAGGTACAGTCTTCAATGACAAAACACTTTTTCCAAGAGACGTCATATAGAAAATCGGAGTGCTCCCCAGTCTGCTCTTTGATAGCAGTAATTGATTCTGCTGATTGGAGGTTCCTGGGAAGGAGAAAGGAGAGAGATATTAACAGAAACCACAGCATGAGGACAAAGCTGAATGGCATGCCAGGAGTCAGGGATTGAAGTGAAGCAGAGAAACTTGTCCTTCAAGCATACTGGGGAAATGTGTGGTGAAGTCCACCGCTTATGTGAGAGACTGAGTGATTGCAAAGTTTAGGGTGTGGATGCTAGCCAGCAAGATCAGTGACAGAGTTTTTCAGCCACTTGGCATGGTGAGCATTAAAGTCACCGAACACAAATATGTTGGCGAATGGGTGAGAGGCAATGGCCTTATCAATATTATCAGAAATACTGTCCAGCAAGGAAGTTAGAAGAGGGGGAGCAGTAAAAAAAAAAAAAAAAGAAAAAAAAAAGAGATAACTGAGTTTAGTAGAGCAGGATTGAGACACATGTATGAATGGTCAGGAGATTCAAGAGAAACCTCCCTCGCCAGAGAGAGATGTTTGCTGACATAAACTCCTAGGCCATGCATGTGGATGCTGGAGTCCTTCCTAAGGAGGAGAAGGTAATCTGAAATCGAGAAATCGGAGAAGGGGTTAGTTTCAATGAGAGCTAGGATGTCTAGGGACCTTTCATGGAGGAAAGATTTCACACTGCAAAGTTGGTACGCAGACTAGAGATCAGTAATTTTTTTTTGTTTGCACTTAAGATTCAAAAAATTAAAGTAATACTTTTTATATTATTTACTGACTGATTGTTAACAACATGAATTTCCTTTAGATCAAGGTTGAATATTGTTCTGCAATGGTTTATCAAATATTATTTTGCATGTGATTTCTCAAAGCTCATTTTTATCTCAAAAAATATTTGCCTTCTTTTCTTTTAAATAACAAATATGAATATATAAAATTAACCAGCAAGATTTATGTTAGTGTGACAACTATTTTTACTTGGGTAAAACAGTGAAACAGTCACATTTAATGATGATATATAGATATAATGATTAAAATATTTACTCTCCAGAAATGTTAATGTGCCAAAAAAGTGACCGTGATTTATCAAGCAATATTCCCAAACTTACAGAAACAATTCCATTCTTTGACGGTTTTGTCGTTCAACTTCTCTAGTTTTTTCACGTTCCAAGTCCATAAACACCTTTCGTGACAAAGTCCGCTGCAGGGTCTGCTGTTTCTTCACTTCATGCAATACTGTCTTATCAGGATGCCCCATCGACACAACATGGTTCTTTGAATAATCAGGACAAATATTATCTATAAAAATGATTTTTACAGAATGTAACATCATGACAAGACCTTTGAAACTATTGATATAAATTACTAAAAAAAAGAACAATGGAACTTATTTTATGTCTATAAAAATCTAACAAATGTTTCTCCTCTTTTATGTCCTCCTCTCTGTACCATATATAATAATATGCAGTGGAGCCAGGTACTCTCTACAGCTGAAAGATGTCACTACTGTCATAGAAGACTGATGCCAGAGGTACACTTGATCTTCAATGATGTTGCAGTGAATGGTGAATGCAATTAATTTCCAAATGAATGATAGAAACTGGTATTTCTCAGCAATCACGCTGCCTCCATCAGCTTCTTGCAATGTACCCTAGTGTCATTGCTTCCTTTGAATAATGATGCACATGTACCCTGCCATCCACCTTACTCAAGAGAAACTTAGCAAACCAGGCAACCTTCTTCCATTGATAAAAGGGTTCATTTTAGTGTACACTGAAAACAAATTTTGGTAACAAGTATGAGTTAGCATGGGTACTCTGATTGGCTTGCAGATACACAGTAAGATTTGATGTACTGTATGTCATGATGAATCTGTTCATTTATCTTGATGAAAGATATCTGTAAGCTGTGCAGAAGTAGTCTTTCTCTTGATTTGTACATGCTGGAAAAATGCCTGTTCACTTTTTGAATTGAGAAGAAATTAAGAAATCTTGACCACCTAATACCTTAAACTAGCCAATAAGTACTCACTACAACTGAACAAAAGCACTCCACAAACTTCTGACCATCAAAATTTTAACTTTAACAGTGACTGAAATATTTCTTGCTCATAACTGTTCAACATATCAAAATGAAATACAATTGGTCAGCTTACCTGCTAATGTAATTCTGAACCTGATGGTCAGTTGGTTGGTTGGTTGTTTGGAGTTTTATGGCATATCAACCACTATGGGTCACTTAATGCCAAATCCAGCCTGCGCATATATACTAAAAATATATATTGGTGATCTGGATGGTTTAAGAGTATAGTATGAAATTTTTCCAGAAAGGTACTGGGGTGTGTTTTTGCTTTTGGTAGTTTGTTTAATTGAAGGATTACTTGAGGTTCTTTGATGGTCCAAGGTGGAACTTGTGTGAGTGTACTTTTATGTATTCTTTTAATAGGAATTTTGGATTCATGGAGAATTGTCTCTATTCGAAGGCCAAATGGTTTGATTGCATTTTCTTTTTGTTGAAACTGTTGCTTATGTTTAGAATTGAAAATGCAGTCATAAGCTGGGTTGGTTGGACACAACTTCAATCTTAAGTAATATTGGAGAGCCAGCTTTATACATCTAAGTTGTAGAGGAGCTTCATGGGTTTCAGTGTATAAACTTTCAGCTGGAGAAGTTTTGAAGGCTCCTAGGACCTGTCTTAGTCCTTCATGGTGAATTGGGTCAAGGTTCTTAAGGTAAGATTTTCTGGCAGATCCGTAAATAAATATACCGTAATCTAATTGGGATCGGATTAGGGCTCTGTATAACTTGATGAGGGCTTGATGATCAGTTCCCCATTTTGTATGGGCGACTACTCGTAAGAGTTGTTGAGCACAGGCCGTTTTAGATTTTAAATGTCTTATATGAGGTATGAAAGATAATTTCCTGTCGAATATAACTCCCAAGAATTTATACTCATTAATGACCAGTATTTTCATGTCTTCCAGCTTTATGACTGGGTCATTGTGCATTTTCCTCAGTTGACAAAAATGCACACATTTTGTTTTGGTTTTAGATATCTTGTATCTGTTTCTATGTACCCAATGTATTATTTTATTGATGCATTCTGCAGTTGGCATTCTGCAGTCCTCATATATTTTGATCTGGAAGTGAAGCAGAAGTCGTCAACGTAAAGATGAGTCATCAATTCCAGTAGTGAGGCACTTTGTTATACTGTTAATTTTTATATTGAAAAGTGTCACCTATAGGATACTCCCTTGTGGGACTGCCTCTTCTTGCTTGTGAAGGTTTGAAAGTGTAGAGCCAATTCGAACTCGGAACTCCCTATTCGACAGAAAACTCTTAATAAAGTTTGGCAAGCTACCTCACAGTCCAAGTTTATGGAGATCTTTCATTATTCCAAACTTCCAGGTGGTTTCATAAGCCTTCTCCAGGTTAAAGAAAATTGCTATAAGATGTTGTTTTTGGATATTGGCCTCTCTTATGGAGGTTTCCGATTTAACCAAATGATCCATTATTGACCTCTGTTTTCTAAAACAACATTGAGATCTGGTGATAAGTTTATTGGATTCAAGGTACCAGATCAGTCTTTTGTTAATCATGCGCTCCATTGTTTTACAGAGGCAACTCGTGAGAGCTATTGGACGGTAGCTGGATGGGTTTGTGTGGTCTTTTCCAGGTTTAGGTATAGGAATGACAGTTGCTATTTTCCATGTTTCTGGGACTGTCCCATGTGTCCAGATATGATTAAATATTTTGTGGAGGTAGGTCAGTGATTTGTTTGGTAGATGTTTTAGAAATTCATAATGAATTTCTTCAGGGCCGACTGCTGTATTGTGTGATGCTTTGAGTGCTTCTTTCAGTTCTGCTTATGTAAACGGAAGATTATATTTTTCAACATTATTTGTCTTAAAATTAAGTTTTTGTTTTTCAACGAGGTTCTTATAAGTAATGAATTGTGGATTAGAGGTGTTAAGTGAAGAATTTTGTGAGAATGTCTTGGCTAGTATATCTTCTATGTCTTCCTTTGTAGTTGCTTCTGTCTGATCTTTTCTAAGATGTCTGAGAGTGATTGGTTGTGGTTTTCCAGATATCTTCCTTATTATCCTCCAAATATTGTTTGTTTTAGTGGAGGAGCCAATTTGATTGACATAGTTTTGCCAACTTTCCTTTTTTGCTTATTTAATGATTTTTCCGGTTTTTGCCCGGAGCAGTTTGAAGGCGTTGAGATTACTGGTGGTAGGTTGTTTATGAAATTTCTGTAAGGCAGCCTTACGAAGGAGGATAGCTGTCTTGCATTCATCATTGAACCGGGGAGTTCTAGGTTTGTCTGAGCTTGAGGTTTTTCCGATGGATTCATTGGCTATGGAGATTAGATTTTCGGTAAAATATTTTGTGTGGTCTATAATTTTAGAGTCTGGAAAAAGTTTTTGTTCACATAGGGTTTCAAAAACTTCCCAGTTTGCCTTGTTAAGTTTCCAATGAGGGAGTTTTTCATCTTTAAATGGTTGTGGAGTTTCAAGAAATATGGGGAAGTGGTCACTACCGCATAGATCATCATGAACTTTCCACCCATAGACTATATAGCTTATGGGATCACATAGAGTGAGGTCAATGGCTGAGTAAGAACCTGTGAACGGGTTGAGGTATGTTTTTGATTTATTGTTTAGTAGACAAAGGTTATTTGATTCAATGATTTTTTTTCTAGGTCTTTACCTTTTTTATTGGTTTTCTGGCACCCCCAGACAGTGCTGTGGCTGTTTGAGCCACCCAGCAATAAATAAGGTTTTGGTATTTGCTCAAGTAGTTTATTCATTTTAGAGTCACTGATGGGGTCATGTGGAGGGATGTAGATAGAGCAGATGTGTATTGGTTTATGCAGAGTAGCTTTAATAACAATTGCTTGGAGGTCAGTATCTCTCTGAATTTGACTTTGGGGTATATCTATCCTAACAAGGATCGACACTCCTCCAGAGGCTCTGTTTCCATCTTTGTTAAAATAGTTATACATGTGGTATTGTTTAAATTTAATAAAGGTTGTTTCTTTTAAGAAGGTTTCTTGTCGGCAAACTTTTGGGTTTATGGTTGGCCAGTAGTTGGTGAAGTTCCTCATAATTAGCCTGAATTCCTCTGCAATTCCACTATAGGATTGTATTACTTTGTAATTTCATTGTTTGGAGTGAACTTTGTCTGAATTGGTGTTGTTGCTCTTTTTGGATTTGTTTTTAATACTCAGCTCATCAGTTTCCATCCTTTCCAGAAAACTAAACCTGTTTTCTGTGTCAATCTTCGAAGTTGATGGTTCTGCAGGTTGGCTTGCCAAGCCTGAGACCCTTGGACGTTCCCGTGAGGAAGATGGAGTATGGTCTTTCTTGGATTGTGATAGGTGTTTTTCATGTTCTTGTTTGATTCAGGGTTTTGTGTATTATTTTTCCCATTGTTATCACTTTTAAAAATTGAAGGACAGATTGGTGATTGTTGCAAATTCTGTTTTTTGGTAGGAGTGGTCTGTGTCTGTGACGTTTTTTTTCTATTTATTTTTCATTCTTTATTTTAGCATGGGTTTTGTTCTTCTGAGCAAAGACTTCCAATTGAAATGTTTGTTGAATACTATTGGTGTATTCTTTTTTTAATTCTGTCTGGAATTTTGTTCACTTGCTTGAATCTAATTTTATGAGTTTTTCAATTAGTGTTCTATATTTTTTATTTTCAGAGTCAGCTCTCCGTGTAACCGAAGCATAGCTAATCTCACCCATATAGCCCTCTACCATTTTCCTGGCCTTCAGGAAAGATAGTTTTCTTATGTTTTACTGCAATGATTTCTTTTTCTTTCCTGTAGACGTCACAAGATCTTGTATATACTGGATGATCCTGTTGACAATTTGGACATCTTGGTGATTTCAAACATTCCTCCTCTTTATGGTTTGGTTTCTTTCGCACATCAGGGGAGCTGGAATATACTGATCCACTTTCTCCAAATAGTATCCTATTTTGACCGTTCTAGGAATTTGGGCCTGATTAAAAGTCAATATATAGGTATTTGTATCAATTTTTTTGTCACCCTTTCTTATGTTTATTCTTTTTATAGCTATCACTCCCTGTTCTCCCAGGGCCTCTCTTGTTTCTTCTTCTTCTGAAGCTAAAGCCAACTCCCGGCTTCTGATTACACCTTTGCAGGTGTTTGGTTTCTCATGTGGAAAGGCTTTGCATTTGGCATCATGAAATTTTTTCATTTTTAGGAGATTTTCCGCTTGTCTCCTGTTATCCACTTCGATCAGTAAATTTCCATTTCTCAATTTTTTTACATTTTTGGGGGTTGCTCGTATAGAGATAACTCTTTCAATCAAGAATGGGGAGAATTTAGCCAGACAAACCTCTTCCAGGGATTCAATGATAATGAATCTGGGGAAGTCCGCTGTTTCACCTTCAGAGTCCGATTCCGATAAATTTCTTTTAGATTTTTTATTTAAAGATGCCATGTTTTGATTTTGATTTTCACTGGCCCTGTGCTCCACCACCCACCATGGAGTCCAACTTGAGAAGGGAATGAACCAAGGGGGAAACCCATTCGCCTTGGCCGAGACAGGGATACACGACCAGTATACTCATATTGAGAGCGAGTCTTGAGACCCTGCAAAATTTTGGTTGTATAATTCTTTAATTTAGCAGTGATGAAAGAGTCTTTTGCTCTCAACACAGTTAACCCTCAGCCCCCACCTTCTAGCTCATGTAAGATAAAGGGATGTGAGATGTTCCACTAATATATTTCAATAATACTTTTGAGATAGAAAGAGATATATATGAGATAGGGCATGTCAGGACCAGCCGATTGATCGGATCAGGCCTCTCCGACTGCCCGTCAAGCCCCGGTAAGGGCCAAAGTGGTGTGTTGAAGGAACATGACCTCTTTGCACCCGGGTCATGAACTTCTCAACCACCAGGATTCCATCCCCAGGCATTACGGGTCGCCACCCACGGCCAACAGGTAGCCCCCTTGGGGGACTTTTACCCCCTGCAGAGTTGCAGTTGACGTATTCTGAAGCCCTGCTGACAGGGCGGCTGATGGTCAGTTGTTAGAAAACAGTAGCAGATATTCTTACTATTTATCGCTAATTAAAATGTTTAGGCACCCTGACCATCCTCAGGTGTTACATTTATTAATCATCAACTTTTTTTCTCATGAAGCTTTATTTCTTCTCTGATCAAAGATAGATAACTCATCTGGCAGAGTGAAAATTTAACTTTTAGATTTTTGTTTAATAATATTAATTATATTTATTATAAAAACACTGAAAAATACCAGAAGTACAGCTTTGAAAAAACAGAGAACCAATCGGCTGTAACAAAGATTAAAATAACAAATGTGGGATACAAGTCTCAATAATTCACTGAATAATGAAAAATTTAATTTTACATCTTCACAAAACATACACAGGAGGTCTGAGAACACAAAAATGAAACAGTGACTCAAACAAAATGAAGCTGCTTGACTCAATAAATACACTGAATAATGAAAATATTGCATTCAAGATCTTCATAAAACATTCAGGACAGAAAACACAACAATTAAAATGTAGTGATCGAAACAACAAAGGATATTATTCTCAATACTCTGATCTTCTTACCACCAAGAAAATCATCTTCATAAAAACCCTTTCACTATTAGTAATTTATCTGAAAATCTTAGATAAAAACCTTGTATAGAAAAAGCAAATGATGACTCACAAAGGTACCCTAAAGACCTTCTAACAAAAAAAGCTTTACAAATAAAACAAAGCTTTAATTGGGAATATATATATATATATATATATATATATATATATATATATATATATATAAATTGGAAAATATTTTTATAGGTACAAAATTTAATTATATTAATTTATTCATATAATTATAATTATATAGTCATGTATCAATTATATTGAGCACTGTTTATAATAAATGCCAGAGCACTCGAAATAAAATTACCCTGAGTTCTCTTCACCTGGAATTAATATATATGTATGTGTATGTGTATATATATATATATATATATATATATATATATATATATTTTTTTTTTTAAATCATATCACCCTAAGCAAAGTGGTAACGCCACTGATGTGCAGGGGGCTACGTAAGAGTAAGAAGATTGGAAAAGAGAAAACCGGAAACCACATCCTAAACAGGGAACAAGGGATGAACCTCTCCACCTGTTCAATAGACGTGGATGGAGTGTGAACCGGGCGATAGTTTAGTCTATCTACTCCAATTGAAAAAAAAAAAGAGTAAAAGATTGGAAAAGAGTAAAACCGGAAACCACATCCTAAACAGGGAACAAGGGATGAGCCTCTACACCTGTTCAATAGATGTGTATATATTATATATATATATTTTTTTTTTCATTTTTAAATGAGTTATTATGCGACCTAGGTTTCTACCATGAGAGGTGTCTTCAGGTGATTTTTAATAACTGATTTTACCGTTTACTGATTTGCTTTTTAAGAAAGCTCTTGTAACAGTGTTTTATTTGAACACTAACATAGCAGGGAATTTTTGAGCACAATTTTTAAATTAAAACAAATTATGTGTTTTTATTCATAGTTTTATGAACCTAAGAGGTATTTCTTAGTGTGGATGCATTTAGTCATAATTTCTGTTCTTTTATTCAACAGTTCATTTTTGTTTGGAAATAGCATAATTTCTAACTTTTCTTCCTGGCACAGTCTACATATTTTGCCACTGTTGTAAGGCTTGGCTGTTTTTACAATGCTCCATGTTATGTCTGGGTTTTTTTCATATTTTGATTTTAATTTCCACACGTTGCTAGCCAATTTTGTAGTCTTTTAATTTTTCTATTTTGAATGTAGACCTGTGATTAAACCACCTGGTCTTAAAGGTGTCTTTGGTTGAGCCCAAATATATTTTATTTTGGCCATTTGGGTCATGTACTGTTGCCTTGTAAATGATTTCTTTTGTGTTGCAGAGTCCTTGAAGTGGACATTTATTTTTGTCCCTGCAGTTGCATTCTTTGTTAAAGGTTTTGTTTTGTACAATGCTATTTAAGTTTCTGGTGTTTTGTTCTTTTATGAAGCTATCTAAATTACTAGTGCAACTATAGCTTAGTTTGATTGTGTTTCTGTTGAAAATTTTGTTTAGTTCTGATTCTTTTTGAAAGTGCCTATCTATTAGTTTAAAAAATATTTGTCCTATTTTGGTTTTTACTTCTAAATTAAATGGTGAGTTGAACTGATAATGTTTCGTTTTCTATTATCATTTTTGATTTGTCTGTTTGGTTGAGAATTATATAGTAAAATGTTTTTATGGCTAGATTTTCTTAGTGCATCCTCATAGATATTTTTCTTTTCATTAAATATTGATTTGTTTGATGAATTATTAGATAGTCTATGTTCTATTCCTTTGTAAATGTATTTAATAATACTTTTTGGATGATTGAATTTTGTATTTATGCATGATAACTTAGTGTTTGTTTTCATGTATGGCGAGGCATTTCCAGTTTTTAAATTAAGTTCTACATCTAAATATTGTACCACTTTATTATTTGTATCTACTATTATATCAAAATCTAGTTCTTTGAATAATTTGAAAAATGTGCACTGGTCTAACCCTATTATGACCAAAAACTGAGTATTAAACAATCAATCAATATATATATATATATATATATATATATATATATATATATCAGCATGCAGTGTGGGTATAGAAGAATCCAAAGGAGTGTCCTGTACATACGGTGGTAGGATAACTCTCTAAGAGAGCTCTAAACATATATGCATATAAATACATATAGAGCAAATATTAGAAAAATTAAGGCAGACACGTTATTTCATGGTGAATCGGAAGTATAGGCCTATTTCAGGTGAACCATCATCAGTTTCCGTCTATATTTTACAAAGTAAAATAAAGATGGAAGCTGATGTAAACTCCTTAGTAAAATAAAGACTGAAGCTGATGATGGTTCGCCTGACATAATCCTATACTTCCGATTCCCCATGAAATGTGTCTGCCTTAATTTTTCTTATATATATATATATATATATATATATATATATAGCATTGTGATGGTTTTTGGTGTCAACATTGTTATTTTTTTCAGTAGTTTTACTGATAAAAAGTATTTGGCAAGCAGGTTTTTTATTGGAAAGAAAAAAAAGTCTTAATGGGTGAAGACATCATAACAGTGTCCTCGTGGAACTACGAAGTCAGCATGACCCTGCTCAGTTAAAGTGACAAACTTATTGCACTAAAACTATATATAAATTTTTTTTCTTAGCCATTTCTATTGTCTCTCCCCCTTCTTCCCTCTATACACTTCCTCACTTTTTCCTCTGTTTTCCTCTTCACTTTCTACTCCTTTTCTATCTTTCCTTTTCCTTTATAGAAGTATAATTTTCTTTGTTTTTAATGCCAAAAGATTTGAGTCCAGACACCATGTAACCAATATCAATATCTGTCTACAATTCACTTCCTGCCTATATTTAAAATTTCTATCTCTTAGCTATTTTCAATGGCACTTTCAATTTCCTCTGTATTTTTCCCTTTCCTTTCTTTTCCTTTATTTCTCATCTTATTTTCTCATCTTTTCAACCCTCTTTCTTTTTTTTAATATCTTTTTACCTGGTAGAAAAAGATTTCCAAAAATAAAAGGAAGTGTTTTTTTTAACTTTTTCAATGAAACGTTTATTACCATCATTATTAACTACCTGATGAGACATTGTTCTTTCAATGTTGAAACAAAATGTACAATTTTGTAGTAGTTTGTACATGTTCTAAAGTAATAATTATATACACACACACACACATATATATATATATATATATATATATATATATATATATATATATATAAAAATGTATAAATGTATAACATACCATGAACTTTAAGTTTCTTTTTGTCTTTCATTCCACCAGTGATGAGATAACTTACATTTGGAGACTGAAAAAAAAAGCAAATATAAAACAGTGGCACTTCTGAAATTATTAGGTTAATGTGAAAGTTTTCAACGTTTGAAATAAATCTTTCATTCATATAAATTCATAGCATTATTAGTCAATTTCTATTATACAATAATGATTTCAGTTTTCAGTCAAGAAATGTTTAATAGTTTCAACTTGTCACAATTGTTGTTGATCAGACAATGAGAGCTGCATGTATTGAAACAAGTGATAGTTAAAAGGTAGCATATCCAGAGAATATGCCATATGAGAAAAGGCTTCCTTTCTCAGCTCCATTTGCATTTGTTATATCACATTTGTAATATGAGGATAGGCAACTCTCAAACAGCAAGAACACCAATCAACTATCTTGCAAAGAAAAAGATCTTTCTCTTCCAATTCTACATTCAAACAACCCAATTCCTCACTGCAGCAATGTGCATGAATAGTCTGTCCAGGTTCTATCAAATTTAAAGATCTTAAACCAGATTCTTTTTAACAACTGCTTTACTTGAAAACTAAAATTATACAGCAGTAGCAAAAATTAATGGCTGCCATTGAGTCTTGCTGAGTTCTAACTGAAATTTAAGTTGTCAAGGTCGATTAAAAACATATCTTGATACCTAATAACTGGAGATTTATTACCCAAACAGTATCTCTCCATTTCACTAAGGTTTAGGGTTAGAAGTCTGTTCTAATGTTTGCAGAAATGGACAAGAGAACAGAGCAATATGTGAATTACAGTAAAAACTTGAACCTGTGTCCTGAAGTGTATAAGGTAGGTTCCCACCCGACAAAAAATGATTATGTATCACATTTCACATTTGTAGGCTGGCAAATAAATAAATTCCTGTTATAGAGCAAAAGGATTAGCAAGGTGTCATCTGAGAAGTTATTCTGTGGTCAATCATCATTAATGACTGTCCTACTGTCATAAGCAATAACCTAACACAGAAAAACTGAATCATATTCACATCCACTCTTACCAACTATTGAAGACACAGAATCAGAAAACAAAGATTCATTTTCAGTGATGCATGTGCCTTAACAAGCACTAAATGTTAGTGGTAGACCCTGTCAGTTGTAAGCCTGCCCATCCAGAGAGGTCTTGTGTCACAAATGCAGAAAAAAGGTCACTTTTTCAAAGTTTGTCAGTTAATTGGTACTTCAGCCACCTGACTTATTCAATTTTATACATTGATGGCCACTACACTACTTAGTTTATTAAAACAGACTACGGTGTACGTATTGATTGGCAAAAAAATGGAGCTACAGCTCTAATAGACACTGATAGGTCTGGATCCTTTATTTTGCACAACTACAAAAAGACACCAGATAAAAATAATACCTGTAGTGGAGAATGTGTCCATGGTTTTGTCATCCTTTAAGGCTTTGATAAAAGGGCAGTGTATCATCAATTTAAATTTATTAGGTAACTGGTATTTGAATATCACAATTTGAATCCTTCCCTGAACTCAAAGCAGATAAGCTTTTCTTAGGATTTCCAAATGCAAAAGATACACTAGAATGTTACACTTTATGTCCTTCCAAATTTTCTAGTGATGTACTTCTCGAGAAAGACTTTATAAACCAACATTCTAGTATATATTTCACATTTGGCAGTCCTAAAAAATGCCTACTTATTGTGAGTTCAACTGCTTGTATCTTACCATCTGCAATGGTAGATGTACCTCCATTATTTTTTAATCATGATCCTAGCTGAAAACTAATTTCTATGAAAGCTAGGTGAAAGTGCCGATAAACACTTTATTAAAACTGAAGTTAATAAAATGAGATTAAATAATTGAGGAAAGCAAATCTCCTTGGCAAGGTCAAATTTTAATTGTTGATAATGAATGGCATAAAAGAGATTAGTTGTGAATTATAGTAGAACTGTTAATAAATTCACTCAATTTGATGATTACCCCCTACTACAAATGGACAATCTGGCTTCAGAAATCTCTAAATATAAAACTTATTCTTTTTTGGATTTGAAGAGCATAAATAACCAAGTACCCATTTAAAGGGAAGATAAACCGTACACTTCATTTGAAGCTAATAGCAAATTGTATCAGTTTTGCCACATTCTGTTTGTTTTCACTAACAGGGTATCATGCTTCTGATACATAATGGACAATATTATTACGAGGAATAATTTACACAGAACATATCCTTATATTGATAACATAGTTGTAGCTAGCAAGATTTAAGAGAAACACAATAAAAATTTCTCAAAATTTCTTGGTGTAGCCAAACTACATAATCTTACTTTCAATGAAAAAATGCCCCCCGCCATCAATCATTTCTATTTTCTTGACTACAGCATATCTCAAGGGATACTTAAACCTGATGCTGACCAACTATGCCCACTTAAAGAATTACCTATGCCAGAAGATAAAGCTGCTCTTTGCAGGGTCCTTTGTTTGTTTTTTGTTATTCCTATGAATATCAAAGTTTTCAGATAAAATCAAACCTTTAACTTGTTCCCTTTAAATTGCAAGTTCATAAAAGCAATCAAAGAAATCAAAAGTGCAAAAAAAAACAAAAAAACTTTCCCCTAATAGTCAAGATTGACACTTCTGATATGGCAATTACTGCTGCCATGAAGCAGGTTGGACATCTAACAGCTTTCTCCTTACAATCACTAACACCGACCTTTGATATATAAGGAGGCTTCAGCTATTATACAGAAGCTGTAAAAAGGTGGTCTCACTATTTATCTGGTTAAAACTTTACTATCGTTACAACCAGCAGGTGGTGAACTTCATGTTTAATACTGGGAAACCTGTAAGAATTAAAAACAATAATATCCAGAGATCAAGAATGGAACTAGGGAACTATAATTATGAAATTACTTATAGATCAGGGAAACATTATATACATGCTGATACACTCTCACAGTGGCACTATCCTACACAAACAAAAGTTATATGAGCTCCACCAACATTTTTGTCATCTAGGTATAATCAGCTTAGCCCACTTTGTCAAAGTCAGCAAGCTACGTTACTTTAAGGAAGATGTAAAAGAAATATACAGTCTCATGATGCAAGATGAAAATCATCTTTCTACAAACCTGAAAAAGTTTGTCTGATAAAGGCTACAAAACCAATGGAAAGAATCAGTACAGATTTTAATGGACTGCTTTCCTTCTAACTCACAGAACCATTGGGTTCCTTGTTTCTAAGGAACTGTATGAGTACTTCACTAATTTAAGTATAGCTATAAGTCAAACAACCTTTTACAATCCCCAAGGAAATGGTAAGTGTGAACAATACAATGGAATTATCTAGAAGCACATCACACTGGCCTTGACTTTGAAAAATCTACAAAAATCTCATTGGGAAGGTGTTCTAGCAACAGTATTGCATGCCATAAGATCTCTACTTTGTACTGTGATAAGCACTACACCCCACAAAAGAATATTTTCATATCAACGCTAGTCACCTAGTGGTTATTCCTTGTTCACTTGGCTAGCATCTCCTCGTCTAGTTCTCTTACATCATAATGCCCATGCTAAGAAGTACGAAGATTCAGCTGTTAGAAGCCAATCTCCGATATGGCCATTAATATTTAATGACGGATGTGAGTCGACAGTATCTGTGCATGACTTAGCTCCAGCTGGGAACAAATATGATTTGTGTGAACTAAAAATTAGATAACAAGATACTCTTGTAGAAAAGAGCACAACAGAACATTTTTAAAAAAAGAATGGAGAGGAGAACGTCATAAGCATTAATATTCCTCGATTTAGACTCTTCCAGAATTATTAACTTTTTACTGTACTATATATAATGCATATCTTCTTTTTACATATATTCTTATTTGCTCTTTGTCCTAACATAGGCCACTGTTTATTAATGTCTTCATCAAGGTACTTCTTTAGTTCTGTTTCTTATTACACCTACTGCGACCTAAGTTTAGTAAATATAATGAAACAACAACATTTTAAAATAAATCTCATGAAATTTCCGTCTGAATTTCTGAATTGAGGAGTTGTCTTTATTTACTTATTTACACACAAACTATTGTCCCCGTCTTTGCTTTTGTTATCACAACATTTCAGCCATTCTGCTCTCCACCTTCATCAGGTGACTGTCAACCTCGTTAACCTTCAGGGAATTTTGAACTGAATCCTTTATTTAATCTACAGGAGAAGATTTTTCTATTTCAATATCCATGTCTACAGATATCTCACTAATTTCTTATTTGGTACTGCTCAATTATTGCTTGCCTTAAACCTAACCTAGCTGCTGCTGCTTGTCATGGTTGACTGCACTCAATGTGATTTCACTTTTACTGCTGTTGAAGCTGTTTGCTTTTCTTTATTTAGTAATAGCTCCTATGTTGTATTTATTTATTTGTTAGGTCTACTAAGTTCTTCATAGCCTAGTGTATGTGCTGATTCTTTCATATATCTGGATAGAGACTGTAGAATGAGAACAATCTACCACTGTAGATTAAATAAGGGGTTCAGTTCAAAAGGTTACCTGGATTGACAAACTTCTGATAAAAGCTGGAGGGCACTACGACCAAAACATTGAAAATATCGGGACAATAATTCAGGTGTAATAATATATGGAAACTCTTGGAAGATAAAATAAAACTAATAGAAGTAAAATTACTTTTTAAAGAGATTATCTTCAGTTTGTCTTTTTTAAAAAAAATATTTTAGACAGCTCATTACAAGACATTCATTGTTAATTCTGATATTAGATCTGTTAGCGGCAATGCAAAGTGTCATTTTGCTTTTTCTATGTTTGTGAAAAACTGAAAATAAGGACAGTCAAAATTAATCAAACCCAGTAAAAAATAACAAGAGCATTTTTTCTGCAAACACATTAATTTGAAAAAGAAATTAACTGATTGTTGCAACAACAATTTTTTAAATAAAGAGTGGCAATAGTATATTTGTATCAACTAATTCATTAACAAAGTATATGAGTGACACAAGCATTTCTATTAACTTTAACTATGGTAGACATTTCTATCATCTGAAGTAAATGAGTTAAAAGCATTTCTGTTTTCAGATGTATTTGTTTCTTATATCAAAAGTGAAAAAGAAAAATCTATAATTTTTGCATAAAATAATAACTGTGAGATACTGATACCTTTATTTTACCAAAAAGTTGTATCATTATTTAATAGGTATCATTATTTATGCAAAAATTTTATATCTTTTCCATCATAAACATTTCCACATTTTATTACAAAATCAATTTTTTAAAATTATATGTAAATATGCTCAAAAATCATTTTACACAAGTTTCCTGCTGATTAGGACAATAGAAGTACTCTAAGTTCATTTTAATCATCTCATTCAATTTTACAGAAAGTTTTTTTTATTATTCACAAAATCAAGAGACCTTTAATAAGCATTACTCTTTAGATCCAAAATTGTTTAAGAGTTAGATAAAAACACCTCAACAATATCATTATATAACAAACAACTGGAATTATTTACAGAAATTAACAACTTATTAACTGATATTTTTATGGTATGTGTATTTTCCATTATGATCAAAAAAGTTCAATTTTGAATGTAGTCAGATCTTACAGAGGTAACTTTCCAAAGGTGAATCCAAATTTTCAAAATTGAGTATGTTTTTAGCAAAATATTTTGAAAGGTTCACTATTATTTAGAAGAAAATTATATATATTTATTTGCAAATAATTCAAAATTAAATAAATTGTAAAGGACTTGATATTGAATTTAACAGCAGCAATTACCCAATTCAGGGTTCAACAAAACATAGAAACAGAATACAATCATCATTCTTACTTGTTTGTCATCACAGATAATTTTTATGGGTCCATTTTCTGGATCAAAAATAGCACTTGTGCTTGAGGTTGAGGGTATTTTCTCTTCCAACAGCTGTTGCTGCTGCTTAGTGTTGCTATCATGGGAGTGTGCTGTCAACATTTCTTGGTTCTGTGATAATGAATGTGGCACCTCATCAAAAGAGCTGTTTGGTTGTTTAAGAGAGATCAAAAACTTTTGTGGATTGATGACTGAAGTGCTGAGACCAATACAACTGCGCATTACATTGCAAGCAATATTCATCTGTAGAAATATTGAAAAGCAATAACATCACTAGTGAGAGGAAGTCCCTTTGCCTGCAAAAGAAGCCTTACATATTGAATTTACAACAAAAAAAAATAAAAATCATAAAAAGAAGATATGACCAATATTTATAAAAAAATGATTTCCATTACTTTCCTCTACACCTAGACAACTATTTACATATTACGATGGATAAATTTCACAAATTTTATATTTTTAATCTTGCACATGCATGTTGCTTGTTTTGAATTTGGCTAACTGCACAGTAGAATAGGGTCAGTTGGGCACTGTCCATGAGAAAAAGAATACCCTGATGCAATTCACTCCATTAGAAATTTGGAAACACCATGCTGTCTTGCTTAGCATTCATGCTGGAAACTGAACATTTCAGTGTTTGGGTGTCAATCTAAGGACAGGGCAGAAGATTTGGAAAGAGTTGGATGAGTCTAATGGTGATTACAAAGGTTTTTTGAAGTGATCACTAGTGATGGTGCAGAAAGATGCCTCCAGTCATCTTTCCACAGGGCCTCAATATGTTAGCCTGCATAAAGTGCCTTGAGAAGGTAGTGCTGCCCTGGGTTAAGAGGGTGATTGATGGAAAACCCTATGTCTGACAACAGGACTCTGCACCATGCCACACAAGCAGAAAAACCCAGTCATGGTTGTCAGACAATTTCTGTGATCAGGTCATCACTTACATCTAGTCAGCTTACTTGAGTTGAAGACCAACAAAACTCCTTGTAATACCAAAGATGAAATGAAAGCAAGGATTATGGCAGCAATAACCAACTTAAACAAAGAGACTGTCCAGAAGAGTTGCAGGAGATTACAAAATTGTCTGGGGGCTGTGGCTGAATGGCGATTTTATTGAATAAATTTACTCTTTAGTATTTCAAGATATTTTTGTGTAACTTTGGTAAATATATCTGTTAAAGTGAGATGTCAGTGTTATTTTCATTTGTGCATAATTTAGAAAACAATTTATCCATCTCACCCTGTGCAGCAATATATTCTATTTCTTTGTTTTGAATGCATGTTTAGTTTCTGTTATTGTCTTATAAATAGTAAAATATTTATTTTTATTTTTTAACCTTATTCATGAGCAAAAAAAAAAAAAATCAAAAAATCACATCTTGTTAATCAAATGCTGATTATCTACATGCAGATCTTCATCCATTAATGATGAACATTTTTTTTTAATTAATTGAGTTTATAAATTGTATCTAGACTCAAATATTTCACATGAAGAAAAATTATTGAAAACAATCCAGAAAGACAAAGTGAACTGATCTGGATTAGTAACCATCAACTGATACTAATGACTTCTATTATCATAATCAGGGTTTTGTTTTACAAACAATTTAGGGAAAGATTCCCCAACTAGCTCATGTTCATCAATAGTCAGCAAGATACACATGGACAAGTAAGTTTTTCCACCATGGATACTGAACAGTTTGATAACTATTGGGTTTGAGGAAATTGCCTGTAAGGATTTGGTGCATTGAAAGACCTCAGGCAAATGCTATGAAATTTAAAGGTAGATTGTGAATTTCACACTATTGCACCCACCCCTTTAAAATACATGTTCATTTGCAGAATGGTGAAATGATAGTAAGAACTCTAAATTATAGATTTTCTGTTTCAGTTTCCTCCTAAACATGAAGCTAAATTTGCTGAACTGTTTTGCTGTACCTTAGGAGTGGGTCTTGATAGTAAGGTTAGTCCAAGTAGATTGGAATCTTTGGTTATACAATTATAAAGTTTTAACTTCACAGAATATCTATGCTGCTAGTCTGGATCCATCATGAAAATATTTAACCAACACAACTTAGAAGACAACAGCAGGGAAGCAGAGTAAATTTTTATGAGAGTATTTTAGGGAGTAAAATTATAGGTCTCTTCAATATAGTTGACTATATCAAGATAAATACAGTGTAATATTCTAAGTTCTTGGACAAAGCATTTTTTGAGTGGTATGTATCACTACCAAGAATTTCAGCTGAAGAATATATTCATGCAAAATAACACCTCTTCAGATTCTGAGAAGCTGACTATTGTCCACTGGTATAAAGTTTTCAAAGCCACCAAATTAATAAAATGATATCCAACCTCTCAAATCAATTGAAAACTTGTGGTTCATCTAAGTATATAAAGATGTATGCATATAACAAAGTAAACATTATTTAAACAAAGATCTCTGAGAAACAACAAAAAACATCACATTGAAGTAAAACAAATTCAATGAATGAAAGACTAGGAATGTTTAACATATACACCACAAAAAGTAGTTGTCAAAAAGACATGTTTTCTGACTTGATACTCTAATATTACTTTATACTCGTATGACAATTTTAGCTATTTTTTAGAATTTTAATAAAACCCAAACTGGATTTAAAAATTTTATTTTCTTGAGAATTGACAACAAAAGAATTAAACACTAATTGTTTATTTACAAGAACAGTTTTACAATTACAAGTTTATAAAAAATGTGAACCAACTATTCATTTACCATATTATAAAGAAAACTATGAAAAGCAATTTTTTTATTCATCAATTTATAAAAATGTTTGTGAACAAGTGAACAAGAAAATTTAAATTAAAGATAACTATAAGTAACAGTTATCATAAATTTTGAAAAAAATGCATTTTTTGGTTATTACTTTTATTTGCTCTTGCCACAAATTTCTTAAAATAGGTTGCATGCACCTAAATCTATACTTTTTGGGGTAGTGAAAGTGAATGACACTATTTATTTATCAGTCTGTTTATTTACAAGAATAGTATTTAATACTTTGGGTCAATTTTTAAGAAAAAAAGAGAATGCATAAATCCAGTTCCATGTTTGTCTTATTAAGATTCTAAAAATATCTTTGTCAAACAATAAAAATTACTAAAGGTGGTATAGCAGTGTCAAGAAGACATTCTTTTGAGACACGTTTTTTTATTTTTTTTATTTTTACAGGCTATGCATGCTAAACTTTACTGAAAGATTAATGAAGGTTATAGAATGTCAAGAAGCTTGTATTAACATGTAAAATAATAATTTATTCAAGTACATGGGATATTCCACTAATTAAATATGTTTCTCTTACATTATTAATCAAATATGTTTCTATAGTCTATATTTTTTAGATTTATAAATAAAAGTTAAAGTTCAACTTCGTTTGCTTTAATAAAAACTGACACACCTAAAAACAAGTTATCACCTGATTTTTTCCTGAAGTATTCCTTACGTATGGTAAACAGATAATGGCTGATTTTTGACTGTTGTCCTTTAATTGATTTGTATATCTCTCCTGAGAAGCTCATCTTATTCCGCTTAACAAACGGTTCAAGGGCTATAACTCCTCGTGACAAATATAATAGTGTGTATGTGACTGCATGTACAAAAAACATTTGATCTATTCACATTAGATATCTCAAGTGTACTGGCAAGAATGGTGAAATGTTCTAAGAACATAGATACAAATTTACTGTGGATAAACTATCAAAGCACTCTCTAAACATTTTCATCTTAGTGAATTGTTTTCTTTTAATCATAGTAGCCTTTTTTTATTTCAAAATTGGGGTCAGTTTCATTATAGTGAACCACCAATGCATTTAATGTGTTATTTTGTAAAAGATCACTTTTTTCCATATAATGTTTAAATTCCCTGAGGTTTCTCTACTATATTCTTTGTGGCAATTAATACAGTTAATAGAGTAAATTCCTCCTTCAAGTTTCAGCCAATTGTTTTGTTTTCAATAAATTAAGTCATTTATTGTTTTAGATGTAGTTGTGACAAATTTTATATTAATTTTAGATAAATTATTTTCAGTTGTAGTTGTGATAAACTTAGTGGGTAGAACAGTATACTTTTTTTATTCATTGAGTTTGTCATGAAGCACTATTTTTGAATATTTTATCAGCCTTTTGTTTTGCAATGAATATGAAAGTGGTGTTGTGTTGCTTCGTTTTGGTATAATTAGAAGATAACACAAACTTGAATTAATGATGTTTATTTTTGGTATAAAACTTTAGGTTTTTACATCAAGTTACAACCTTTAAATTTTGTGTGGCTACAGGAGCAGACTAGCTAAATTCTCTTCACTGTGGGATGCTAGTAGTAAACGAGCCTATCCCTTCTGGACTCTTGTGGTCAACTCTAGTGTCTTCCCCTCTTCAAATCTCCTACACAAAACTACTGTCCTTAACTCCTACTTCTTACTCCTACTCCTACAAAAAGAAACGGTTCCTTATTTTGCTGCCCAATTTTGAATTCTTGGCATCAGTGTGTCTATTTTTTTCTATTTTTAGAGCACTCACCATTTTATAAACCATAACAGTGGGTATTAGAGAAGCTTGAAAGTATTTTCAATGTATTTCCCCTCTTTATGTAAAATCCTTAGTGCTCTTAAGTTGAAGCAAATGATTATTCCAGATTTTATTTTGTTGTTATGATGGAAATAGAGATTTTATGAGATCATTTTTATTAGTTGATTTTCAGTGGACACTAAGTTTTAAGCTATTGTTAATGCAGTGTAAGAATTTAAATAAAAGACTATATGAACGCAAAAATGATCTTTTACAAAACAACATATTAAATGCATTAGCTGCTCACCATAATGAGACTGACCAAAATTTTCATGTAAAAAATGCTACTTTAATCAAAAGAAAAAACAATTTGCTAAGACAAAAAATGTTTAGAAAGTGCTTTAGTATATATATATATATATATTGTTACGTGTTAGGTGTAACAAAAGAAAAAAAAGAAAGATGATTGACCAAAACTCAGAGTTAAAATACAGACAAATATTTAATTTACAAAAACATTAAATAAAAATACAGTTTTGCATTCAAAACAAGAGACATAGAGTTTACTACTGGCAAGTGTTATGAGGAGAGAAGGGAAGGTAAGGTGTCAAATACTTCAAAGGAAGTTAAGTGCTATACGTTTTGGAAATCCTTAAATGAGTATATAAAGACTAATTATTGGCTTGGTCAATGAAAGATGCAAAATTATGTATTTACCCAGATAGCTCCATGAGGTTCTCTTTCAAGTTTTAGTTGTTCGGCAACTTCTTATAGAGTCTTTCAGCTGGATATAAATCCTTGAATCACAACTGGAGTTGATAACATCAGCAAACCCTGGTAACAACTGACTGTTCTCTGCCCAAACCTATTTTTATAGGGGACTAACACCTAATTTGCATATTTCTAGAACCTTTTGAATTCTCTAGATTTTACTGGAACATTTTGGCATCTTCCAGACGTTCTATTTCTAATTTCCTTATTTTTACGACTGCTTCATGAATTAAAACTTTTTTGGAATAACAAGTATGACTCAATAGAACCCCTTACTACAACTTTTCAGACATTATTATTATTATTATTTTTATATATAAATGCATCCTCGTAACAATATACATATATATATTGTAACTAAGTTGTTGAACTTAAGATACTTTTAAGAAAAAAAAACCAAATCCAACACAAATAAACGGGCTTTTCAACTAGATAATTCTCATTTCTAAGAAACCACCTGAAGACGAAGCCAACAACATAATGGTCTGGCTTCGAAACACGAACATTTTTGTGTAGTGATACTATGAATTTATAAAAACATTGTAACAACCATTACACTATATATATCAGCAAATCCATAGCCTAATGCCGAACAAATGTTTATTTTTAAACATAATTGTCTTTCTCTATGCACTTAATTCAGTTATAAATATTAACTACATAAATCAAACATTATACTGTGAAAATTTCAGATCAACATTCAGCTAAAAATTGCATGTCAAACAAGTGTGTGTGTGTATTAGACAGAGATATTAGTAGAACAGTTTGTATTACCAACTTTCACTTGATACCTACATCTTTCATTCCTTGTTCAATTTCCTTTTGCTGTTTCATTTTCCGAATTGCTGAAACCCGTTTCTGCACATCAGCTTGGAATTTCTGCAACTTTTCTGCTCTTTCTATCTGTTCTTGTAGCAATTTCTCTTCTTCTTCTTCAGCACGTAACTAAAAAGCAAACAAGCAGACAAAATAAAAAATGAAATTTTTTTAAAAGGTAGTTTTATATTATTCCATACTTTATTTGGACAAATATTTTTCCTTGATGTTTTTATTACTAGATGAAGTAAAATAAGTATACATACTTTTGATGTTCAGATCTAGAACCATTTAGGAAAGAAAAATAGACTACAAAATGAATCATTCATAAGAAAGCTAAATGTGATAAAAATCAGCAACAATGAGGATAAAAATAATTTATGGAATGTATACACTATATGCAAAAATGGTTAGAATGATTATTTGGAAAAAATAAGATACTAGATAAAAAAAAATTAAACAAATATATGACATAAGTGAATTTGCATTAATAAATTAAAATAAATCTGATTATATCAAATTAAATTTCAAATGAGGGACCAAATATAACAATTAAAAACTAGAATAGAGTAAAGTAAAGCAATAAGGAGACTCTTGACTAGTTCAGATAGTCTTGCATAATCAAGTATTCAACCTGATTAAATCAATATTCCCTATTTAAATAGAAGATGAACTGCTTTGAAACTCAAAGCATGTTATTACAAGTTTTATTTCAGTCTTAAAGGAAAAATATACAAACAAGGATATGTGCATGCAATTAAGTGCTTAAAAATTCTGATCTCAGATATTGTACAGCTTCTCTTTAATAAAGACTTACTTTCTCACACACACACACACACATTATATATATATATATATATATATATATATATATATATATATATATATATATATATCAAAGCCACTCATTCATTGTAGGAAGCATGTATAATGTTAATTTCACCCTATGTCAAACATGAACAAATTCCCCACATTTGAAAGTTCTCTGTAATCCTTTCTTTACATGTTACATCATGTTGTGCAGTCATCAAAAGGTTTTGCTATGTAATAATATTTGCTAAAAGTTCAGTTGCTTGAATTTAAGAAGAAATGTTTAGTTGTTATATTTTTTTTTTTTTTTTACATGCACAATTGAATAGTAGTAAACTTCCATGCATTGATTCTTTGTTCCTCTCTTTCTTTTTTCTGGTGCCAGACAGCCTTGAGAAAGGAAAAAAGTATAGGTGAGAGAGAGAGAAAGAGTGACAGAGCCAATGTTTATTGCCTGCTTTTTTTTTGATAGCCTGAACACAAGGTTATGGCTCAATGTGTATGTTCTTTCTTTCATTGGTTGGATGAAGAGAGGAAAGAGAAAATGAGAGAGTAAGAAATGCATACAGTTATTATTTGCAACTCTCTCACGTTTTTTTTTTACACCTCTCCTGCTTTTCATCCCCAAACTCTGCCTTTTATTTCATGACTTTTATGTAGGGGACCACTTCCACTTTAAGATGCTTCTAGAATCACCCAGAAAAACTAGATTTCTCCTGAAATATCCCAAATCAGAAGTCCTTTATTTATTTTTTTTTATTTATTCCATGTTACTCATTACATAACAGGAAGTCAATTATTTATTTATTTTTTATTTATCCCATGTTACACATTAAATAACACACACACATATATACATATGGTACAATGGATGAATTGTTGTCTAAATTGTACAAAAATGAAAATAACACTGACATATCATTTTAACATATATTTACCAAAATTACACAAAAGTATCTTGAAATACTAGAGTAAATTTATTCAATAAAATTGCCATTGGCTTCATCCATGACCTCCAGACGATTTTGGAATTTCTTGCAAATCTCCCGGATTATTTTCTGTGTTTAAGTTGGTTAATACTGCCATAATCCTTCCTTCAGTTCATCACTGGTATTACAAGGAGTTTTGTTGGTCTCTTGCTCAACTGTGCCCCACACATAATGATCAAGGAGGTTGCAATCTGGGAAGTTAGGTGATCAGAGGTAAGGGCACAGAAATTGTCCAACAGCCACAACTGGTTTCTCCTCTTTCTGTGGCATAGTGCAGAATTCTGTTGCCAGACATATGGTATTCCAGTAACCATTCTCTTAACCCAGGACAACAGTATTGTCTCAAAGCACTTATGTAGGCTAACATATTGAATCTGAGGGCCTGTGGAACGATGAATGGAGGCATTATGTCACTATCACTAGTAATCACTCCAAACACCTTTGTAAATAACCTTAGATTCATTCAACTCTTTCCGAATCCTCTGCATTATCTTTAGATTGACACCCAAACACTCTGAAATGCACATATTGGAGTTACTGGAGCAAATGCCAAGCAGTAGTACAGCATGCTATTTCCAAATTTCTGCCAGAGTGAATGACATCATTGTGATCTTTTTTTTACTGACAGTGCCCAACTGACCTTACTATACTGTGCAACTGACAAAATCAAAAACAAACAAGGCACACATGTGAAATTAAAAGTAAAAAATCGTGACAATTTACTTATACCCTGTACACACACACATACACATACTCACTCTAAGAGATAAGGTGGAGTGACAAAACTTAATTTCAAGACAAATATCCTTTTATAAAATGTGAAATTGCTACATCCACTTTTAATATACTATATAAAAATACACAAAATATTTATCATACATTTACGTCTTAACATGAACAATTTAAGCACACTATAACTACTGTAATGTGTAAATAGCACAAAATGCGTTTGGGGAAAGTCATAAATCTCTAAAGTACCTCTACTTCATTTTCGATACCTAAGTTTTAAATTGAATTTTAAAAATAAAAAACATTTTCTTGAAACTTTAATTTTAGCTTAATTGAAAGCTAAAGAATTAAATTTACTATTTCCAATAAGCAAAATATTCTGGTGTATTTCAAATAGAAATTATATTCATTGAAATCTAAAATTTTGGGATTTAAAAAAAAGAATTTCAATTTTTCAGCCATTTTTTAAGTGACTGACACATTTGTAAACAAAAGTTAATTCTCAGTTTTTTAAATCTTGCAAAAATAAAATATACATCTCTCACTTGTTATTTTTGGAAAATTAGCAAATTTAAAGTTAAATTAATCTGATTTGAAACTGTTGTGTTGTGGCTCATACCATGTGACATCCAGTCAGCTGAATGTATAAAAGAGAATGTGCATTTAGCACGAGGAGTTGTCATTATCATGGACTTTGTGAAGTAACACCTACTACTGCAAGTGACTGTAAATATTGTATATACCTCTTGGTTGTACCATTCTGCTAATAAAATAGTTATCTACATTTCACTGTGTATCTCTTCATTCCATGATACAACAGTTGGTGACAAAGGATTTGAATTCATAGCAAGCTACCAACAAAGCATTGTCAAGGTTTAAAAGAAAAAAATATATAAAATAGAGGACTTCAAAAGTTGCATGTTGGAATTCTTTAAACAACAAGAAATACAACATCAAGGTTTAAAACTTCGCGAATTAGAACAGGAAAAGCTAGAGGATTTGAAAAGTCTTCAAGAGAGCATTAAACGACAAGAGAAAAGATTTGTGAAACTGCTGAAATGCTTTACAAAGAGAGAAAATGATTCAGCAAATTCTAATACATTCTTGCAAGAGGCGATAATTAATTCAGTCAGTGAATTTATTTACAAACCTGAAGAAGGCATACTTTTGAAGGTATGAGGAAATTTTTGAAAAAGACTATGAAAAGTGTTTCGACAAGAAAAAAATAAAACTTTTATTAGGCAAATTTGGGGCATCTGAACACTCTGAGAAACTATTCAAATATTAACAAAAATATTTGGGGAACAAAGTGCATTGTTTCATACCTGTTGGCAATGTCTAAATCTTACAAAAAAAGATTCTGAGGACTACACAACTTTCGCCAATACAGTGAATAGATATTGTAAAAAGTTTCATTTAAATGAAATAATGCCTGACATGTTTAGATGTTTAATTTTCATTCAGGGGTTAACGTCACCGTCTGAAAAAGAAATGCATACCAAGTTATTAGCCAAATTGGAATTTGACCAAAAATTACTTTGCAAAGTTTATCGCAATAATGTCAATGTCTTTTAAAAGAGCAGACAACACAAAAATTGAAGGATGGGATATAGCAAATATTCAGCTGATAAAAAACAAACCACAAGGTAAGAAAAATAAACCTTATTTTAAAATTAATCCATGTTATGGGTGTGGAGAATTGCATTTATATAAAGACTGTCCATTTAAACACAAAAAATGCTATGCTTGCGGGTTCAAAGGATACAAATTTTCACACTGTAGATGCAAAATAAAAAATTAAAATTTTGAGGAAAAAAAAATAAAATAAGAAAAAAACTTTGTACAGGCTACAACCAACAAAGTACAAAAGAAATATATCAATATCTGTCTCAATAATAAAAAAAAATAAAATTTCAGATAGATACTGGGTCTGATTTAACCAACATTAATGCTGAAACTTGGAAAAACATAAAATGTCCAACCCTGCTTAACTTAAAAAAAAAAAATAGCAAAAAGTGTTACTGGAGAAAGGTTAAAATTTATGGGCGAAACCTTTAAAAATATTTTCTTCAATGAAAAGAAAGAAAATTAAAAGCATTGGTCATGCGTAATTCACAAAATTTATTTGGAACGGATTTGATGGAAGAATTCAATTTATTTAACGTCCCAATAAATAATTTCTGCAATAAAATAAATGGTATTACAACAAATTCAGATAAACTAAAAAGTAAACTAAATGAAAAATTCCCAAAAATATTTTCAGAGGGACTTGGATTTTGTTCCAAAGTTAAGGCAAGATTCAAATTAAAAGAAAATGTAATGCCAGTCTTCCAAAAATAAAAGACCAGTCCCCTATGCAATGGTAGAAATTATTGACAAAGAATTAGAGCGACTGGAAAAACTGGGTGTAATAGAAAATACTGACTACAGCCTGTAAGCAGCTCCAACAGTATATGTCAAGAAAAAAAAAAATAAAATTTGTATCTGTGCTGATTATTCAACCGGTCTTAATGATTGTTTAAAAGAAATAAATTATCCCTTCCCAACAGCAGAAGAAATTTTTGCAAATTTAAAAGGTGGTCAAATATTTCCTCAGCTAAAGTTGTCAGAGGTATATCTGCAAATCCCAGTGGGAGAAAAGTGTACAGAATTATTAACCATTAACATGCACAGAGGGTTATTTAAAAACAAGAGGCTACAATATGGAATAAAGGTAGCCCCACCATCTTCCAGTGAATAATGGATGCAATGTTAGCAGATCTGGATTTCACAACAGTGTATTTGGATGACATTCTAATAAAAAGCAAAAATCAAAGAGCATGCGAAACATGTAATGGAAGTGTTCAAAAGAATAAAAGAATTTGGTTTTAAATTGAGTATGGAAAAAATGTTAATTTTTTATGCCAAAATTGATGAAAACAGAAGAACTCCTGATCCTAATCGGGCGAACGCGATAAAGTACATGTCCACACCGACTAATGTGGCATAATTACAATCATTTTGGGGTCTAGCTAACTACTACAATAGCTATATACCGAATATACATATATTAACAGCCCCATTGAATCAGTTATTTAAAAAAGATGTAAAGTGGAATTGGATGGACAACTGTTAAAAAGTGTTCATGAAATTAAAATCTGCATTAATGTCAGACATTACTTTGAGGCATTACAACCCAAATAAGCAAATGTATGTTGCAAGTGACGCAAGTAATTTTGACTTGGGAGCAGTTTTGTTACACAAAGAAGAAGATGGCAAACTAAAACCGATTCACCATGTTTTGAGGACGGTGCTTCCAGCAGAAAGGAACTATTCACAAATAGAGAAGGAAGGTTTAGCTAAAAAAATTTCATAAATATTTGCATGGGAGAGAATTCATATTACAAATGAATCATCATCCATTGTTAGCAATATTTGATTCGAAAAAAGGAATACCAATGCATACAGTAAACCGCTTACAGAGATGGGCAACAATGCTGCTAAATTATTCATTCAAAATGGAATTCTAACCGTCAAAAGAAATCACACATGCAGATGGATTATCCAGATTAATTCCAAAAGCTAGTGAACCACTAGAGGAGACGGTTATTGCTTCCTTAAGGTCTGAGATGGACGTAAAATACGTTTTATACAATACAGTAAAAGAACTTCCAGTTACTCTAGAGGAGATAAAATTGAAAGAAAAATTTGATAAGTTTATTAATAGTACAAAAAAAGGAATTAATGAATCAGAAAAATAAAGCAAACAATATATTTTCAGTGTGCAATGGCATATTGATTTACGGAGACTGGCAGTACTAACAAAGAAAATTTTAAGAGATTTTCATACCGGGTATCCTGGAATGTGTAGAATAAAGGCACTTATGCAGAGTTACATATACTGGCTAAGTATGGATAAAGATATGGTGAATATGTGCAAAAGTTGCGTGTCGGTAGCAAAAGATCCTACCATAAAATTCAGTCCATGGCCTAAGACAGACAAACCGTGGTCTTGTCTATCTATTAATTATGCTGGGCTGATAAAAGGAACATACTTTTTTGTCATAGTAGACAGTTTTACTAAATGGCCAGAAGTTTTCAAATGCAAAGTGCCAACAAGTAAAAACACTATAAACTTTTTACAGGAACTGTTTGCAAGATTTGGTGTACCAGAAACTATTGTGCTGGACAATGGTATGCAATTTTCATCAAAAGAATTCAAAAATTTTTGTAAAATATTCTCAATAAATCACCTAAGATCAGCACTGTATCATCCAAGATCAAATGGATTGGTGGAAAGATTTATCGGCATATTCAAAAGAGCGATCAAAAAGGCAAATGGTGTAGAAGCGGAAAATAAAGAATTACAAAAATTCTTATCTATTTATCAAATAACGCCTAATAGAAATACTAACATGAACCTGTCACCTGCAGGACTAATGTTTGCTAGAAAGATTTGCTCAGTGTTTAATAAATTGATTCCATCAAAAAAGGAAAAAAAAGGAACAAAATAATAAAATGAATAAAATTTATAGTCCAGGTGAGAAAATTTATTTCTTAAATTATTATTTAGGAAAAGCAACCTGGATAGAGGGCATTATTGAAAAAAGAGTTGGTAATATGATGTACATAATAAAACATCCAAAATGGAAGGTACGAAGACATATTAACCAAATAATAAAAAGGTATACCCCAGACACAAATGACTGACATGTTTGAGGTACCCAGGCCTTCACCAATACAATGAAAACTTATCCTGATGGGAACTATAGATAAATCCCAAAAAACAAAAAATATGATGTCCGATGGACATAAAAACTTTGAGGGGGGGAGATGTTGTACCATGTGACATCCAGTCACCCAGATGTATAAAAGACAATGTGCGTTTAGCACGAGTTGTTGTCATTATCACGGACTCCGTGACTTGGTTGTACCACTCTGGTAATAAAGTAGTTTATCTACAGTTCAATGTGTATCTCTTCATTCCATGATACAACAGAAACAAATATTACTTGTTTATGGCATGAAATTTAGAATAAAAGTATTTCTTAATCAGAAAGGTTTGACTCATTGACCTTTTAAGTAGACATTGACAGTACCTGTTATCAATAAATCTGAAAGTATGGTGACTAAAAATTGACATAACCCAATTTAACATTTGTAAGGGGAACAACCCTTGAAACATGTGACCTTTTAATAAGTCTTAAGTTTCCATAGTAAAAGAAAATGTGCAGTTTAACATAAATAAAAAAAATTAAAAATTATTTTTAAAATCTTAATTATAATCTTTTGAATTTTCAGTTTGTAAATGAAGACTTTTTAAAATGAATTAATAATCGAAGACACTGAGTAACTAGAAGAAATTTAAAAGATGTTTGAAACTTTAATTAGTAATGAAAAAATGAAAACAATTCTTATAAAAATTAATTTATTCATAGAATTTTTTTTTCCTTCTATTTCCTAAAATCAGTTAAAAGTTTATCTACATTAAAAATAGCGTAGTTTTAATGCATTTTTTATTTTACTATTCGGAGCTGATTTTCGAAAAAATGGTATAGTAATTAAAAAAAAAAAATTACATTATTTAAATTCCCCAAAGAGTCCTGCATTTATAAACAAAATTGGTTAGATAATAATGTATTTCTAGAAGTTTTATGCAATTAATTGGAGTGGGGGGGGGGGGGTAACAGATGTACAAATGTTAAAAAATAATCAAGATTTTCTAAAGTAATAATTGCTGAAATAATTTCATTCATTTGTGAATAAGTTTGAAAAGTTTCATTAAAATCAGACAATTAGTTGATTTTTGCAAGAATTTTCAAATTAATGTGTCCTTCAAGTCAACGCCAAAAAACGACTTGCGTAATATTACGTTTTCCTTAGTCACATAACGTGAATCACAGACGGAAAACAAAAAAAAAAAGAAATTTTAACTAAAATTTTGAACATGTTAGAAAGGATTAAAAAAAAATTATTAAAATAATGACAACAAAATTTGATTTTCCTCTTAATAGCATAATACTAATAGCCATGATCATCTCTCTACTGCAGGGAGCTCGTATTAAAAAATACAAATCAAAAATTCAAAAATGTTACTTTCTGATTGGATTTTTCACTTTTCAGTGATGAGAAATTATCATTATTAAACAGTGAAACACTGACTTTTATCCAAACAGTTGTTCTTCAACTTAGCCACAATGATTTCCAATAAGGAGGTATATACACAACCCATCATAAGAGATATTTTTGTTCAAGTAGTTATCCTCAATCAATAATTATATACACTTTTACACTTAGTGACTAGGACTAAAAAAGTCATCATCATAAGGTTTTACTTTTTTTTTGTTTGACCGTCACTGAGACGAGGAATTATTATTGTTAAAAATGTTTTACATCATAGACATTTTTTTTCACAAAAAAGTTGTCCTTATTTGAATTTTATATAGTCACAAATTTACACAATTGGGAGATTACCATTCATTACATTTCATAATTGTTGTTGAAACCATTGTCATTTTTTTAGTCCATGCTTTATTTTTTTTAACATGTAATTTTTCATTTAGTGACTTTCCACTGCCAGCTTTTTTAGCCGCATTTCCGACGTAAAGAAAATGAAATAAAATAACTTTTTAAGTTTTTAGTAAGTAATAATACGTTAAACTGAAATTTTAATGAATTGTAATTTTTTAAATTGAAGATTTTATTTTTAATAAATTTTAATGAGTTTTGAATGAATCGTAGTTTTTTTATTAAATTCTGCGGTTAAAAATCTAATTTTACAATACAATTTAATAATTTTTAATTTTCCATCATAATCTTTTTCATTCTCGTTTAAAAAGTTTATTAAAATAAAATAGAAAGGCCACTGTGTTAATAAGGAAAAAGTGTTTAAAAATTAATGTAGCTTTTTTTTCTTTTTTTTAACGTCCTAAAATGTGAATGTGATTAATTAATCATTCATTAATATTAATGTTTTATTTACTGGAAATATTAAATCTAATCTTTTAACTTTCATTGAAAGCTTTAAAAAAGTTTTTTCATTTCTCAAAAATCAAAATCCATAAAACTTAGGTATCGAAAATTAGTGGTGCTTATTTTTTTTTTTTTTTACTAATAAAAAAAAAATGCATCACGATTTATGACACTTCTCAGTAACTTCATAAGAAGATGACGCTTATTTTTTTAATTTAATTTTATTTTTAACAAGAGTTTGTTCACATTATTTTCAAACTTACTCTGGCTTTGGATCTGTGTCTTGTGTGAAAGCAAAAAGACAAAGAGTCTTCTTGCTCATTTTTTCGCTGTTCACAAGTTTCCTTGACGGACTTTATTACGTTTTGGGGAACATTCTGTGGAAATCGTGGAGAATTTCCACGACCGACGATGTTCATTATTTGCATCAGCTATTTAAATTTGTTTTCTAAGAATATAATAATTTTGTCTGGAGCTAAAATCCCTCCAAAAGAAGACAACTAGAATCAACTTCCCTTCCGCATGGCGAAGGGAGCCATTTTTGTAAACAAACCGTGTGAATTCAATAATGAAATTTGATTGGCTGAAAATGTTTTAAAAATATGACGTCGAAGAATATTGTAATAATATTGCGCCAATCAACAAATATTTTTAGCTATTTTTTTAATTTAGATTAAATTAAATTAAATTAAATTTTAGTACATGCAATACCAGTACAGGTAGTTTTAATCGCTTTTAAGTTTTTACTTGTAATCAAAAAAATAAAAAGGATTAAAAAATGAATCTATTCCCATGTATGTTTCTGTGGTCATGTACGCACAAAAAAAGATAAATATTAATAATAAATTACATGCTTCATTCTGGTATAATGACTAATAAACTGGACAACTACTTTGATTCTCTATAAAAATTATTTTTAATAAAATAGATAATGATAAAATTACATTAAAAAAATAATTACAATGTTTAAATTGTGTAAAAATTACTATACAAATAATTTGAATAAAAAAGATAATATTAAATGTATGAAAAACTAATTGAGAAAAGTAGAATGTTAATAATGGTCTCTTTTACTAAGAAATTGTCAAAATGAGGCCAAACAGTTTATAACAAAATATGCCAAAATGAAGCCAGACAGTTTAAACATTTTGTAGAAAATATTTAAAAACATAACTTCAACTCTGTTGTTAAAAAGTAGCCAAATTTAAATTGTAAATGTAGATAGTTCAATCGGATAGTGATTCTGAATTTTTTAAACAACTGGGGGTAATAAGTATAAGGGGTTGATTTTGATCCAGTTGGAGCAAACTGCTTGCTATATAAAAGGGGAAATTTTGATAACAAAATCAGCAAAGATTCAACCACTTGGGTAAAATTGGTGGTCATTGGAGAGGGAGGACTGGCTGTCTCAGACATATAATTGTTGGGATCTGGGATGATGAAAAACTGCTGTTTCAGATTAGAAAGGAATTGACCATTTGAGCAAAAAGGCTGCCATCTGGAAGAAGGGATTAACTGTTGAGCTATAGACTCACACTTTACCTCTTGGAACTTGTACATACGATCCATTGGAAAAGGTGCATGAAAAAAGTCAGCTCCCTGTACTACTTCAGTGAGTACCTGACTCCATATGCTATCCTCTACCTTTACAAAAGCCAGATGAAGCTTAAAATGCAGTACTGTTGTCATATAATCCTCACTCTCCAGTCTTGATAGTGTTCAGAAGCATCTGAATCCTTGTGTGTGACAAATTATTATGTGAGTGACATAACATGTGAGATGCAGCAAGCCTCTCACTGCTCTATTGCCATTTCCATGGAAAGTGCTCAGACAAACTACATTCCTTGGTTCCCCCAGTTCTAACATTCAGTGGCTAGAATCCACCATACCATTCACATTGTAGCAAACTACCCACATTCCCTTTGTGTTCCATTATTGAGAAATAAGTTAAACTCAAATAGCTTCTTCCCATGAACCTCTGCTCTGTGGAACCAACTCTCAAGACAATGTTTTCTTGATCCCTACAATTTTAACCTGTTCAAGTCTAGGGTTACCCCATTAACTTCCTCTCCTATCCGTATAAACTACCTTTTAATTTAACCCTCTACTGTGAGTGGTTCCTGAGCTTTATACAGTGTGAACCTTACCATTAAAAAAACATGAACTAAAAGTGTCACTGACCAGTAAGTGCTAATTTGCACTGTGTTGTTTCCATTTGCACTCATTCATGACTCTGTATCCCCCAACAATAATTCCAGAAGGATAATGTACCTTGTCATCAAGCCCATGTTGCTCAGAATTGGTTTGAGAAACATTGTATTTCAGATGGATGTTATTGCCACCATTAGCCTGACATGAGCCCACTTGAGGATTTCCAGAAGAGAGAAATATTCAAATGCAAGATCCTGCAGCAATAAATATCAGGGAGATAGGATCAGTTTTTGAAACAACAAAGCTGAACATTTCTCCAAATGTCTTCTTCTAAACACTTGTGTAATTGACAACATGTAATGTGACTGCATTTTACCAAACTAGAGTGAGTCCTATATAATACTATACACATATTCCATGACTTTTGGACTGTTAGTGTAATAATCGTTTCATAATCTAAAATGACATTAGTAAACCTTGGATTTAACAGACTAATAGAGAATAACGAGAAGGAAGAAGGATGTCTGTTAATGCTATTTTTTCCTTAAATCTGAATTTCAACTTGGTGGCCAGTTTTCTCTTTTTTCAGTTAAAAATGCTTTAATATAACATGCAGTATTGTACAATATAAATTCCTTAAATATAATTATTATATTCATATTTTATAAGTATATAATTGTTATATTTATAATCTAAAGTTATTAAATTTTAATAAAGAATATGCACAAGTTGGTGTTGAAAATTTTTCAGACCAACTTTGAAAAATCTGATCAAATTACCAAACATTAGAATTTACATTTTGGAATTTTTCTTTTTTGTGGGGCTGTGAACTTTTCTAATATTTATTCACCTTTTTAAAGTTTCATTCTGTGGTTCTTAACCATTTTTGGAGAAGAATGAAATTTTTTTTAAAAAATTGTTATAGCAGTAAGTTTGCATCAATTGTTCAGTATTTTTCAATTAATTGGTTGTCAGCTCTTTTTCTTTTTCACTGATTTCCTACTCAGCCATCTTTGTTTTTTGCATCAAATAAAAATTTCACCTATGAAATGAATTTAAATAATATTCTAATAATTTTCCAGGAAATATTTTACTAATCCTTATTGAGATTAATTACTGATTATCAACTCATTGAGCAATGCAGCCCAAATGACAACCCATGTATTCATAAATAAGAATTATTATTGTTTATAATAAACTAAAATATATATTATAAATGAAATAGAATATTAATGAAAAATAAGTTATAACATTTTATAGCCAAAATATAATGGAAAATATCTTATCTTAGTACAGTTGTCATTATTTAATATCTAAAGGTCAAGCTGAAGAAGAAGTCTTAACTTGTGATTCTTCTGAACTGTACACAAGGGAAGACACTAGTATCATCTTTTTGCTTGAAAACAGTTATATAATATGCGACATTGAAGTAAGAGCAAAAGGCAGAGAATTTGACTTAAAGAAAGTCTCCACTTTCAGTTGTTTGTCATGTTGATGTTTTAATCAATTGTGATAAGAGAACTCTGATAATGGGTGGGGAGGCACTTAGGAGCTTGAGATTTTTGTGAAGAGGAAGGGAGCAAACTCATGCAGTGTCTTCATTTTCATACTAAACCACTATCAGATACACAAATTAGGAATGTGTTTAGGTATAATATGTTACTTCACTAAATTAAACGGAATAACTTTTCATTCATAGTAGTAAAGTTCTAATGTATTTTTTGCCCTCTTTTCCACTCTCAAGTTATTGGAACACAGTAGAGGTTAATTTCAAAACAAAATCAAAGGGTTAATACTAATGTCAATACTAGCAGAACAGTAGGATTTGTCTGCTCTGATTTTTTTCCTCTATAAAATATTTTTGAAGCACAAAAAATGAATGCAGCAAAAAAAATAAATGTGAAAATAAAATAATGCAACAAAATCAATGAAAATGCTGTGGGCACCACAGCCGTACAAAAATCAGCTGAAAAATTAATTTATGTATTTAGCAAAGTTCAACCTTACAATCAAGAAACTACTTTGAAATAAGGAAATAATTTAAATAATATCATTTCTCCATGACTCTGAAACAAAATATCTAATAGGGCAGCTGAATTGACACAAACCCAAGTTAGTGTACATGCTACATTGATTCAATTTTACTTATTTCTCTAGATTTCAACAAAAGTTAATGTAAATTATTTTACATCGGTATTCATAGAAATTTACTTCTTAAAGAGCAGAGTCAATTTAGGCTACTACTAGCTCAAAAATGTAAGTTTGATCAAATGGTTGGACTCGGAGTATAGTCAGTAACTGGATAATTCACAGACAGATTCACTAGGGTGACTGTGAATGCCCATTTGCACTTTGATGAAATTACTACTAAGAGTAGGTACTTCTACTCAGTTTCTATAACTAACTTTTAAACTGAACTTTTGAAAATAAAAAAAATTCTTGAAACTTTTATTTTAATTTTAATTGAAAGCTAAATGGTTAAATTTACTAGTTCAGTAAGCAAAATACTTTTATATTTCAAACAGAATTCATATTGATTGGAATATAAAATTTTGAGATTTTTAAAATTCTAAAAAATTTTTTCAGACATTTTTTGGGTTATCAACAGATTTGTAAACAAAAGTGATGTAAAGTGAAGTTTAGCACTAATCAGTCACTAATCTTGTCCCCTACTTATTCTCAGTGATGAGTTATAGGCTCTCTCTTGCACTTATGCAAATTAGGCATATTAATTTGCCAGTGTCATGACATCTCCCTGAAATGTATAGGTTTTATACCTCTAGTAGTTCTTGTACTTCTTCTCATGATAGTTTCATTACTTTGCTCTACTTCTCTCTCTCTCCTGTATTTCTTTCTCTGGGTGACCTAGATCTGTCCTGCACCCAGCTGTAATCATCTGCATTGTCTTGCACTATTTGATCTTCGTCCAAACTTTCAAACTCATTCTGGCCCACTTGATCCTGCATTACTTTGTCCTCTGATGTTTCATTCTGTAATGATTGTTCTAAGGAATCATTACTGGATGGAATCGTATCCATTTCTTCCTTATGCTCTTCATATTCACTCTGGGTCCTTATTTGATCTGCATGGGCTAATATACTGTTGCCGTTTTCTCTATTTATTATAGCTGTAAGGTGTGGCCTTTTTGCATGATAAATTCTGCCTTTCCGGTTTAGCTTCTTTGTTTCTTTGTTTTTTTTGTACCACATTTTTTCACTTGTGCCATACAACATAGTTAGCGGAGCTCTAATTTACCTTCCCATTAAAGCTGATGGGCTTTCTAGTCTTCCAGTGTGTGGTATGGTGCAATAGCTTAAAAGCAGCTTCAGTAGAAAAACTTTTACTTTTTCTTTTTGCTGAGAGCATGCTTTTAGTCCCTTTTTATGGTCTGCACCATTCTTTCCGCTAACCCCTTTCGACTGAGGGTAATATGGGGGTGTCTTATACGGTTTACATCCTATTTTTTGTAACCATAAATTAAAATTTTTATCACAGAATTTGAGTGCATTGTCAGATACCAGGGTTTTTGGTATGCCATTTTTGAAAAATGTGACACTTAGAATCTGTTTAGAACTTTTCTTGTCTGGCACCCAGATTATTTCAGGCCAACCTGAAAAAGAGTCTACTAGAATTAATAAGAGTCCCACTCCATTAATATTACGCATGATCCATATGCACCCTACTCCATTCTCTGGGTCACAAATGTAAAGTAGTCTGTGCCAAATTTCTTAATTCTTTACATTTTTTTGCACCTTTTTATATATTCTTCGACATCTATTGAATATCCGGGCCACCATGCTTCTAATTTTATCCATTTTTGTGTGGCCACTACTCCACAATGTACATCGCAATGTACACTTTTTATTACCAATTTTCTTTGTGTTTCTGGGTGAACTACCAGATCCCTATTACAAACCACTTCATGTTCTATCGTTAATTTCTGTCTTATTTCTTTGTAGGGTCTTTCCACTCTTGAACAATTTCCCCAGGAGTTTTTTTCTTATTCTTGATAATATCCTACTTAGTACTGGATCATGTCTAGTCTCCGCAGCCATTCTATCTAAAGACACAACATCAGTCTCTACCCAATGTAAGAAGGCATCTTCAAATTCTTCTTCTGTTTTATCTTTTGTCCCCTTATAATATCGCAATCTTGATTGTGTGTCTACGTGTAGAATTGAATTTCCTTTGACATATTCTATATCAAAGTCAAATGCCATTAATCTTATTGCTCATCTTAGTATCCTTGATATCGTGATGTTAGGTAACTCTTTCTTTGGATTAAATATAAACTCTAATGATCTATGATCATTTCTTAACAGAATTTTTTTCCCAATTAAAAATTGTTGGACTGTAGTAGTTGTCCACACGATAGCTAATGCTTCTTTCTCTATATTTGAATAATTAAATTCGGTGTTTGTTAGTTTTCTTGATAAATACATTATCAGATATCCTTCTTATGATAATATTCCCAATATTGAATGTTCACTTGCATCTGTGGTTAACATCACGTCCTTTTTTGGATCAAACATTTTCACTACTGGTTTCTTTGCCATAATTATTTTTAATCTGTCAAAAGCTTTTTGTTGTTCCTCTGACCAAATAAATTCAACATTCTTTTTTCTTAAATTTGCAATTTAAATGTTCAGTCAAGTTCATGTATTTTGGTAAATATCGCCTGTAAAAATTTACCAATCCCAAAAAAAGACTCCAGTTCTTTCTTATTTGTAGATGTAGATACTTTTAGTACTTTTTCTATCAAGGCTTTTAAAATGGAATAACCTAAAAAAGATATGTTACTACAATTGCTTACACATTTTTTTTCATTTATTGTCATTCCAGCATTTTTTAATCTATTCAAGATTATGTCGGTTTTCTTTTTTTAATTCCATTTCATTAGTGGCTTCTATGCATCATCTTGGTAACAAATCATATTTTTTATATTTCCTAAAAACTGTTCGATGGCCCTTTGAAATATGGCGCTTGCAGTTTTTATTCCATATGGCATTCCATCTCAGTAATCCTATTGGCGTGTTTATTGTGATTACTTCTTTGAAGTTATCGTCTATCAGTACTTGGTGGTATGCTATTGTTAAATCTGTTTTTGCAAAAACACTCATTCCTACCAGTGCATGCAATGCAACTTCAACATTCGTTATGGGATAAGAATCTGAACAGATTTTATGATTTACCCCTATTTTTTAATCTTCACAAATACGTAAATCACCATCTGTCTTCCTCAACACTACAATGTGTAATGCCCAGTTGCTACCCCTAGGGGTAACATGTTCAAGAAGGTCTTGTTCTATTAATTTTCATAGTTTTGTTACTACTAATGGCAACAAATGTACTGGTACTTTTTGTGCCTCATAATAAGAAGGGGAGACATTTTCTTTTAATTTTAAACTTACTTTATAGTTTTTTAACTTTCCGGTGTTTTCCATTTTTATCTCATTAATTACTTTAGTAGAATTTATGTTAAGCACATAGTTACGAAGAAGTCCATGGTTCTTTTTACAACTTGTGACACTGATAGGTATTACTTTAAATTTACCTTCTAATGCCAAGGAATCTTCAAAGTATCCTAAAGTTTTTATGACCGCCCCATCAAATTGGCGGAGTTGTAAACTGCTCTTTCATAAGGGTGGTTTTCCAATGCGTTCTCAAAAATTTTTTGATATCAGCGTTACTTCACTCCCAGTGTCCATTTGCATATGTAAATTGTAGTTGTTAATTTTAACCTTTAATATAATGTCTTTTTTCTTTTGTTCAATTTTTTCTATATTCTTATTTTTTAGTGTAAAGACGTTCATATTGGTTTCATTTTCTTCAACTCTTTTAACATTTTTCATTCTTACTTTGCATAATGCTTGAAAGTGGTTCTTTGTTAAGTAATTTTTACAGGTTTTTCCAAATGCTGGGTATTTTTCCTTTTTTATTTCATGATCACATCCACAATACGAACATTTTCTTATCTTTTTTACCATGAACATCTCAGCGGATATTTGTTCGCTCGGTTGACTTTTATAATGGTTGTATTTCTGCATTAATTCTTGTTGCTGTATAAAGTCAATGCATGTATTTAAAGACATGTTTCCTATTTGTAGTTGTTCCATTATTTTATATTGGTGTGATGCATTGCACATATCTTCAATTAACCTTAACTGAATCAAGTCCTCTTCAATAGTTCATCCATCGTGTTCGTTTTTCAAATTTGCAATATCTACTTGCATTTCGTAGATAGTGTAGATATTTTATAATTGGTTTGTCAATTTCTTGTATCAGTGAAATAAATTTCGTTCTTTCTGCCACTACCAGTTTTTTCTTGGGTTTCATATTTCCCCTTATAATCTGACTTATTTTTTCGAAAGTCAGGTCTTCCAAGTTTGTGGGATATGCTATGGTGGAGACTTTCATTATCGCCTCGCATCCCACTGTAGCCAAAAATATATCCGTAATTTCATTTTCACTTCACTTCTCCCTGTTGCCTTTCAGCTTTTTACTTCTTGCACTGGCAAAACAGCGAATCCATGCATCTACAAAATCTGGATCTTCTAGAGATGGTATCCTATCAGCGACGCCAAAAAGTTAATTCTCGGTTTTAAAAACCTTGCAAAAATAAAATATACATCTGTGACACTCTATTCTTGAAAAATTAGCAAATTTAATGTTAAAATAATCTGATATACACAAGTATTATTTATAGCATGATATTTAGACTAAAACTATTTCTTAATCACAAAATGTTGATCTTTCTGATCTCCCCCCCCGTATGATTTGTCATGTGACAACAGACAGATGCGAGATAAGCTAAGTGTTTATAGTGATCAAAAGTAACATATTTGTACAAATTTTTTCCCTGTAAGGAGAATAAATATAAAACACATGGCTTTTTAATGTACACAGAAATTACCATACAAAAAAAAACAAACAAACTTCAAATGCACACAAAAAAGTTTTAAATTATTTAAAAATACGATACGGGATGATTTATATTAAACTTTTCAATTTTTGATTATAAATATAGTCTTCACTTAATAACTTAACCTAATGTCTGCAAGTTTTTGAAATATCTTAGAAATATTTTTGAAACTTTATAAATTGTAATAATTAAAACAAAATGAAAACAGTTCTTTTAAAATTTCATTATTAATCAAAAAAAAATTCTTCAGACGATAATGTCCTTAATTTATATTATTTATTAAAGCAATTAAAAGCTTATCTAATTAGATAATATCATAGTTTTATTGCATTTTTATTTTACTATTGGGAGCAGATTTTCAGAAAAAGTGCCAAATGATTGAAAAAAATAATAGATGATTTAAATTCCGCAATGAGTCCTGCATTTAACTAATAAAACCAATTTTACCTACAAAAATTTAATTTCTTGAAATTTCATGAATTTATGTGGAGGTGGGTAAAAGATGTAAAAAAATATACAATATTTTTACTTAGATTTTTAAAAATAATAATTTAAAAAATAATTTCATTCATTTGTGAATAAGTCCTGAATGTTTCATTAAAATCCAACAATTATTTGATTTTTGCATGAATTTCCAAATTAATGTGTTTTTCACCAGGAAAAAAAAAAACTGAGTTACGTAATATTACATTTTTCATTGTAAACTTTCATAACGATTTGACCCGTTAATGAAAATCAAAACAAGAGTTTTACCAAAATTTCGAACGTGTCAGAAAGGATTACAAATTTGTTTTTAAATATTTAAAGATACTTTGATCTTTGCTTTTGATAATAAACGTAAACATTTTGATGAAAAAAATTCGTTTTTATTAAGTTTGGGGCATTTTTTCATCATACTATACTGTTTTTTTTTTTGTTTTTTTTTTGTTTTTTTTCAGGAATTTAGTCGAGGCACCTAAAAAAGAAAGATGTAAAAATAAAAGAATAAAAAAAAAAAGTTTGTAGCGAACAAAAACAAGATCCATTCCAGATTTAAACCTCAAATTCTAAGTACTGATTAGTTGATTTTTACTAAAAATTAAAAAGACTCGAATTTACAAACTTTGCTTAGCATACGCAAAAAAGCATATCCAAAACAAAACTCACGAAATTTCTTCTATATTTCACACATTGATGTGAAATGTTTTTCGGCCAATAGAAAACCAGGAAATATCTAAAAGCAAAAATTCAAATAATCTCAGAAACATTTTTTTTTTTTACGCGAGCTGACGCAAAGCTTGTTCGTCATCCAATGGAAAGGCCGGGATTACCTCTGGGAGTGAATTCTCAAATGACATTTTCAATCTCCGCAATCCGAATAAAAAATAAAAAAAACGGTTAAGTTTGCCTGTCACCAGAGAGAAAAAGGTGAGTCCGACTAACATCACTTATTTTTATTTTGTACATTATTTTAACCTTTTTTGTTTCATGTCACCTCCCTTCATTTTATGTCATTTATAGAATATATATATATATATATATATATATATATATATATATATATATATATATATATCATCAAATTTTCAAACTCATGGAGTGATTCTATTTAGGCTCCCTGAAAGCATGTGGTGTTTGGGTGTATGGTAGATTAATTGTCGAGGGATGAGTTCTTATGGTGACTATGGGATACACATTTTTTTTCTATTAAAATAAGCAATAAGAAAATACATAAAAGCATTATCGAAATTTTGGATCAAAACGGCATTAGAATTTAAATTACATTTTTATATTTCTCAACCAATCAGCTAAAAACATAGAATAAGAACATTCTAGAAAAATAGGATCGGAAGTCAATTAACAAAAAATATTTAGGCCCCAAAACAAAATAGTAAAATACAAATCTGATTGGTCAATAAATGTCTTCACACCTAAATGTTAGGAAGATTCTTTGATCCCCTATGATAGTATATAAATAACACACAGTTAGGAAGTAAAAAGGCAGTCACCAAGCTAGCCATTAAGTCAGCATGTAACCGATACTTTGTCCGGCCAAGTCATTCTTCCACACCAAAGTTCATGACCTAGCTACAGATAGCCGTGAAAGGAAAAACCCGACAAACTTTCTTTCATCAACGCGACATGCTGTCGCCACCCGAGATGAACTTAATGTAAGTAAGAACGACTTATTTACGGACTCCATTAACATAAACTTACACATACCTTTAAACAAATTAACTTCTTGCCAAACTTTATTTTCCAAAAGGCAATTTTTCACATCTTGTATTTTATTTGTTTCCACATGCTAATTTTATTTTATACATATTAAATTGTTTGTTGTTTAATGTTCGTTGTGACTTATTCCATTTCTTTTGCGCGATTGTAAAACATTGTGTTGTATTTGTGGGGGAACTAATCTCGAGAGCAATACCCGTAAAATACGGAAGCACATCAACCAAGCACTTACCAAATCCCCTACATGACTGTACAAATTGTAAAGAACGACGGAGTCGTGATTCTGATTAGCTAGGTATAAGATAGTAAGTGATCACCAGCCTCAGTCATATTGTCCCGCTCCCCATATTCGACCTTGTGCCATAATTGTATTTTTATACAATAAATCGAGAGAGAAAAAGGCAAATTGCTTAACACATCCCTGGACAAACTTCAAGCGATCATTATTATTTGTCTCTCTTTCTCCTCCTCTCTTTCTTTACTTCCCTTTCACCTTTCAGTCTGCTTCCTTTTTATACTTGATAAACAAACAGAACAATTTAAGATTGAGTGATTACTTCAAAGACATTCCTACACAAACTAGAAATGCTCATGTACGTCCACATATATGTTCCTACCTACGTATACATAAACTCATTTTTACAAGGACTACTATGAACATTTTATAAATCCTGTATCAACCAAAAATTTTATTCGTAAAACCCGAATTAATTTATATGTATATAAATTGTTGTTCTAATTTACAATCTTGATTTTCTTGTTTTATACTCTTCTTATAGTGGGCTATCTAACTACCAAAGCAAAATCAAACTAATTTATTTGTTTCAACACACATCACGATAACTGATAACCTACTAATAAGTTCGTTTCTTTTTCTTTCCTTTTTTAACCGTTATGATTTTGTTTTTAAAAGAAGTTGTGGGGGATTTGGTATTTGCTGGGTTGTATGTTGATTATTTCCCCCACAAATACAACACCCTATTTTGCAATCGCGCAAAGTGAAGGATAATTTACAACGGACATTCAACAACAAACAATTTATTATGTGACAAATAAAATGGTATGTAGAAACCAACAAAATACATGATTCGAAAATTGCCTTTTTGAGAAATATAAACTTGGCAAGAAGTTAATTTTTGTCCAAAAACGTGTATAAGTTTACATTAGCAGAGTCTGTAAATAAGCCTTTCCTACTTACATTTGGTGCGTTTCAGTTGGCGACAGCGTGTCGCGTTGCTGAAAGAAAGTTCGTCGGTTTATTCTTTTTAAGGTCCTTGGAGCGAGGTCACGAACTTTGGCGTGGAAGAAATGACATGGCCGGCAAAGTATACGGTGGCATGCGGACTTAATGGCCTGCTTGGTGACTGACCTTTTTTTCTAACTGTGTGTATTATATACATTAATAGGGGATCAACTAATCTTCCTAACATTAGGGTGTGAAAACATTTACTGACCAATCAGATTTATTATTTTACTATTTTGTTTGGGGCCTAAATATTTTTGTGTTAATTTACTTCCAAGCCTATTTTTCTAGAATGTTCTTATTCTAAGTTTTTAGCTGATTGGTTGAGAAATATAAAAATGTAATCTAAATTCTACTGCTGTTTTGATCCAATTTCTCTAGAATGTTCTATTGTGTTTTCCTGTTGCTTATTTTAATAAAAAAAATATGTATCCCATAAAGTAAAAGGACATTTTTATTACCATAACCGCTGGTATTCCAATTTTAGCTGATACTTGTGAATGATGATTGATTATTTTAGGGATTGACATTTTATTGCCCTCTGGCGATTCACTAAAAGGTTGAGAAATGTTTTTTTTGTTTTTTTTGTTTTTTTTCCCCTAAAATTACTGACCAATTCTTTCACTCGACCACAAATCACTGACTGCCTATGTACCTACTTATCAAGTTGGGGACATTACTTCTAAGTAACGTCTTCCTATGAAAATATGACTATTAAGTCTCTTTCCCTCCCTAACAACATGGCTGTTTCTATCTATCTGGTTGTTTTATTTTCATTTTTCTTTCAAACTGGTCTCTGTGTGTGTCCTTAAAAAAGCTAAATGAAAAAGAAAACGCAAAGGAAACTGAAGATCAAATCTTATCAAAATCAGAGACTAATTATTTTCATAAATTTTTGAAGCTTATAAAAGTGGTGGAGGCAACGGAGGAGCCAGCCAAAATTCTCAGGTGGCGGGGAACTTGGCCCCTTCTGTGCCCCTGTAGAATCACCACTGGTTTTAATGATCAGTTTGTACTGTTTAAATTGTTCATAGTAAGAATAATTTCTGTGTGAGAAAATGGACTTATGTAGTGGATGGCAATGCCATTTTCTTTTTTCAGTATCTTCTTTCTTTGTATTGGAACTAAGAACTGTTGTAACCCTAAAAGGTTGTTACTGCGTGAGTAATTACCAAAACAGAGGTTGGGAATAATAGTATATCACAAATACAAGACTCGCGTGCTGCATGAAGTAGGTACACTGCTAGTAAAGCTATAATTACTCTACTTCTCCAATAGTGTCCACATGTATAAGGGAATAGGAATATTCCATTCCTGTATACAGATAAGTATACAACATCCTCCTTTTCAGATTGGTCATTTGTTTTTCCTTTTAAGGTCAATCTTTTCGTATCTTTTCTCTTCCTTTTACTACGCCTTTTCCGGATGTCTATTTCAGAAGCCATTTGCAGGATGGGCACCTCGAATGTATCAACGAGAACATCCGTCGATTTCACCTCATCTGGCATAGTTCTCTCGAACTTCATGCTTCTTTTTTTATTTGATTACAACATCTTTTGTGCATTAATTCTGGTCCCTTAACCAGGTATATCATTTTTTCCAATTCTTCGGACAATAGTACCGACTTCCCAATACGTCTTATGCACCTGGCACATGCGGTAAAAAAACCATCTGACCAATATTGTAAAAGTCTTTCCCATTTTTTTTTTTATGTGCTCATATTTTTTTCCTTTTGGCAATTAGTTTATCAAACACTAATCGTATCTTATCTCGGAGACATAGCTGAAGGCGCATTTTTATTCGGCATAACTTTATACACCTGCAGAAATTGTTGTACTGCTGCATCTGTGGATCTACTGTCGGCTTTTTTAAAGTTCTTTTAATGGTATCTACGAAACGCTCTATCTGGCCATTGCTTTTAGGATGGTAAGGGGCAATTGTAATGTGATTTAGCACAAACATCTTACAAAATTCCTAGAACTTTCTCGACGTAAATTGCGTACCATTATCAGAAACAATCAAGTTTAGAACTCCAAACCTCGCAAACAGTTTCTGTAAAAAATGTATTACTACTTACGTGGATGGACTCTTACATTTGATAATCTCTGGCCATTTTGAAAAGCTGTCTACATCAATAATGATTCATTCATTGGACCAGCAAAATCGAAGAGGTGACCATGGACGGTCAATTTCTGGCAATGGATTATACTTAATTGATGATACCTAAGCCACCAAAGCACAGATTTTGCACTACTTTACCAAAGTTTCAACGTCTCTATCCGTGATACGCCATTCTTCTTCTTCTTCTTCTTCTTCTTCTTCTTCTTCTTCTATGTGCCCTGTACTTTCAGGATGTAGGCGATCATGGTTCTCCACGTCTCCCTATTCCTTGTGGCTCCTAGTAAGTTTGCTCCCGTTACTCCTGTCAACCCCCGTTCCGTCAACCACCTGATCAGGCCCTGCAGATATGTTATCCGCTGCCTTCCTCTGTCTCTCTTTCCTTCTATCTGGCCAGTCAGTATCAGGTTCTCCAGGCCCTCTTTCCTCATTGCGTGTCCCAGGAACTTCAGTTGTCTCTTCCTGATGCTCAGTATCAATTTCCTTTGTTGCCATTCTTTTCAACACCTCGTCGTTGCTTGCATACTCAGTCCACGATATCCTCAGCATCCTTCTGTAGAACCCATTTCCGCTGCTTCCAGTTTTTTCCTCATTTTCGATTATATTGTCCAGCATTCGCTGCCGTATTGAAGAACTGACATCACGTAGCAGTCTAGCACTCCTGTGTGTTAGTATTTTGCTCAGCTTTTGGAACGCGTCCTTTGCCATGCCAATTCGCCTTCGGATCTCCGTGTCGCACTTTCCATCTTCAGTTAGGACACTTCCTAGGTATTTAAATTTTTGTGCTTGCTTGATTCTGGTATCTCCCACATTTATTTGGCATTTTGGGTTGTGCCTTTTGCTGATGACCATGCACTCAGTTTTCTTAAGGTTTATTTGTAGTCCTTTTTTGTAGCTCTCCACCGCTACCTTCTGTATGAGGTCTTGTAGCTTCCTTTCCGTGTCCGCAATCAGCATTGTGCCGTCTGCGTATCTTATGTTGTTCAAGTTGTGTGCTCTAACAACAAATCCTGGCGTGTCATCTAGGGTCCTCAAGATATTCTCGCTGTACAGGTTGAACAGATCCGGTGAAAAGACACATCCTTGTCTTACGCCTCTTTCTATTTTTGTAAATCTACTGAGATTGTTACCTGTCCGTATGCAGGCCGTTTGCTACCAGTAGAGATTCTTGATTACTCTTATGTCTTTGCCGAAAATATCGAGGCTGCCGAGCATCTCCATCTGTTCTTTGTGTCGTATCTTGTCGAATGCCTTCGCATAGTCAGTGAAACATAGGTACAAATCTTTCTTCATTTGTATTGCCCTTTCGGAGAGCATCCTAATCATGAATATGGGGTTCCTTGTTCCAGTGTCTTTGACGAACCGCACTGTTCCTGCCCTATCTCTGGCCTGATTTTGCTTCTCGTTCTATTCATCAGGATTCTGACCATCAGTTTGGTAATGTGGCTCATTAAGCTGATAGTTCTGTGTAGTCCACACTCGTTTGCGCCTGGTTTCTTCGGCAGTGCTATAAATATCGACTTGCATAGGTCGTCTGGTATCATTCCGCTGCTATAAATTTCGTTTATTATGTCGGTAATTTTTTCTATGCCATATTCTTCTAAGGCTGTCAGCAGCTCTATCACTATGCCGTCTGGACCAGCTGCTTTGTTTCTGTTCATTTTGGCCATTGCAGCTTCCACTTCGGATTTTAGTATTTCCGGTCCATCCATCTCCTTGTGTATTCTCGGTTGTTCTCGCTTGTCGCAAAAAAGATCTTTTATATACTCTTCCCATCGCTGGAGTATTTCTTCTTTCTCTAATATGATTGTTCCATCCTTGGATTTTATGCATCCTGTTGAGGAGCAGGTTTTTTGTCATGTTAGTTCTCTTATCTCTTTGTGCATCTCTGCTTTGTTGGTCCTGCTCGGTCTCTCTACTTCTTCGCATTTGTTGTTGAGCCATTCCTCTTTGGCTTGTCTGCATTTGTTCTTTATCTTCCTCTGGAGTTTCTTGTAATCTGTCCATGTCTTGGCGCTATTTTTTGTCTCCTTTGCATCATGTGGAGGATCTCTTCGGTCATCCATTCGTTTTTTTTTCTGCGTCTAATTTCCTTTGGGGCTATGTTATTCGCTGAGGTCACCATCGCTTCTTTTAGTGACTCCCATTTTGAGTGCCCTTTTCATTACGCTCTTCATACTGGATATACCATGGTGTCCTGCATGGAATTCCTTCAGAATCTTTTTTGTAGTGCTAGAAGTACCACTACTCTTTCGCTGTACAAGAAAGCATTGTCACATATTGAATAAACTTCAGCGTCATTTCTACTTTTGTATTTTATTTTATTTTTCACTTCAATATTGAATTTGTCATCCAGTGCTTGCTTTTTTATATCTTTCAACATTACAGATAATTCCCACACAGTATTGCACACAATATTTTTACTCTCTACCTCTGATTGTAGAGCAGCAATGACTGTGTCTTCCAACGGTTCATTATTCCTTGGAATCAGTCAATCCGACCACATGGCTTAGCTTAGTCGATGGCAAGGACTTAGAAGAATGGTTCTCTATCGTTGCAATCTGTTAGCCGTATGAGTCGGTAAACCTTTTTTTAACCTGTAAATTGCTAACAATGATTTATGATCTGTTTGCAATATAAATGTTCTTCCGTGAATAAATCTATGGAACTTTTTAAGATAATCCCTAAATATTCCTTCTCCATCACTGAGTAATCTTTTTCCGCTGGAAGAAGTGTCCTAGATGCATGTACAATCGGTTTAACAAAGCCATCATTTAATTTATGCATGATACAAGCTCCGATACCATAAGCATTCGCGTCATTAGCCACGATCAATTCTTTTTTAGGATCGTAATGTGCCAAAACAAATCTGAAATTAGGATACTTTTTATTTTTTGAAATGCTTTTTGGCACTCCGACGTCCAGACACATTTTGTGTCTTTCTTCAAAAGTTTACCTAGCAGCACTCTCAAAAAGTGCATGTTTTTCACAAAAAACATTGTAGTAACGAGCTAGTCCCATAGAACTTTGTAGGGAACTGACATTGTCAGGAGCAGACATGCCTTTAATATCACTAGCATGCGCTCGATCGGATCTTCTCCCATCCTTGTCAATAATCTGTCCTAAGTATTTAATTTCATTCATAAAGAATTCACACTTTTCATTCCTTAGCTTGAATCCATAATCCTGAATTCTTTTAAACTCTTCAGAAACATGTTTCTTATGCTATTCCGTTTTTACTTCTCAGCAAAATATTATCAAAGTATGCGACCGCAAAGCCAAGACTATTCAGCATTGTGTCCGTGACTTGCTAGAAGATAGTTGGAGTGACTTTAATGCCAAACGGCAACCGATTAGATTTATATAATCCTCTGTGTGTATTCATGGTCAAATATTTTGTACATTCTTCATCGACTTGAATTTGTAGATATGCGTCACTGAAGTCTATTTTGAAATAATCTAACCTTTTCCGGTCCCGGAAGTGAGTAATTATAATCTTTGAGAGCATTGTTTAAGCTGTTGAAACATCCGCGTAAACGCGTATCTCTTTCGACTTTTTAAAATATACACTGTCTGCGAAGCCTAGTCACTCTGCTCGACTTTAGACAAAACAGCGATTTTTTCAAGTGTATCAAGCATATCGTATTTGATCGACGCAAATGGTACATTTCTTTTTTTAAAATGGTTGTACGCTTTCTTTTAACTCGAATTTCACTTTTAACTTGTTATACCTACCAAACCCAACAGAAAATACATCTGGGAATTTATTTTTTAATTCTCTTTTTAGAGCTTCTGTTTTGTTAGTAAAAATCACTTTTGGGCAAAATGAATTGTTTGGAAAGTTTCATGATTATAATTTTTCCATCTAATCTGTATCAAAAAAATTATTCGTATTTTCCTTACGAATATTTAAAGTTTTAAGCTTTTTTGTTTAACGTTACTGTCGCAATAAATTCGCCTATGAATTTAATTTTCTGAACTATGACACTATGAACCATTTCTTTAAAACCATTAATGTTGGTTTTTCTAGTTTTCTCCAAGTATAAACATTTATTATGCTTCAATCAGAACCACTGTCTAGTCATAACTTGACATTTTTGTTCAGGATTTTCACCTGTACAAATTTTCTGGTATTCTGACTTGAAGATTCATTATCGTTAAGCACATTTTTAACTCGCTTTTTAATTTCCGTCTTGCTGTGAGATTTTCTTTGTCCTTTTTTGCTACAACAAAACCATTCTTTGTTTTTAAATGGACAAACATTATAGAATTGTAGTCCTTCACATGCATAGCAGGGATTTGGGTAATGTCTTTTTTCTTCTTCACGCTTTTATTTTTATTTTTATGGTGCACCTTTTCAATGTGCGACACAGTGCTTATTTCAGCATTTTTAATGTCCTGCCAAACGTTTATATATCACTGACAATCTTCCGCCAGGTTTTGCAGAATTAAGTTTGGTTCGTTTTTGAGTTTATTTAGAACCCTCCTTCTGATTTCTGTGTCTTTAGCTGAAACTAAACCTTGCGCAAATATTAAACATTTGAAATTGTCAGGGCTTAGTTCTGTCAATTTGAACTCCTCACACTGATTATTCGCAATACTTGCGAATGTAGTGGAGTCTTCCTCGTTATTTTTCAGTGAACTGATACACTTCCATCTCTTACGGAATAATGACGTTTCGGACCGAAAAGTTCCGAAGGTAACGTAACAGTTTCATTGAATGTTAAGTCACTTGTCTTTTTTGGTAGAATATAATTCATGAACTTCGTGTGTTCGACATCGCTTAATTTTTTAAAAATCAGTCTGACCTTCTTCTGATCGGACCAATTTAAACAGTCCATCTTGTAAATGTCATCGTATCTGCAGTAATAGAATGTAAAAGTTACGTTTTCCTCAGACCTATAATTAAACTCTGTTATCACTTTCACGATAGCTTCCTGAGAAAAAGCTTTCAAATCATTGTTAATGTTACTCGAAAACATTTTTCGCTTTTTCGTAAACAATTCCTCGAATCTTTCGAGTCTTTGTTTTATGTGTTTTTATTGTTTTAGTTATTACTTTACAATTTCCAACAAATTTTTTTTTAAACTCCTTCATTTTTTTTGCAAAGTATATATATATATATATATATATATATATATATATATATTCCACGACTTTCGAATAAAAAACATTTGATTTCCTGTAAATTGTATTTTTTCCTTTTGACTCTTGTGTATCGCACAACTGGTTGACAACACTTAATTCTTGAAAATCCTTGTAGTCACAGAAACTGCTTTGTCTTTTTTTTTTTTCTACTTTTTTTTTACTTCTCACGTAAAGGGTTAAATTGTATTTTTAAAAAAACGCTCCCAGAGATTGAAACTTATGAAAACAAGTCAGATTTTTGCCAGTGACAATATCTAATTTAAGTGATGACAGTTGGCCGATGAAAGAAATCGTAAAAACCCTAAGTGCTAGTTAAGAGTTGAAAAGCTTACTCAACAAAAAATCATGTGTTCAGTATCCAAAGCCATACAAAGGGAAAATTATTGAAGCAGATAAATTTGTTTTAACAAAAACAAATTGCGAATGTTGACTGATTCTATTAGGACCACCATAGAAAAGGGTCAAAAGTTATCTCCCTTTGACCATTCAAGGGAGTCCATCCCCAGCTAATAGGTGCATGCTGGGGAAGGAACTTCCCGCAGGAGCCCAGCAACATGGAGCGCAGAAATTGCTAAGCTCTCCATAACCACGTCCTTATTCAAGATTCACAACTGTTCGCTGTACCCATGTTTCTACAATAATAAATTCCCTAGTTATTTCCAATATTCGGCGAGTGTGTCATTTTTCCATAACCGTTTTATTTTATCATGTCAAAAATATAACAGATTCCCTTTGAGAAAGTCAATTCATTGCATCTATATTTCAGACCAAAGGAAAGTGCATGTGAGCGATAGTTGTTTTTTAAAGAAAGCAATGTAGAGGAGGATCTGTCTGTAGTCACCAGGGAATCGTGGGCACAGGCAGTCCACTGAAAAAAGAGGAAAGAGTTGTAGGAGGAGCATTGCCTGTAACCATTACCAAGAAAGAGTGAGACCACCAGATTTAAAAAAGAATATTTTTTCCAATTACCCAACAACCTCATACCTCCATACCAGTTCTTCGCTGACACAAAATGAATTCGTGAAACGAATTAAAGAAAAAGAAATCTGAGATTTGGGCTGAGAGAACGGACGAACACTTCGGTCGCACGTCACTAACTGCCTAAGCGTAACTCCAACATCAGTCTTGAGCCAGACTTAGCAAAATGATTACCAAAATCAACTAAACATACTTCTTTTTATATAGACCAGACAAACCTTATCAGTTTAACTGAGAGTCGTGTCCGATTTTGGGACAATTTTGATTGACAATCTTGCATGCAAAACACTACTAACAAAATTATTGTATATTATACTAGAGATAAATCGTCATGTTTTTATTCATCATTTTTGTCTGAATATATATATATATATATATATATATATATATATATATATATTATTCGGACTGTTGTCCTCATCTTTGTTGCCATTTGTACAACGTTTCGACCGTTGTACGCTCCCACCTTCTTCAGGTGCTAGAAATATCCACTGGAATGGAATTCATATACCCCAGTGATTGTAATAAAGGGTTCGGTTCAAAATTCCTAGCATCTGAAGAAGGCCGGGGCGTACAACAGCCAAAATGTTGTCTGTTCGGGCCGGCTCGAAGCGGGGATACTGACAACAAATCTTGGCCTATCTGTGATTAAACTAATCACAATGTGGTGGGATAGCAGGCCAGGAGTTGAGAAGACTAATTCATCAATTGGCTGTGGTATTGAACATTTCAGACAACTGGAGAGAGAGAGAGAGAGAGAGAGAGAGAGAGAGAGAGAGAGAGAGAGAGAGAGAGAGAGAGAGAGAGAGAGAGAGAGCTAGCTGTGGTTCCGGTGAGCCATAGGCTGATAAAGAAGGCGTCACAGTAGAGATATTACCGAGAAGTAACAACAGATTTGCATTATTGGGAGGAAATCATCATAGAATTTCTTTCCTACTTCTTCCCCAGTCCTCTGAATTTGAAGAAAATGGGTGAAGCCAGTTATTATTATTTCACACCCAGCACATCACTTCCCATTCTTGATTTGACGGAATTCTTTAGTACTTTAATAGTAGTGCTATATATTGTCTCTTTTCCAAGTAACTGATCTGTCAGGCATAGTTCATATTGTATTTTGCTCTCTTTTCTCCAGAGTCCTGTTCTTAACTGTTGAGGTATCTCGTAATGCTGGTATTGTTTTATCAATATTATATATTTTCATACTTTCTGAAACAACTGCTGGATTCAGTCTGTCTATGGAAACATTACTATTCACATCTTCTGCAGTTCTAATGGTGAAGTACTTATTATTGCAGTTAACTACTTTATATGGACCTGTGTACAGTGTTTCCAGAGATTTCTGAACTTTGCCAGTCCTAAGTCATACAAATTAACAGTTGCTTAGGTCCTTCTGGATATAGGGTTTTAGTGATTAATGTAAGTATCTGGTGAACTGATTCGACATGTCAAATGTTTCCATTTCACTCATTGTTAGTCTTGTCACATGGGTCTATTAATAATCTTGCACAATACCTCCTGTCACTGCTGCATATGGTAAATAAATTGATTCACTGGGTGTAATTCTGATACCTAAGAGTACAATAGTTAAGGCTGATAGACAGGATTGCAATTATTGCTGTTTTTAGCATCCTCTGTGAAAGTTCAATCAATCTTTTTGTATGATCATAGTGCAAATTTGTTCTTAGTATATGAAAGCCTATGACCTTTGATAGCTCTGAAAACAACTTTGATTTAAACTGGCTACCTCTGTCAGTGATGATATGTCAAGGGATTCCGAATCTGGAGACCCATGTTTGTTAATGAAAGCAGTAGAGATGTTCTGTGCAGTTAATTCAGTTAGAGGGGCAGCTTCTATCCATCTAGTAGCCCTGTCAATCATGGTTAGCTGATATGACAAAAAACAGGGATGTTAGTTTCTCACTAATGGTAGTGGACCCACAATGTCCATATGCACAGTGTATTAAAAGATAGTTCAAAATTTTGTACATTACCCTTAGTATGTTTAGTAATTTTTGCTTGCTTTGGCATTCTTTACTAAACTCTTTGAACAATTTATCAATCCATGGCCAGTAATACCTAGATTTTAATTTGCAAAAACTGACTGATACACTTGGGTGTGATAATATATATTCATTTTCGTTGCTTTTACTGATGTAAATTGGTTGATGATGTAATGTCCTGACCAATAAAAGGGAGATAACTTCTGGTGTCAAGGGGGTTATGGCCCTTGGGGATCCGGAGGTGGAGGAAGGTGTTTTGAAAGTTAAAACAAAGCACTCCAAACAAAGAGGACTTTTACTGAAAATTAAAAGGGGCAGCAGCCATGTGCCACTTCGCAGACATGAATGCCAAAATAAAATCCCAGTTAATAACAGGCTGTTTATCAAAGAAAGTTCACCAAAAGCGACTGATGAACTCAAATATGCCTTTAAGTGATCTAATAAACTATGCCAGAACAACAGAAACTATGGCAACACATCTAGAACAGATGTGCTTAAAAGATGCCAACACCATTACAGAAATTACTACTACCACTGCACTAGTGAACAAAGTCATGTACAAATGGCAACAGCCACGCAATCCTCTCCAGCAAAACAGATGCAGAAATGACAATGGGAAATACCCACATGAATAAGGACCAACATCTTGACCTGCATTCCAAAACCAGTTTACTTATTGCTAGAGATGAGGGCATTTCACCTCTGTCTGTTTCAGAAAACTAAATGATGAAGATAGACAATGGAGAACAAATTGTCCCCCATGCCCACAAAGCCAAACCAGTCGACAACTGGTGAACTGCATTGAGGATCATCAACGGGACTCAACCAGCGGCAGTGACATGGAATATGTATTCCATACAGTTACTGAGGGTAAAGTCAAAACTAATCAGATTGTTGCTGGGCTGAAGCAGAAGATTGTAAATACTGAGAAGCAATATGAAAATAAAATAAAAAAACTAATGGATGAAAACAAAACCTTACAGAGCCAAGTGAATAAGACACAATTACAATATGAACAGAATATGGCACAATTCACTGAGAAAAGCAACAAAGCTAGTGAAACCCTGAAAACCACGCAAACCGAATGTGCCTCACTGAAATGTCAACTGAAAGACAAAGAATTAAATAATAAGGAGGCTGAAAAAATATGATGAATCTTTCTAAGAGAGTGGGGGAACTAGAAAAAGAACTTGTGGGGTTGTAAAACAAAAGAACATGATTTTGCTTGAAGAGAACAAGTTAGTTCATGAAAAACCTGTTAAAGTGGAAGTAAATCTTGGTGAACGTCAAAAGCCTGCTGAAGCTTCTAATAGAGATGTCCAACAAAAATCATTAAGTTGTACCAAAGTAACCCTAGTAGAACATGAAAGATTGCTTGGATAAAAACAATCTGAAATTGTTCAACTTACTGCTGAACTCTGAAACAGAAACCAAAACAAAAGCCCGAATGGACGGGAAAGAAAGTGAAATCCAAACTTTAACAACCTCTTCAAATACTCATATTAGGGAAATTGAAAAGCTTAGCGAAGAAATTTAGATTCTTAGAAATAAGAATGATGAATTAAGAAAAAGGTATTGGAAAGCAATGGATGCACAACAAGAATTAGAAGAGTTTAGAAAAAAACAAGTTGACCAAACTTCTACACAATCATTAGAAACTGTTAACTCACAAATTGAAAAAGAATATAAACTCTCTCCAGTTTAAAAAAAAAAGCATTGTAATGTCCTGACCAATAAAAGGGAGATAACCTCTCATTAATCATCATCCATCCTGTTGATCCACAATGGTAATAATCGATGTTTACCAAGCATCAATTGCCTCCAACACCAAACATTACAGATGATATGATGAAAGTGATTTTTTCTTTTTAATTTATTCCTTGCAGAGCAAAATCACATATAGAACATACACTTGAAGAATTTTTTTTTTGGCACATGGAATAGATGTATTACCTTAAGCATGCCCCTAGATTTTGGAAGCAAAATATTTTTCTACTTCTTTATTAAAAATAAATGACTAAAGTTAATATTCTCCCATTTTTTAATTCATAAAATGTCAGAGTTCATAAGTGTTTTTATCTGAAAATTTAGCTGGAAATTTAACCAACTTTTATAAAAAGGCACTAATATTCAGAGGACATAAATGACTACTTGGTGACTTTAATGCATCATTCTACTTTTAAATATTTCCGCATGACACAAGCAATAGTAAATGTATTATTTAAACAAATTAGGTATAAATAATTAACAGTGTCTCTCTAGAGCTATCTGTCACTTGTATTATTGCCAACAAAGACTGTTTTTACATTTACATAAGTAGTGAAGTAATTTTTTTAAGTAACATGGTTAATCAAAGTAAATGTTGCATAATTTGTTACATTATAAAAATGTATCAAGAAGATTTGTGAAGTTCTGATATGAAGTCTTTCTTTATTTCATATATTTTCCAGGCTGCTGTCTTTATCTTTGTTGCTATTAATTCCTGGTGACCCCTGTACTGAAACAAGCATTTTAATTAATTTTTGATTAAAAGTAACAGATTAGAGGTTGTCAACACTTTTCTGCATCTAGGCAGCACTGGATCTTTTTTAATTTTATTTTTGTTTTGCTTGCATAATAATAGCTTCAAGTATTTTCAGTCATTATTTATGCTGTAAATCTGTGTGAAGGTGTTATAATGTTTATAGAATGGTACTTGTATCATATAGGAGAAAAGTGGTTATTGAATGAATTTAACAAAAATTATTTAAATAAATTCTTGTTACCTCTCTCTATATATATATAATTTTAATACTAACAAGTAGTGAGACCATTTTTTCACAGCCTATGATAGCACAGACCTCCTTATGTTCTATAGGGGTGAGTGCATGGAAAAAGAAGGCACCTAAGCAACCATCTTGGTTCAGAGTAGCTGCTACAGCATTATCAGAAGCATCGGCTTCTACTATGAGTGGTATTGTCATAATGTATTGTCTTTTCATCAGTGGATTGCAACAATGCTTTCTCAATTTCCCCTTTAAGGTCACTGAAGGCCTTGACTGCCTCTTGGTTGAGATGAAATGTTTCAGCATCAACCAATGGTCTAATCTTATCAGAAAACTTTGTAATCCACTAAGAATAATAAGGGAAAAGGCCAATGGCATGGCATAAAGTGATCTTGTCCTTAGGGACTGGTAGCTCTTTAAGGTGTTTCAAACTCTATGCATCAGGACTTAGTGAGCCATGGATTATGGTATATTCAAGAAAGTCAATTGATTCAGTTGATATGACCAACTTTTTTCAGTAAAGGTGAGATTAGGAAGCTAAGCAGTTTCACAGAAACTTTCCAGATTCTGGTTGTGGTCTTGCTGTATCCATCCAGTAATGATGATATTATCTACATTGGTGTAGGTTCTAAGCAGATAGTGTTGTTTTATTATAACATCTATAGTCATTCTGCAGAACTGGTAAAGCTTGCCGTTAACCTCAAAAGCAGTGTATGGTTTATTCTCACTTTGGATGTGTATTTGGTGGTAAGCACTTTTCAGATCTAACAAACTATAATACTTGATTCGAGAAATCTCAGACAAGATCATCTATCCTTTGGAGAGGGTAAGCATCAAGGTGGGTAAATCTGTTGATAGTCTGGCTATAGTTAACAACTAGTCTCTTACAATGGCATTCATTGGCTATCATAAGGACCTGAGCCTTCCAAGGAGATGTACTCTCTACAATAACTCCTTCCTGTAGCATATAGGGAGCTCGATCATGTTTATTAAATTAACCTGATGCCAAACATAACTGAACTCCCCACAAATTATAATTATCATCATCAGAAGATTGGAAAGAATAAAAGTGTTTCATTTATATGTTTAAATGGAAATTTATTTACAGAAGAGAATAACATCAATTTGTAGTAAGTGAAATTATTAAGTGTGTAAATGTTCAAAGAGAATGTTTAGTATGGAGTTAAATGAATCCAGAGTTTGTAGTTGTAGCAAAATATGTGTGTGCAGACAATAAAGTCAGTGTTCCTTTTTTTCTTTTCCCAGACAAGGGTTAGGGTTAGTGAAAAGGAAGGAAAGGCAATAAAGGCAAATTCTACTTATCAACATTAATTTTTAGAAGTCAGTTGAAGTGTCTTATTGTTGTTGTTGTCTTCTTCTTCTTCTTCTTCTTCTTCTTCTTCTTCTTCTTCTTCTTCTTCTTTGTTGACAGCCAGAATGGTGAGGATGAAGAAGAAGAGATAAAGGAAAATAGCACACAAGAAAGAGAAGGAGAAGGAGGGGGAATGTATATTGTTGAGACATGTCCAGTTCAGTTCAGTGGCTTGAAATTTCTCCCTGGCAGTGATCTGATATTTACTGACTGATTTCACTTTCTTTCTCTATATATTAGCAAAAGATTTTTTCACACTGGCTTGTTAACTTCTCTCAGTTTTGTAAATCACTCCTTTCATTAGTTATAAAATAATTAACGCCGGATCGTGAAATTTTGGCCTTTCCTTCAGTACAGGGTTAATCCTTTTCCCTATTGGTCAAAATTAGATTTCACAGTGGTTTGTGAAATTTGTAAACAGTGAAGAGAAAAGAGAATTCATCTTCAGCCTATGCCTCTTTGACATAGTCATAAGCAAATATTACTTCAAATATCAACATGAGTCATAGCCTTTTTATTGTTAACATTATTAATCAGCAATTCTAACCACCAGCACTTTATAAGGTATGCCCATGAAGTGATTTTCTAAGAGAAATAATAAGATAAAGTTCAGGCAAGATACACAGAAATTTGTAAACAGTGAAGAGAAAAAAGTTACTTTTAATTCTGTATTCACCACAAGCACCGAATCAATCTCAGACTGTACAAACCTTTTGTCATCATTTCCAAGTCTTCTTGATTTAGTGGTAATTGATTTGAAGTTTGAAGTCAGGTTAGAAAATTGGGATGGTATGTCCACTGAAGCAGAAGACACACTGCAAGAAGTAAAATTAGAAATATTCAATGAAGAAGCCATGTGTACATTTCCAGAATCCATCTTCAGCCTATGCCTCTTTGACATAGTCATAAGCAAATATTACTTCAAATATCAACATGAGCCATAGCCTTCTTATTGTTAACATTATTAATCAGCAATTCTAACCACCAGCACTTTATAAGTTATGCCCACAAAGTCATTTTCTAAGAGAGATAATAAGATAATGTTGAGACAAGATACACAGACAGAAAACAGTCTTTGAGAAGTGTGGTGTGTTTGAAGCTTTTTCTGATGAAATTACTGATTGGCTTGTTAAAATTGGTTCAACAAACCAATCTGTAGAATATCTTAAATGTTGTAAACCTAGAAAAAGATCAGTTCCAAATGAGAACCTTCTGACATCATATAAAGAATCCATATATAAGAAATTTCACAATCTGATGAAGAGATATAATAATGCAACATTTGCTAAATTATATGATGTAATAAAACATACCTAAATTTCAACTCTGAAAGCTGAGAAATCTATTCTGCAGAGGTCACTGTTCAAATATTCCTTAGAAAGAGATGTTGATCTTGACATCATATTAAAGCTCAAGTTGCTCCTTGTGTCTTTATTAACTGGGAGCCCGAGGGAAGGAGGGAAAGGATATTCTGGTAGATAAATTGTTGAAACACGGAAGGTGAAATGATGAATACAAAATCCCAGAAAAAAGCTTCTCTTGTAATTGTTGGACACAATTTAGTCCAGTTACTAGGAAACTATCAAAGCCTTTATACAGAAACAGTCAAATAATTTCAAAATAAATTCAATGCCTATGTGTTCTGATGTAGTCAGTAACTTTCTAGGATAGAAATTATTTTTGATAGGTGTAACCATGTTACAATACAAGATAACACATAATAAAATGAAATCCAAGCAAAGTCAACTATAGGGCAATTGAACGTGATGATATGCCACAACTAAATATTTAAATGACTTCCATAATGATTTCCTAAAAAAAAGAAGATCTGGTCAATTTCTTATCTTAGGAATTGATTGAAAATGCCTCAGCAGATAAATATATTACAGATGGTGGGCTTAAAAAATATGCAACCAGGTGGATACTGGTACAGAAAATTTGAGATATCAATCTGAAGTAGAAAATATAGGATGCATACTCATGCTGATACTGAAGTTGTTTGGTCCTGTGACACAGATGTGCTATTATTACTTATGGCTCTTAGTCCTATGATACATAAAGATATAATAATGAAAGCTGATGTTGCCAAAGCACCAAAAAATATATCAGTCACTGACATGATATTATGTCATGTCTTCAGCAATATCTCTCTGTACTTGTTAGCATTTTATGTTTTGATAAGCTCAAACACCGCAGAATACGGGATTCACAAAAAGAACAGAAATGTCAATATTCATACATCATTATAAAATATTACAGAGACTTAGAGATGACCTGTTAATATCAGACACACTAGCACAAGTGGAAAAATTAATTTGCATTGGGTATAATGTGCCTAATGTTAATAAATTGATAAAGCAAGGAAAACATTTATTTAAGAGAAGAGTAGCACAGGAAAACAACTTATTACCAATGTTGATTTAAACCATCATAAAATAAGTGAACATCTGCAGACAATGATTTGGTTCATAGCAGCATGGTTAAAATCTATTATTTTACAACCATATGAATATAGTCAGACGTTCCAGTATTATTCACAGAAGAGCTGGTATCACAGTGCTGCATAAACTTCATGAGCTATGGCTGTATTTGCACATGTATGAACATCCAATATGGCTGTTGCAAGACAAATATACCCTGTACTGTAATAAGCCCATGTATAGTAAAATGCTTCAATATCAATAATAACATATAAAAAATAACATTTTTAAAAGAATTAGCATTGTCTTTTTATTTAATAAACATTCCTTATTTTTTATTTGATGGATGAGACCCAATCAATATGTTTGAATATCATTCACCCAAACAGGCTAAAACCAAAATCTGCATTGTGGTTACAAACTGTATCTTATATTCATCCATAAACTTTATGAAAATAACATACAACTTTGACTTTTCTACAATTCTTAAAAAGAATAAGCAATACATGGCTGTTTAAACTTCAAAGAGACTTCAAAGATCTCAGTAACAGTGTAAAACGTATGAACTACTAGTAAGTTTTGCATCAACCAGTTAAATATTTAAAAATTCTTGTTAAAATTAAAATTTTCATAATATATCTGAAGCTTCTAGAAATTGCTATCATTTACCTGCATCTTTTATAAATTGGTATCATAACTAAGAGGATTTTTCTTTCATCATTTTACCCCAAGCAAAGCAATAAAGCCACTAAGATCCAAAGTGTGACTGAATGTTAGAGAATATGAGAAAAATATACTATGAAAAAGAAAAGATAATAAAAGAACAAAAATTAAGAAGACTGAAAATAGCAATTGACATTGCATTTAAATTTTTGAAGATCAAAGTTGACAGAGAAGCAAAAACAAGTGAGAACTGTGATAGAAGAAAATGTTAGTATAGAACTTACGGCTACATCTAGCCATTTCAACTGTACTGAAAATGATGAGACCCTGCTACCAATCTAGAACTGTGCCTAAATCTGTAAAGTCTATGTACCATAGAAGAAAGTTCAATAAAACAATTATCATGAAAATATTTATTGAAAAGACATAGAGAATCTATGTTATGACAATGACTGAAGCTGAAATGGCAGATTAGGATCAATAACATTGCCAATACTGCTTTGGTTTTTATTAAAAATCTCTAAATATATAAGAGGAGCACCATACCAAATGTTGCAGCAATATTCAAAGCAAGGATGAATGGTAAACTGATAAATATGTAACATAGATTCTGGTCACAAAAAATTGTCTAACTCAACACAGTGAACCTGCAGTGAGTGTGAAATAATAATAACTGTAGCATTCCATGAAAATTAGCCTGGTACTATGTAAGTACTAAGTAGATGACAGGCTGGGCAGCAATCCAAAGCATCACACTTGACAAGGAGAGCTACATCACGACTATTGCAACATGCAAAGTTATGTCATGGCTATGAATATGCACAGTTATGCAAAACTCAGCAATGGCATCATTGAGTTTGTTGGACAATCCAGAGCAGGAGTAAATCACCAAATATGCTCAGATTCATTTCCGTTGCTGAATATTGAAATTGCAAGCCACAAGCTGGCAAATATGGAATACTTTGCCAAAATTGATCTTAAGTCTGTGTACAGCCAAATTGAAATTGATGAGAAGTTCAAAGAAGTCATCGCAATTAACATTTCTATAGATCTGCTAAGATAAACTTGTCTATCATTTGGGATTAAGATCCCAAGTCACATTTTTCAGAAATTGATTTAAAAATAGAGTATTATTAAAAAAAAATAAGTAACATAATTAGGTATCAGAAGGATATAAGGGTAGGAGCAAAAACCAAGGAAGAATTAAAGCATAAAATTGAACAAATATTAACAAGATTAAAAAAGGCAAGATTAATGGTGAACAGAGACAAGTGCAATTTTGATTGTAAGAATTTATTATATTTGAGCTATCAGATATCAAAAAAAGGCATAGCGCCTGATGAGAGGTTGATAAATAAGATTACAGATATAGAAAAAGAATAAGAAGGAATTAGAGTCCTTTTTGGGATTGATAAACTTATACAGCCAGTATATTCCAACATACAGTGAAATAATTGAGCTGTTTGCGGAGCTACACAAGAAAAGCAGTGAGTTTGAGTGAATGCAAAGGCAAAATAATGCTTTTGAAGCACTAAAGACAATCATGAGGAAAAAATCAATAATAAAAGTATTCAATCCTAAAAAGAAATAATCATAACCACTGATGCAAGTGAAAAAATGATTGCTGCCATTTTATTGCAAGATGAACATTTAATTATGTATTTGTCAAGGAGGTTAAAGCTGGCTGAGATTAACTATTCAAATATTGAGAAAGCGGCATCAGTGATTGTTTGGAGGATGGAGAGGGTGCAGAATTTTTGTTAGCTAAGAAATTTTTGTTGATGTCAGACCAGAAGCCATTGGAATTTATTTTTGACCCGAGGAAAGAATTACCAAAGGTTATGTCTTCAAGGATACTGCATTGGGCGATAAAAATCATGGCATTTGATTTCAACATAATATATGTGAAAGGAAACACTATTCCTCATGTGGATATCTTGTCAAAGTTACAGTTAGTGAATGGAACAGAAGAGAAACGCAAATCTGGTGAGGATAGAATAATACACTGTGAGGAGACAGACATGCTTTCTATAAGGTGCGGTATAAGAAAAATAAAGTGGCAAGTCCAGAAAAGGTGAATTTCCTGTTACAGAGAGGAAACAGCACAGCCATAGTTGAAAAGAAAGGGCACTTTATTTGAGTGCATGCTGACCTGTTTGGAAGAAGGAATGTGTCAAAGGATATGGAGATGGAAGATCAAGAACATAAAGAGGAAGGAAGGTGCAAGGATGAGGCAGATCAGGGAGAAACAGAGAGTTGCAGAAGCAAAATTGAGCAGGATATGAAATTAAGTGAAGGTGAAAAAAGCTGACTATAAGGAGGATGAAGAAAGACCAAGGTTGCCATTGAATAGATGACAAGAAGAGTGAAAAAAAGGACAGTATAAGACAAAAGTAATTAGAAGAAATGTTCCACACCTCTTGGACAGTGGTGAAAAGCACAGTGAAAAGGAGATGTGGTTGCTCAGGTGACCAAAAGAGGGATTCTTGGTTGTTTAAAAAACACTAGCATACACAGAGTATGTCATATTCTACCCTTGCTAAATGTGGGGTTCAATATAAGCTGGATATTTTGAACAGCAAAGTCAGAATGACAGAGACCAAGATTCGATGCAAGCTTGGTTGATATTCATTGCCTCACGGGTTTGAGGTGGCCATTTTTTGCTAGTGAGAAAGATTCAACATAAAAAGGAAAATTTAACAGACATGAAGAGACACAGACTAGAGAGACCTGGCGTAACCAGACCGGAGAGAATGCAGTCAAGACAGAAGACAGTGTGTGCAGATTGAAGAGACCCAGTGGAGACATGGCACATGACAGATTTGATGGCAGAGGTGAAGAGACAGAGACCAGAGACTAGAAACTAGGGAAACCACAGAGCAAGAGACAAGACCACTGCTTCTCTTGATCTGATGTGATTTGCCACCCTTCAACTTAAATCCTTGTTCCAGAAGTCTTGTTGAAACCTAAGACAACACTGTGTCATGATAATCAGGAAAGGTCAATAGTTATTGCATGAAGAATATAGACCTGCTTGAGCCATCAATAATTGTATTAACAAATTTTAACCAGGAGTTATATATAAATTCATTTCTTTTATCCAAGTTGTTGTTGTCTGGTTAGGGGCCAGAAATAAAGACAAAAAAATGGAATAGTGATAAACAAATATATTAACAAAGAACAGTAGTACAAATAGATACAACATGAGAAGATCACTAGCGTGACTGTATATATAGTTCGGAAGAATTCAATTTGTCATTTGGGTAAGTCACTATAACACAAGTTTACTTGTATTTTGTGTGACTTCACTCTGGCAGAACCAAACCAAGTCATCAATTCCAGTTGACCATTCAGACCAAGCCAGTCTTGCAATCAATCAACACAATGTTGGGTAAAACAGGGATTGAAAAAAGCAATCAACCCTACAGTCAGCTGAGGGGACCGAACAGATTGAGTGGATGACATAGTTGGTTGCTAGACCTGGGACATTGTAGTTATTTGCCATGACCAAGATAAAACCAGGATATCATGTCTGGTTACAGTTACCAACAATTAACCTGGAGTGAATCATGTCTCAACAGAGACATGACTGACTGGGCAGAACATTTTCCCACAGTAGGTTGCCATTACTTATGGCAGTAGACTGGTTGCCAACCAAGGATATAGAACCCAATCTGTCTTGCCATTTAACCCATAGCTGAAGGGAGAAGCGGTGGATTAATACCTTTCCCAAGAGTATTTGCACATAGGTGAATGCAACAAATACAACTGGAATTTGAACTTGTTTTTAAATAAAATTTAGTTAACTTATTAATTTATGTAGGAAGATAAAATTTACACAGCATTTAAATTGTATGTCAAATTTTCAATTTCTATGTATTTATAGTTATAAAGAATTTTATAGTCTTTAAGGATCACACTTTCAAATAGAACTTAATATATTTCTACTATATATTTGCTTGGAACATTGTGGTTTCTCAGCAGCAATTCTGAGCAAGTGAGTGACTATAAAGTCAACACCATTTTCACCCATGAAGGCAGATCTAACCAGGTTGGCATTAGTGATAAACCCCTCAGAAGATGAGTTTAAACAGGTCATCAGCAGTGACACCAAAGCATTTCCTTCAACAGTGAATCCTTTAACCGGCAATGAAACCAGGTGGAAGCAGCTGATATGAAGGGCAGAGGGAATAAAAATCACTTTTAATTTGCTCACATTTTACTTGTTCTTTATATAAATATGCATCAAACTCCTGCATGTGCTGAAAGCATTTCTTTTGAATATGTTTAATTCATTTGCTTTGAAATTTTTCAACTGTAAAATTATAAGACCTAGTTCCCAAACTAGTACTGCATTTAAATTTACAATGTTGATGTACCAAAGATGAAAGCACATTGGAAAAATTACCATGAAAATATTTATAGAAATGGCACTGTGAAGCCATATTATGGTGCTGGGAAAGTAACTGAAGCTGAGATGCCAGGTCATGACCAGTAACATTGCAAATTCTTCTTTGGCTTTTTGTCAAGAATATCTAAATGCATAGCTGAAGCACCAGACCAGATGTAGCAGAAATATCCAATGCAAAGATGAATGGTAAACTTATAAATATGTAACAGATTCTGGTTGAGAAAACTTATCTAGCTCAACATAGGGACCAACTTTCCTAGCAGTAGATCTAGCAATCTATTCAAAATAATTTGTCCATTTCATACCAGGGGAAAATATTAGCCTGAGAGTTAGCATCAGCCATGCTGTGAGAATGAAAAAATTCTCTAAAATGGTCAAAAGAGAGCAGTTTCATACTGAATGTTTTAAAATTAAGAAGTCATTTCTTGCCTCAGATTATAATAGATTGTAAGTTATTCCTGAAGTCAGATGCCAATTTGACATTTTCAAAATCTAGTCAGATTTACCATTTAAACAAGAGAATATAGTTGTATCATCAGTATAAATGGGGAGTTGAGAACTGATGACATTGGGAAGGTCATTAACGAAAATTAGGAACAATGTAGAGTCAAAGATAGAATCTTGCTGGAAACTTGCATTAATGCAAAAAAATGGAGAAAAGTGGCTATTCAAGAAAACTTTCATCTCACAATTTGATAAGAAAGATTGAATCAGAACAAAAATTCCTCGAGAAATATGGTAACTGTTGTGGATCTTTGTTGCCAATTTGTTATGAAGTTGTGGCGAAACTTCGCCTCAAAGCTGTAGTGACCAGTTTGGTCAGGAAGTAAGAAACGAAACAAGAAGGTAGGTCCAAAACAGTGTATTAGTATAACAAGAAACAAGATATTCAAAGAAAGTGTTAAATATATGTAATACAGAAATAAGTCCGAAGTTATTATTATGCTGCCTGACTAGTAGCTGTCGATAACTGCCTTGTTAACTGCTGTACTTGACTGCTCTTTAACTGCTCGTAACTGATGTATTTATTTGCCTTCCCACTTGAGACAAAATGTGGCACAAGTCCTTTTTTATATAGCCCAGGCAAAAATTTATATCTAATTTTCCTCAGACGAGACTCTACCCTTTGACGAAGCCTTGACTGGATTATTATTCTCTGTCCGAAGGCAGAGAGCTCGACAATACGCAAAGCAGCTAACTGCTCGTGACAATATTTATTGCACAAAAGTACAAATATGGCACAAGACCTAAAATAGGGATGGGGAAGACTGGTCATCTTCTGTCTTAAACTTTAACTTAGCTATTCACAATTGTTGACCCTAGCACACCACAATAATACTTGCACCAAAATACCATATTCCAACTTACCTTTCTTACTACATCCATCATAATACCTTAGATACGCTATGAAGTCCTAACTATCTCCTATATGTCCAATTTTGTGTGGGGGTACGGGAAGAAAATAACTTTTTTAAAATTTCACCAATGATTATGTACAATGAAAAATAACAATATTTCCCATAAACTAAACAAAATCATGTTAGTAATAAAGCACCCCACAATGCTTAAATGTGACAGCAACATCAATTAACTGGACGAAATTAATGCGTGACTTTAAAATATAAATACACTCATACAATCCAACCACTCACACAGTCACTCACGCATCTAAACATGACAACGAAAACAAAAACAAAAAACAAAAAAAAACACACTCGAAAAACGAAAAACGCCATGCATCCACCAGAGAACTGACATTCCTGGTCACCTAATTGGGAAGGGGATGAGGATTAAACTGAAAGAAATATGGGAACAAAAGAAAGAAAAATTAGGCTAATGAACATTCATCACCTAGCTGTTAACTTAATGAAAAAATAAAATTCAAAATACGCCTATACTAACCTAATAGGGAAGGGCTGCCAATGTTCCCTCCAGCACACCCAATATCCTGATGCCTAACCGGCATCAAACAGCCACTCTAGGGAAGCACCTTTCTTTCGGCAGATTTGCACAAGACTCACCCACCTTTTGCCAAATCCTGATGGAGGGAGTCGTTTCCTTTCCGTCCTAATCTTGACTTTAAGCTGATGCTTAAAGAACAAGATCAGTTGGGAAAAGGTAAACTTCTCTTCCCCACAGAACTCCTTTTGTCGCGTCGTCCAAATCACGACTCGCATAACATCTAGTAAGCAAAAGAGTATATAGTGCTCAGCCTTAGTTAATGGCGGTACGACATTGCTACAAACAGAACTGGCCTCAAGGACAAAGAACTTTCTGTGCAACATACGAACCATGATGTCTTCAAGAAATTTGCACTATCAGTTCATCCTATACGCCCCCCCTGCCAATTAACACTCAATATAATGCCTTACGAGACTACGCTTAGGCGTTGGAGAGGCCTTCCGTCGCCCGCAAGAGGAACTTAAGAGCCAACCGACATTCGTAATAGAAGGAGCACTCGCCCCGAATAGTATGGCGAGCCTCTTCTTTGGACGAGTGCACACTTCTCAGGGATGGAAAGTTATTATGGACGTCTTCTTTACAGATGGCCGTTCTCATCCGCTTGCATACACATTCGACCTAGGAACCTCATGCGAAGCGTGTGCTGACGTATCTCAACACTTGGCAGCCCAGACCGCCTTCAGAAGGGTGGAGGTAACAGATCTCCAGATGCATCTTGAGAGCCTTAGCTTCTCCCTACAAGAATAACAACAAGAGCTGTATCAAGCCTAAATGAATGGTACACGGGAGTGTAAGTACAGGGAGTCGGTAAAGGAGAATCTGGTAGATGTGCGAAGCACACACTTCCGCCTTCCTCTTCAAAGAAAACCTCCTCCGAGTTCACAGACGAACTGCGACCTCGGCCTTCTTTCGAATTTCCGACCAATTCATTTCCAACTGGAGATCGAGACTGAACCAGACGCCGAGAATCTTGATTGGCCTGTCCATCCAGAGGAGAGTTCTGGGAAGAGAAACTCCCTTCCACGCTCCCAACCGCAATCCCACAAACTTATCGCGGTTCATCTTGGCCCCTGTCACCGTCTCATAACCTCTGATCTCTTTGCTAACTTCGTCAATCTCGGATCTGTTCGACACAAAAGCCGAAGCGTCGTCAGCATAGGCGGAGTACCTGGCCGATGTGGTAGCACCAGGTATGGAAATTCCACGCAGGACCAGATTCGCCTTAAACTTGTGAAGGAAGGGCTCCAACGCAAGAACGTAAAGCAAAGAGGAAAGCGGACAACCTTGACGAATGGAGCGAGATAATATAAAAGACTTCGATCTTACCCCATTCACCTTCACCAGCGCACCGAGGAATGCATACAGCAGTCGGATTCACGAACGAAAGTACGAGCCGAAACCATCGGCGAAAAGGACAGATTCCAAAAACCGATGATCAATACTATCGAAAGCCTTGGACTGATCCAAATTGATCAGCACGGCCTCACTGTCGGATTTCTCGATGATCAGGCGTACCAAATAAATGTTATCCTGAATAGTCCTGCTCTTTGCAGCACAAGTCTGCTCGGAGTCAATCAGACTAGGAAGAACAGCCTGCAAACGCCCGGCCAAAATCTTGGCTAAGAATATTTAGCATCGTTAAAGGCCGATAATTATCTATGCCACTCCCACCGTTCTTGCTCTTGCGTAGAAACTTGATTACACTCCTAAAAAAGTGTTGAGATATAGACTCCTGCTTCATCCAGTTGTTATAAATCAGAGCCTGCAAGAGAACAAAAACGGGCGACTGTCTCAGTACATTTCATAGGGAAGACTATCCAATCCCGGAATCTTCTCCCGGCCAACCAGTTTCAGCGCATCCCAGATCTTAAACTCTGTAATGGGCCCCTCGCACCCAGCCGCTTCTGCTCTCTGGTGACAAGATCCTGGAAGTAATCCCCAAAATCCCCTCATATACTCGCATCTGTGGTTACGGTACGCCCATCCAGCAGTGTGATGCTATCGATATTCCGGTTAGCTGCATTACGAATTTCCTCTACACGCAGTTCAGCTGCCATATTCGTTGCCTCAGAAAACATTCTTTTTAATCTAGCCCTAACTACCAGAGCCTGGTCCTTCTTGATACGCAAGGTCAATGGGAGAGGCTGTCGGTATTCTTTCCGGTCTCATAATGCTCTCTGGTTAGCAAGTTTGAATGCCCAGGGGCTAAGGTCTCGAAGGGTGAGGCTCACTCATGATCCCCAGTGCCATAATAGTGCCGTCAAAGGAGAGGCCGCCAACATCCCAAGGAAAGGTGAATTTAAAAGCCCTATAGATGGAGGAGTGAAACAAAGCTGGGATCTGTTCTACACAACATTCTTTTAATTTATTTAATTTTTCATTTTCCATGATCTCTATTGGTGGTGATATCTTGATCACTTTTACCGAGTCTTGCAGCATATCCCACGTTTTTCGAGCTCCGAACCCAGTCCGGACAACCGTGAGCACGCGTTGTGCTTTGGAAAAATTTGTGAGGACTTTATTCCCACACTTTTTCATTGCCAGCAGAAATTTAATTTTTTAATGCGGTTTCCAAAATGTTTGGCTTTTTCCGCCTGGGCCGCGAAAACACTACAAATGTCCTCCCCAATCATGTAAGGAGGTTTTATGGCTTTCTTAGGAGATTCCTTGTCGTCAGAGGAAGGACTCCTTTGCCGCTTGGATGGTGGTGGTATTTGTTTCTTAGGAGAAGGATTGGGAGTTGTACGAGTGGGTTTTCGGAAAGGGCTGGGGTCTCTACTAAGAGGGGTAGGTTTTCTTGGAGTGGGATGTGAGGAATGCAGTTTAGATTTTTCTTTTCCGGGGAGGACGGGGCAGAGACCGAGATGGTCGGTTTTTTAATTCCACTTGAAACAGTTTATTTGTTCAGTACTCTCCTATCCAGGGTCATATTTTTTACATAAGTTTTCAAAAAACGATGTTAGTCAAGCCGGGGCTTCATCCTTCATGCTAGTAGGGGTGTGGCACTGTTAGTGCCTTTAATCCTGGAGGCTTCAAGGTACCAAAGTCCTGGTTTTTACGCTTCCCTCTGGTTCTACCAACAACCAATCATTCCCCCTTTTCCTTCTCCGTGACTACACTTGTAAGGTTTTTCGGAAAATGAGGTAAGTTCTTTTGGCCCAACCGGGGGCACTACCACTCCGGTCCTGACTGCTGGCATGCTCACTACAGGCAGAAGGGATTTGAAAGAAGAAGCGGCCAGAGGGGGGTTTTGGTAGGCTGGGGCTTGGCTTCCAGAGGCCTTCTTCTCTGGGTAGGAGGAGGAGAGATAACCAATCTCTCCACACCTTCAGCATTTCAGTTTGCGGACGGACACTATTACCGGCAAGCTCAGGCCTCCTACATTAAGACAGTTGGGGATGGTCAGAAAGGCTTCACGGTAAATCATAATTTCAAAAGATCATCCCCTGGTCAGGTCATCGCAGGAGGTATCCAGGATTTGGCTGAACTGAAAAAAAACAAAAACAAAAAAAAAAAAAAACAACCAGATGCGAAAAAAAAAAAAACCAGATGCTCCCCGAAAACCTAAGGCGGGACCTAATACACTGCTACACTGGTCCTATGCTTGATGTGTTACTCAGTCCTCATTATTATATCCTTCGTGATAAGGTCTTTACTAGCCATTTCTATGCAGTCTTCCGGCATGAGCAGCAGCACGCCCCACAGGAAGAAACTCACTCCTTGACTATTCTTAAGGGCTTAACCCCCCATGGACAGCAGTAATTTTAACACTGTGGAGCGACAAATTTTGCGCGAACGCTTGTCCACCACAAAGACTAACAATTTTCGTTTATCAATTTTTCTTAATTCTTGAGGATCCTCCAAGAGCCAACTTTTTTACAAGGTGTGTGTAACTCTTGGATCTCTTCAAGAACTCCGCCATATTGATTTTGCATTTTGGTGGGGAATTTCAGCCACAGGGCGATTTCCCAGTTTCAACATCTTTGTCTGGTCTTGTTTTGCTTAAGCTGTTCTTGGCCTCCATATCTTTGCATATTTCTTTAATATTTTGCCATTCTCGGCCACCACATCTTTTTTTTATCTTTAGGCCTTTTTGTTATCAGGAGGGTTTTTGATGGCAGGTTAAACCATAGTTTCTTTTTGAATGACCGAGTTGAATCGGCCATCATGGAAATTTAAAATGTACCAGTAATAATTATTTTTTCTTTTGGTATAATTAAATGTAAGGATAGGGGTAGAGAAAATCAGAATAGACAAATAAAAATACAAATAAGTCAAATAACAGAAATACAAAATTAAAATGCAAAAATTAAAGTCAAAAGGTTAAAAAAAATAAAATAAAAACACAGAAAACGGTTTCCAAAATGCAAAATAAATGTTTCAGAAAATTACAAAAATCGAAAAAGATTACTTCAGAAAGTACGAAAGAAAAAATGTAATCCCGAAAGGTTTAATAAAATGAAATTAAAACATTACAAAGAAAAAGCAAGTCTGGTGAATTAGCCTGCATAAAAAAAGTAAACAAAAAAGCTTATTTCTGGTGAACTAACAAACACCAAAAGTTAAGAAAATGAAAATAAAGTTAAGTTTGAGGAAAAAATAAAAGGTTACTCTATAAGTTCAAATAATAGTTTTAAATAAAAAAACAAAAATAGCTAAAAAGTAGCCTTGAAAAAAAGTGGTTCAAAAGAAAATTAAGGACTGAAAATTAAAAAAGCAGTAGTAGAGTAAAGGGGGTGGGAAACAAGAAAAGGAGCCTAAAACGGTGATAAAATAAAGACATTAGAGGAGGATGAAAAAAATTCCACAAGAAAAAAACTAATACAAAAACTTGACTTATCAAAAAACAGAAAAAAATTAAATTAGCAACAAAAATATAATAAAACTAAAATCTGGAAAGACCTGGTGTTTTTCATAAAACCAATATAGCGATCAAAACTAAAACTAAAAATTAAAATGCAAAATAATAGATTCATAAACAAAAATAAACAAAATATAATGGGCAAAACTGGGAAAAAGAAAAATCTGAAATAGAAAGATTGAAAAAAAAAAAAGAAAATAAAACCCAAAAAACAAAAGAGGATTTCAGACAGAAAAAAGTATTTCCAATCTGTAAAATAACAGTTCCTTTTAGTGAATGGTATAAAGTCTGACTTTGTCAAAATCAAGACAAATACACATCAGTAAAATAATCCCGGAAGGCAGTTAACTGCTCATAACTACTTTCTAGCAGTCACACATGTAATTTATATATAGCAATATGAAGGGTTCATTCCTTATAGGAGAGCACCATAATAATAACCTTTCAACTTGTGAAGAAGACCAACATACCAAATTCTGTCTTCATGATATCCAAAGCAAAAGCTCAAGCATCACCATTCTTATTTAAAAGTTGATAGACTATTTCAGCAATAAGCATTAAAACATCAGCACTCCAGATGAGTCAAGAGTAGAATTAGAAGAGAATTTACAAGCAAAACATTCTGCTTTATCAGTGTAAAGAGAGAATGGAGAGATGACTTACTCTTATTTAACATACTATTAAAGAGCTGTCAGTACTCATGAGAACCAAACTTCTTAGCAGCTATATGATACCTTATTCTGTCATTGAATAAAATCTTAGCCTCTTTGAGGGTACATTTATGATTATTATGAGCAGATACAAAAGGTTTCTGTTGTGATCAGAGCTATCATATTGGTACATCCAGAAAAATTATTCCTGGAGGCTACAGTGTTTGAACAGGCAGATGTGAACAAAGGAGAAAAATGTGATTTTATTAAGCATTTCCAAGCAGCCACAAAAAGCATCAATGTCAGATCTAACACAAGAAACTTTAATGGCACAATTCTCAATAGAAAAGTTAAAAATTTCACCCCAAGGGATGTTGCAAAGAAAATCACAAAATAAATCCCAAACTGTATACTGGTAACAAGAAGAAGTCTTGTGAATATGAAGTTCATTTACAATGTATGACTCAAAAGAAATATCAACAAATACTACAGTATGATTTGATTTGCCATGAGGGCAGGATTGGGATGCTTGACAAAAACCAAGACAGGAGGTAAGGAACAAATCAAGGAAAGAAATATGTCATTCAGAACTACAATATTAGGAAATAAGTATGGAAATCTTTTATTTGACTGAATTGAAAGACTATAACCTGGAACATGCTATCTTCATTGGTAACCATAAATGTTTAAATTAGTTTTGTAAAAGGCTAAAATATCTGGTGAATGTTTCTAGTGAAAATATTCTATACTACAGAAATTGGTACAAGTACTATTAATATTGAAGAAAGAAATGTTGAGGAGTAGATGATTTTTGTTTACTGATTTACTTATATTTCTTTTAATTATTACTGTCACAGAAAGATTATTTTAATTTTTAAGGAATAAAGCAAAAAAATAATTATCATTGTTCATCATTTATAGCAATACAAATTGGCTGGAAGGTGACTAAAACTGAAGTATAATGTTGCTCTCCAGAAGTACATGTGTTGCAGGGCCGTGGTAAGGATATCGACCCCACAAACATTTGTTGTGTGAAAACAGCAAAGACAATGAGGAGATCAAGGCAAAGATGTAGAATTTCTCAATGTCAATTCTTATTATGATAAAAACAATGAGCAAACAGTGGAAATTAAGAAAGGTTGTAGGCTGGAGCATAGGCAACGATTGGCAGGATCAGCTCAGGCTGAAATATCATTGGCAGCAATGACACAGACTGGAAAGTACTCAAAATCTGGCAAGAAAGATACAAACTGGGAACATTGTCAGCATCTATCATACACAGCACAGGCTGAAAAGTTGCCAGCATCTGGCAGAAATGAAACAGGCTGGAACATCATCAGCAGAAACATCATCACCAGCAGGAACACCATGACCATCTGGCATAAATGGCAAAGGCTGGCATGAACAGCACAGGCTGGAAAGTTGTTAGCATTTAGTATAAAATGTACAAACTGAAACATCGTCAGCAGTCGGCATGAACAGCACAGGCTGGAAAGTTGTTAACATTTAGCATAAACTGTACAGTATGATATGTCATCAGTAGTCAGGATAAACAGCACAGGCTGGATAGTTTTTTAGCATCTAACATAAATTGTACAGGCTGAAACTTCGTCAGTAGTCGGGATGAATGGCACAGGCTGGAAAGTTGTTAGCATCTAGCATAAACTGTACAGGCTGAAACGTCATCAGTAGTCGGCATGAACAGCATAGGCTGGAAAGTTGTTAGCATCTAGCATAAACTGTACAGGCTGAAATGCCATCAGTAGTCAGCATGGACACCACAGGCTTGAACGTTGTTAGCATCTAGCATAAACTGTACAGGCTAAAACATTGTAAGTAATCGGCAGGAACAGCACAGGCGGGAAAGTTGTTAGCATCTAGCATAAACTGTACAGGCTGAAACGTCATCAGTAGTTGGCATGAACAGCACAGGCTGGAAAGTTGTTAGCATCTAGCATAAACTGTACAGGCTGAAATGCCATCAGTAGTCAGCATGGACACCACAGGCTTGAACGTTGTTAGCATCTAGCATAAACTGTACGGGCTAAAACATTGTAAGTAATCGGCAGGAACAGCACAGGCGGGAAAGTTGTTAGCATCTAGCATAAACTGTACAGGCTGAAACGCCGTCAGTAGTTGGCATGAACAGCACAGGCTGGAAAGTTGTTAGCATCTAGCATAAACTGTACAGGCTGAAACGTCATCAGTAGTTGGCATGAACAGCACAGGCTGGAAAGTTGTAAGCATCTAGCATAAACTGTACAGGCTGAAACGTAGTCAGTAGTCAGCATGGACAGCACAGGCTGGAAAATCTTTTAGCATCTAACATAAACTGTACAGGATGAAACATCGACAGTAGTCAGCAGGAACAGCACAGGCTGGAATGTGGTTAGCATCTAGCATAAACTGTACAGGCTGAAACGTCGTTAGTAGTCAGCAGGAACAGCACAGGCTGAAAAGTTATTAGCATCTAGCTTAAACTGTACAGGCTGAAATGTCATCAGTAGTCGGAAGGAATAGCTCAGGCTGGAAAGTTGTTAGCATCTAGCATAAACTGTACAGGCTGAAACATCATCAGTAATCGGCAGGAACAGCACAGTCTGGAAACATGATATGCAGAGGTCAGGTCTCAGCTGCAATTGAACATAGTCCAAGGAGGATGGGTTTGGTTACATAGGCTGGCATGTTTTTTACTACCTCTGCAGGATTTGACTGCAGTTAAACAGGATCACTGCAAGCTAGCACATGCAAAGCCACAGCAATTAGACTTGAACAGTCATCATCTCCTTTGTGGGATCGACTGTGGATAACAGGATCTCAAGCAAACTAGACCATTCCACCTCTGAAGCAGAGTCAAACCTTAAGCAGGTCCGGCTGCTAGCTAAAATGTAATTACTCTAGGAATCAACTGCAGATAGTGAGATCACAAACAAAGCATATGCCTAGCTGAAGGTGGCCGAAGAGCAGAAAGTGAGTATTTAAGTAGTGTACATATAGTGCACAGATACTACACTTTGATCCTGCCCTCTGGGCCAAGAAGGGTATTATTTACCCAGCTTCCCCCATTGAGGCAAGATGTGATACAAGGTCGTTTTTTTTTTAATGTGGGGATCTCGAGTGTGTACACTCAGGCCAGGGTCAAAGATTACCCAGCCCTTGTATTCGCAGTACTAGGTTCTAAGTTCGCCTTAGCTGGTCTAAACTTGTCTTAGCTGGTCGTTCCCCTTCCAATTGGGTGTCTTACCGTACTGATGAGCTGTGATACAGTGAAACAGATCTGTCTGCGGATGACTAAATATATGTATTGCTTTTCAAGATTAGAAAAAAATTGTGTATAGAGAGAGACCCTTCTTAAGGATTTGAAGGAGAGTTCTACCCTCTCTGTTCGTGGATATCTGACCTCAAGTCTAACCAGAGAAGCATTACTTCTCTCGGGTTTAAGTATTTGAATCTTTCTATTGTTTGAGTATATCTACCACACATCTCCTGTCAGTGAACCTTAAATATCTAACTGTAGTGTGATTTTTTTGCCGAAGCGTTGTTTCTTTTTGAAAACTAGATTTAATTCAATTTAAGGGAGGTAACTGTTTGAAATTGAGAAATGTATTTTTACGATTTTTCATCACAGATTAATTTTGAACTTAACAGTGATTTTACGTAATAACCTAGTTTCACACCATATATGTTGTTTTATAAATATTTTAACATTAATTTGTCATGCATATAGTAGTTTAATGAGCACTTTAAATTGTGAACATAAAAAGAAAGAGAAGTTATCAAGTGAATTCAATTAACTTACAAATTATTGCACAATAAACACTAAAAAAAAACTATATCGCGAAGTGTATGCCTCTGTGTGTGTGTGTGTGTGTGTGTGCGTGGGCGTGAGCGCGCGTGTGGTTAGCTATCAGCATTTTGAAGTGTGTATAAAATTTATGTAAACTGATAAAACGAAACGTTTGGATAATTATTCTTATTGTGTTCAATGCCCAGAGAACTGTTTCCGTTGTACACAGTTGAATAAATTATTCGCCGCTTTTGTCTTTTCATGATGCAAAATCTTTTGCCTTAGTGATGATGACAATGCATACATGCTATAATTATCTATCTACATTTCGTATTCATTGTAAATTAAAAACATTTATTATACGACAATTCACATGTTTTACAGAGAAACAACCATGTGCGAGTAACTGCGAGTTATCATACATAATACGTCATAGGTCATTAGCATATCACTAACACATAATCTCTAAACCAAAGTGATGAGTCTCAGTAAATTGTAAATTTCAAATTTAAAACATACTATTTTTGACAAGTATAGTTTAAATTACCTTTTCTGTGTTATAATGTAAATTTTATTTACAAGAATGAAAAAAAATTACTAACTTTAGTTAAGTCATTAGCATATTCATATTTTGTCTCTATACCAAAGTGCCAACTTAAAATAATTTCAATATTATTTTGAAATTTGTCATAGAAATAACGGATAACGTTATATATTTTTATTTAGATGTTATTTAGCGTTTATTTTATTTCTTATTAAAAACTCATCCAAAATATAATGATGTTCCCATAAAAATGCGTGACTATCAAAAGCGACTAAGGAAAAAATGGCGACCAGTGACCAGAGCGATGATTCGTTGTATCCGATTGCAGTTTTAATCGACGAATTAAGGAATGAAGATGTTCAGGTAGGTATCTGTTAAAATCTTTTAATAATGTTCCTTCTAAAGAAGCTAATTATTAGGAACAGATGAGGATATTTGTTTGTGAATGGGACATGTTCGTTCGTCCGATGATACCGGAGTGAACCAAATTAAAAACCAGCTTGCCCCCTTCAGTTGTGGAACTTAAAAAAATGTAATATCAAACGTTGGTGTTTCAATGTTTTTCCTAATCTTTATCACCTAATCTTGAATTTTAGTCCGGAGAGTAACCGATTATTCTATTGTTTATTCCAGTTGTTTTTAAGGGCTGTTGACATTTTTAATATAACTGTACAGTGTACACGGGCTGTTGGTAGAGGGTCCCCCATGCTCCCTTTTTTAATTCTGATGATAAGCCGAAGGAGAGAAAAGACCGATGTTTCATGCGTATAAATAATACTAAACGAGCCGATCGTAAGAAATATCCTTCTAAAACATAATACAATTTATTAGATCTTTTATTGAGATTTAAAAATAATTACAAGATAGCGGTGCAATGGTGCTGGTGGTAGGAGTAGTAGTAGTAGTAGTAGTAATAACACGGTTAAAATGTCTATTTTTACTTTTTTTTTTTTTTTTTTTTTTTTTTTTTTTTTTTAGTCTTTTTACTTTTATGAAAATCCTTAACTAGGATTTTTCTACTGTAATATATGAAAGGTAACATTGTGTTTTTTTTAATTAGTTTGAAAACTTATCTATGTTATGTATTTTTATAAAAGAAGTAATATGGATTGTAAACAGTTTTTTTTTTTTTTTTTTTTAATCAAGTCCTGGGACATCAGATAAAAAGATTTTAAATTTCCTTAAACTTACTTTAATATTTTTTGTTCGTCTTCTTCTCTTGCAAATATTCATTTTCGGTAAATAATAACTTAACGAAGTAATTAAATTTTAAAAATGCAGATGAATTTAATTTTTATTTTTTTTGAGTTTTCCAGTCACGCGATTTTGATGTTTTTTTATTTCCAACACTTGATGGATCATTGGATTTTATAAAATATATAAAAAGACAGGATTTTTCTTCATTTGAAAAATTCAGTATACGATTCATCATTTTAACTTTCAGAATTAAATGAATTTTAATTTTTGAATTATTTTCTAGCTTGACAAAAAATAACGAAATTTATCTACCACTTCTCTTATAACTATTAGCTTTTTTTGGATAATAAATTTAACAGTTGAGGATAAAATATTCGATTAAAAAGGCTATGATAAAGAAAAATAAAATGGATAAAAAACTTAGATATTTTTAATCTTTATGGAAAAAAAAATTTTTTTTTTTTTTTTTCCAGAATTTATCAAAGACTTCTTTAATTTTACTTCTAATGTACAATAATTTTATCCTACTACGACTGCCACCTTTACAATGAATTTAATGTAACATTTACTTAGTGCAATTTTTCAATAGATCACTACACTGTAGTACTCGTTTTTTTAATTCATTTAATAATGTATTTGGTAATCTTAGTTTTTATTTTATTTTATTTATTTATTTTTCTTACCGGATGTTTCTTTTTCAATTCTTATAAACACTTGCTAACACTCATAATGCAGATTTATCTATATCGTCATTACATTCACAATTTGCATTTCATTATTGGCGGTGTCTGGGGGGTCTTTAAGTCTTCCACTTTTCTTTTTTTTTTTTTTTTTTTGTCGTTTTCCTTTTTTATTATCGTATATACAGCAATCTGAGATTGAATAAAATGAATCTCTGTAATTTTATTATACTATTAAGAGTTTGTGATAAATTTTACAAAAGTGGGGGAAAAAGTAACGAGCGGATGACCGAAATCCCTTGTTGAACTAATTCAATTTTGATGCTTTGTCGATTCCGTAGCAGCAGCAGCAATGGCCTCTTCCTCCTTCTTGAGGATTTCAATAATTTTCCTACAACAACATACCACTGGATGATAATCTATTACAAATATTTCTTATTCGCTGTCACAAAGTATTGCTTTCTCTTTTTCTCTCATTTCATTCTCGGCAAACGGAATTGATAAAAATTTAAGAGCTTTTTTTTTATTTATTTTTTTTAAAGCAGTTACTCTAATTAAAACCAAAAAAGGAATTAATCACATTCATTGTTGCTTAGTTTTAAGTGTTTGACAGTAAAATTGTCGATATCCAAATGCCTGTCTCTTGCTTCTTTGTTTGAACTGTCATCCAAATTTCGCTCATTGTTTTATTTGAAATAAAATAAACCTTCCTAAAGTAACATCAAACCAGCCCATTTCTTTAAGAAATAGAAAGTATTGTAAGTGAAAGTTTTCAAAGCTATACTTCTGGGAATAGTGTTGATAAAATAGGTTTTCTTTAATTAAAACCTGTTTATATGGCTTTGGAAAATATTATTGCCAAACAAGTGATTCTTGACTAAATAATTCAGAATTCAAGAAAAGGGCGTTGTGGTGCAGTGGATATCGGCTCGGAACGAGAAATCGGGGGAGCCGAGTTCGAATTCCAGTTGAATTCCTTGCATTTCACTTACGCACAACTACCCTTGTGGAAGGTATTAATCCATCTCTTCTCTCCAGTTATGGGTTAAATAATAGATTGGTCAGATTGGGTTCTATAGCCTTGGCTGGAAACCAGTCTACTGTAGAAGGCAATGGCAACTTACTGCAGGATAATCTTCTGCCCAGTAAGCCATGTATCTTTTGAGACATGATCGCCCAAAGACTGTATCATGTATGGTACTTAACTGACTGACTGAAACAGACCACATTTAAAATTACTCTATTCATTTTCTTTTTCTGTTAACAAACTTGATGAAAAATTGTACAAGTCTAGTATTTATACTTATTTTTATATATATTCTTTGACATCTGATCTAGCATTTAGAAATTTGTTTCTTTCTGTTATCTAGAAAAGCTTTGATTTGAGAAGTCTGTAAGTTGTGTTAGGGTTTTTAGCTTAGTTCATAGTTTAATATTAGTTAACTTAGAAGTAGCTTCTTAGAATTAGATTATTTGAAGTTTGTCTCCACTATGAATCTGTTTATTTCTTTCTGATAGATGTTTTTATATATTCCAATATTTTAATGTATGACATTAGAAATATCTTTGATAATATATACATGGTTCAATTTAAACCAAAAGAATGTAATTCTGTCAAATCATCACTTGATAGTTCAAAATCATTTTATGTGATATTTTCTATGCTACTTTCCCACAGATATAATGTTGCAAGCCTATTGCTACTCTCATGGGAAATGTTCAGATAAGCCTCATGCTTTAGTTCAATCAATTCAGATCTTTAATGTTAGAACTTATCATTCAGTGTACACTGAATCTAATCACGTACATTTCTTATTCCATTCATAAGAAGGAAGTTCCGCTTGAACAACTGCTACACAGTTAAAAAAAAAAAACACCTGAGGATGTTTCTCTGAACACAATCTTAAATTCTTAAAGTCAAAAGTCACTTGTTTTCTTTATCCTCATAATCTTCACTTCATTCTACCACATGTGGTTCTTGAGCCTTGCATTAGGCCAGTCAGTTAAGTGCCATACTTGATACACACTTGAGCAATCAAGTCTTGAAAGAGACATGAATAACTGGGCAGAAAATTATCCTGCAGTAGGTTGCCATTACTTTCTGCGGTAGACTGGTTACCAGCCAAGACTATAGAACCCAATCTGTCCTGTTATTTAACCCATAACTGGAAGGAAGAGATGGATTAGTACCTTTCCCAAGGATATTTACATGAAAATGAATGCAATTAGGTAACCCCTTTTTAAAAAAAAAATTACTGAATTATTGTGAGATCAAGTGAAAAGATAATAATTATTTAAATTAGGTCTATAAAAGCTTTTGATCATGAGTCTAAGCAGTTTTAGCCTAAGAATAGTCTTATTTTAATTTTGTGATTAACAGGTACTAGTAGATTTGATCAAAATTTTGCCAAATATTCTTAAATTTGAATATTTCAACAAATGTAACACATGCTAGATGTTGAGCTTCTGTTATTTTTATGTTAGTGTAGGTACTTCCACTAAATTGCTGGAAAAAAAAAAAACAGCATAGTATGAATGAAAAGGTCCCAAACTTAATAAAAAAAAAAACACTTTCCATCAAAATTTTTTGATTGCTTCTAACACAGAAATATAACCAAATTGTTATGAGAGTTTATATGGAAAACATACTATTACATAACTTTTTTTTTTTTTTTTTTTTTTTCTGGTGACAAGCACATTAATTTGGAAATTCTTACTAAAATCAAATAATTGTTGGATTTTAATTAAACTTTCAGGACATATTCACAAATGAATGAAATTATTTTTGAAATCATTAGTTTTAGAAAAAAAACTTGATAAAAATACTATTTTATTTTTAATTTTTTTATAATTTATAAAGTTTCAAAGATTTGTTTGGGGTTAGGTTTAAGTGATTATATTTACTAATCGAAAATAGAAAAGTTTTTAATACAAATCATTCTGTTTTTGTATTTTTAAAATAACTTTTTTTTTTTTTATGGTAATCTCTATGTGTACATTAAACGGTTGTTTCAGTTTCTTCCTCTTACAGGAAAAAAATTGTACTTGTGATCACCTTATCTCACATCTATTGAGCTGTCTCACATTTCAAATACAGGCTAAAGATCAGAAGGTTTAACTCTGTGTTTAAGAAATAGTTTTAATCTAAATTTCATGCTATAAATAATACTTGTGTAAATCAGATTAATATTAAATTTGCTAATTTTCAAAAAATGTCACAAATGTATATTTTATTTTTGCAAGCTTTTTAAAATCAAGAATTAACTTTTGTTTGTTAAAAATGACTGAAAAATTAAGATGTGTGTGTGGGGGGGGGGGGGGATGAAAAATTTTAAATTCCAATTAATATAATTTTTGTTTAAAATGCACCAGAGTATTTTGCTTACTGGAAATAGTAAATTTAAGCATTTTTCAATTAAAACGAAAGTTTCAAGAAAATTATTTAAAGAATTTAATTTAAAGTTATTGAAAATGAGTGGAGATACTTAATTGTTAGAAATTTGTTTTGTATCAATTTAAATAGAAAATCAATTGTGCAATTTTTAAATGCACACTGTTCTGACTAGTTGAATTTTTACATTGAATAACAAATGGATGCTATTTTGAACAACTATTAAGATATCCCAAACTATATTGAACAAAAATATTGTGTGTGTGTGTGTGTAGTGACAACTCCAAAAATTGAATTCAGTTTTATTTATATATTTTTAATGAAAAATAATTTTGACTCTTGGTAAATTTGAGAAATTAGAACCATTTCTTTCTCATGCAGAAATTGATTTTTAACAATTTTATATTCATTGACATGTGCCCTCAATAATTTCTAATATTGGAATTAGATGGTTTATAATTTTTAGAGCAACATGTTTCCAGCTGTTGTATCTTTGTTTTGGTTAAATAGTTTCTACATCTAAAAATAAAAATTAAGTCATTTTGTCTTTTTTTTTTTTTTTTTTTTTTTTTTTTCCTAAGCTTGTTTCATTACATTTATAATTTGGTGTGTTACCTACAAAATGCTTAATCACTTAAATCTGATTTAATTTGCATTTGATAGACTTCTAGGAAAATAACCATTGTGCAATGTCCATCTAATCTTAAGTCTATCGTGTTTTAGTTTGATTAAAGATAATTTTTTTTTTTTTTTTTTTTTATAACTATGCTGCTGCATGATAAGTTTAAGCATATTTTTTACTAATATAATAAAATTGAAATTGTTACTTTCATAATCATAAAATAAATAAACGTAAAAACTTAGCTGGTGAAATGTTATTCAATTTTTCTCTTGAAAACCACACAAAGTTCTTAAGTGCATTTGGAATAAAATGTACAGGTATTCTTATTTTTATAAATGCAAAAATTAATGAAAAGTTGAGACCTGAGTTTTGAATTCTCAGTTATTTTGTGAAGTAGCAGGCAAGCAGGTGATTCATACTTTAAAGGTAATCTTCGGGCCATGTATTTTGGCTCAAATATGTATATATGCTAGTCAGTTGTGCATTATGGGCAGTCTATTGTATTGTCCTAACCAGCTTATATAAAGAGTTGGGCTAACATTCAACACACATAAGATGAAGATTGCATTTAATCATGAAACACTGGCACTACTGTGTGTTAGCCTCAGTGTCTGCTTTTATATTTGTGACCTATCCTTGACATTGAACACTTTAACCTATAGATTTACCATACTAAAACATCATATATATATATATATATATATATATCTTGGTAAATCAAAATTTATCCATTTTTGCCATGACATATCTTCAGTTTTGTCACACTGCCTTTTGCTTATGCATGCTTATTGTTGGTATTGCGGTCACGTGATTGAAGTTTTTAGCTTTATCACATCACTATGGGAGAGCAGTCATCAAAATCTGCAGAGATCCTGCTACTTCATTAATGCAAACTTGCCAGTTTGCCATTATCATTTCTTGAACTTGCTGAATCTTGTCGGTGGTAGATTGCTGGGTGTCCTACTCCCATCATGTGTTCTGCTTGTCTGGCCTCTTTGGAACTTGGCCCACTTGTACACACTTCTACCTGGTAGTTCACTGTTGCCATATTGTATTAAAAGCCTCCAATTTTTAGCCCCTGACACAGCTGACCAGAGAAATTGATTAGATCACTGCACTTTGTTCCCCCTTTGTGTACACTGCTAGTGGAGTATCCATATTGCTACTGTAACAGTAGCAAGAAAACTGGTGCAATCAACTTCAAGCTTCTATCGCATGACCACAATAATACCATCTATAAGCATGCATGAGCAGAAGGTAATGTGACAAACCTAAAGGTGTGTGTGTGAGTGTGAGAGAGAAATTCATTCCACTTCAACTCAACCAACAATCACAAGTGACCCACTCAGAAAAATTTGAAAGTTCACAGGTGTTCTTTGATCAAAATTATTGATAAATCCCAAATATTAGATCTGTATCTTTTTAATAGCATCTTAACATTTTACTACATTCTTTTGTTTTATCTGAATAAAGCTTTCAATTCTGACATTTATGGCTCAAAGGATGTACAGATTTGAAACTTGGTGGCAACATCTAATGTTTACTGTAGAGTACAAAAATATAAACTGATTAAGTTTGTCTTGTGTACTTTAATTTTTTATAAGAACAAAAAATGGTTAAAATGCAGAATGATTGTTCACTTTGAAAGCTTCTCATTTAAAACATAGGCCAAACATAGCATCCAAATTAGTTTGTCATTTATGACTGAATAGTCTATATCTATGAAGTAAATGTATTCACCCCTGTGATAGGAATGTCAGTATTGGTGTTTAAAAATTGCTTGATTTTTGGTTGGATAAGCTTCTGTCTGGGGATAAACATTGATATTCAAGTTTAGCAATGGTAGTACTCCCAATGATAGGTCAGTATTTCTCCTAATGGGAAGAACAATTACTACAGTAACTCATTATTTGTTAGACAAAAAAAAAACTTATCTCAGTTTCCAAGAAATTAAACCCAGGTATCAGGCCAAGTATTTTAGATTGTAACTTTACATCATAGATGGAATCTGCAAAAATAAGATAAACTGAAAAATTTGTCTATATTTCTGAGATGAGGTAGTATTTACCAAAATTACATTCTTCAAACTCTTTGTTGCATTAGAATTGACAGCTCTAAAGCCAACTCTATGGCTGAGATACATTGATGATGCCTTCATACTCTGGCCGCACCAGGAAGAGTTCCAAACACTACTGGACCATGTGAACTCCATAAGATCATCAATACAGTTTACTATGGAAAATGAGTGACAGCTCAGACAGAGGGATGTTCAAGACATCCGTATACTGCAAACTAACAGTCATCAGATAATATCTCAACTTTAACTCCCACCACCCATGCAATGTAAAGAAAGGGGTCGTTTGTTGCCTGCAACATCAACCAAAAGTCATAAGCAGCAACCCAGAGACATAACAGGATATGGTCAGTATAAGCAGTACTCTACACTGTGACAATTATTCAGGGTACATGGCAACAACTCCAACGAACATGGAAGAGGGTGCATAAGGATAACAACTCTCAGAAAACAGCCTTGGTCTGTCTACCTTATGTGAAGGGGTTATCAGTGATCTGTGGTCCATATAACATCAGGACAATTTTCAGAAGTGGTTCTATACTTCACAGGTATCTCTTCAGAGTAAGACTCCCAACAGAGGACATGAATAAGGACTGTATACCATTCCATGTAGCTGTGGAAAGAAATCTGAAGGAGAGACAGGTTGTCCCCTTAAGGTAATGCTACAAGAACATCACATAGCTGTAACACGAGGAGTGATAGAAAGATTAGGCATAGCTGACCACATATAGAGGGAGAAAGGGGATCACTGTACCTTATGGAATGTAGTTGAAATAGAGAACGCCACTGGAAATTACATAAACTAAATGTATCAGTGCATATGCTAGACTACAAAAATCTAAGCTGACCAAGTATAGATGAATACAATATGGTAGGTATCTCTACTCAATTGCCAAAAAAAACAGCATGATGTGAAAAGGGCTCAAACTAAATAAAAACAGTTTTATCAAGATGTTTATGCTGTTAAAAGGAAAGATCAAATTTTGGTTTCATTTTCTTTAATCCTAGCACGTTTGAAATTTCAATTAGAATTTTTTTTTTTTTTTTCCTAAAAAAAAAAATCACGTATCAAATACTTTGCTAAGCAGTCCTGGGTGTGACAATAAACTACATTCCCACATCAAGGCCTCTGATCAGGAAATTAGTTTTTCAGGAACATGGAACCACCTCTTAATTGGTGTTCTGAGGTTAAACCCTGATTTGGGTTGGAGGTATCACTTGTTAGGGTCCCAGCTCTATGGGCAAATGGTGAACCCCAAACAAATACAAGACATGAAAGTGTGTATGCGTGTGTGTATATATATTAGGGTAGGTTGATTTTTCGCTTTTTTTAAAAATATTAAAAAAATCTCACTTACCGAAAGTTGTATATGGACCTATTAAGTACTGATACAAAATATTAGATCAAATACTTCAACAGTTTTTTGGGTGTTTGGCATTAAAGATCGTAGACAAAAACATACTTAAAAAAAAAAAAAAAAATTTTTAACAATATTTTCTAAAAATAATGCAATCAAAATTGATTTCATTCAATTATAAATAATTCCTGAAGTTTTCATAAAAATCCAACCATTATTTGATTTATGCAAGAATTTCTAAATTAATGTCTTTCACGGCCAAAAAAAAGTGCACTGTGTAAGAATTATGTTTATTTTACTTAATAAAATAGCGGCAATTTGGATATCACACTGACGTAAGAAAGAAAAAAACTTCCTACAACAATTTCAAACGTGCTAGAAATAATTAAAAAAATTTTTAAAATACTTAAAAAATGCTTTGTTCTATCCTCTTAATGGTAATATAAACTTTTTGACGATAGAACTTTGTTTTTATTTAGTTTGGGACCTTTTCCCTTACTATGCTGTCTTTTCAGCAATTTTTGTGGAGGTACCTACTGAAATACCTATAATAATAAAAAAAAAAAAAAAAAAAAAAATGTGGAATCAGAAATGAAATTCCACAAATATTTTAAAAATAAATTTGATAAAATTTGAAATAAATACATTAATGTTTACTTACTTTAAAGTAGAGTTACTTCCGAGATTAGCTCGTAAACAGGCTTTTTAATAAATAAATATTAACTTTAAAAATATAAACAAATCAGAATAATTATAAAAGTTGAATTTTTCATTAAAATAAGACTTAACTCTTAAAAAAAATACAAGAGATATTCGTGATAATTAAAAGCGTAAAAGAGTAAACAAAGTAAAAACAATTGTTTAGGGAGAGGTAATTTCAACAGGTGAGTACCGTAAAATAACAAATAAAATGGCATACGTACATAGTTATTCGTATATTAAACTAAATGTCATATTTATTTCTTAATTTCGATGTTTTCATTTAATTTAAAAAAAAAATACTAAACTTAAAATATCTATTAAGCATATTGTATTTTTTCTTATTGCTAAAACTCGGGTTTTAAGCGACACATGTTTCTGCTGACACCTATATTGTGATAAAAATCCCAATTTATTTCGTCTTTAAGTTTAAATAAATACAAAGTTTTGAAGAAAAAAATTTCTTGTAACTCTTGACATTATTTTGCAACTTCCTTCAGCTGCGACTTTATAATAGTTTCAAAATCGACCTACCCTTTTTTATATATATATATATATATATATATATATATATTTTCTAGACATATTCTATTAAATATAAGAGACAATGAATGTCTATTATGTTTAATCATGAGCCGTTCTAAACGTCGTATTTTTGCTTTAATTTCAGTTGAAAATAAAGACAAAAATTCTCCAACATTTGGATAATTATTTATTGGTTTTCTTCTAAGCTTTCGGCTCACATGAGCCATCTTCAGAGAGGTAGTTTAAACTGAAATATTATAAAATCCACCGTCACCGACGATTTTATTTTGTGTTGACATAAAACTCCGCTTGGCAACGGCAATAGTTACCAAAAATAATAAACGCAGTTCTTAAGTTTGCGATGCGGTTTTATGACGTCACACCGCGGGATAGCGCGAAATGACAACAAAACCATCTAGTCAAATGCAATGTAATATGTTATTTCCTGTTTTAAAGTTGATTTTATTGAGTGTTGGTTGTTTTGATTTGATGTACGCTTAGAAGAAAACCAATAAATAATTATCCAAATGTTGGAGAATTTTTGTCTTTATTTTCAACTGAAATTAAAGCAAAAATACGTTTAGAACGGCTCATGATTAAACATAATAGACATTCATTGTCTCTTATATTTAATAGAATATGTCTAGAAAATTACTTGCTGCCTCGATATACTAAATATATATATATATATATATATATATATGGTGGTGAGCAATTAACCTAGAACCTTGGGTTAAAGGGAGATAACTCATCCCAACATCTGAAGAAGGCCAGAGCATACAATGATTGAAACATCATAAAAATGGTAACAAACATGAGGACAATAGTCTGAATAATATAAATAGTGAAAAATTTATAACTGTTGCAAACTTTCATTTTATATTTAACAGAAAATCTTAGTAAATATTTTTGTTACACAAAAATGCTTAAACAAAATCTTGACAATAAGATTATAAAATTCCACTTATGAGAGGTCTTCTGATGAATTTTGATTTTACACAATACTGCTAAAGGCTTTCGTAATGGAAACCCGCTGTCGATCATATCAGTGAAAACTGCAATGGTGAATTTTCCTAAATTTTTATGAGGGTCATTTGTGGCTGTTGGTTGATTTTAAGATGGAATTCTCACTTGCTCAAACAGACATTGAATAATGGTGCTAATAAAAATAGTGCTCAGTGTATAATACCAGGGCTAGAATTTATATCTATAATTTTTTTTCTTCCAAGCAGTAACACAACTCTGATTTTTATGCAATCATTAGGTGAAGATTGAAAACTGCATAAAATGTGTGTAAATAGAATTGTCTTTTTTTTTTTTTTGTTGTTTTTCTTTTTTTTCTTTTTTTGAATGGCTGTATCTTAAATATTAAAGACTGCTGTATAATCTCTTACCTACTTTTTATTTTTTCACATTTTCCTCTTATCTAATTTTCCTAAAGATTAAAAAAAAAATTTTAATTTTTTTTTTTTTTTTCCCTCCTCCAAGTTACCAGTGCATTTGTCTGCACTTATTCATTTGGTTGCCTTTTGTCTTTGAACTGACTATACTTGAATAACTGAAGCAATGTCATGTGGATATTTTAATTGAAATAACCTATTATTTATACACATTGTAGTTTCTCTTTTAGGTCTGAAAGAGGTTACAGAAAAAGAATAAAATTACAAAATTTCTACATCCTACCTGGAATCTGTTGAATATGCATTTTCCTTTTACCGACTCTCATTTTAAAATTAATTTATTAACTTTGCTTTTTACAAACACCTTTTTGTTTTGTTTATTGCATTGTAAAAAGCTTTAAAAAATTTTTTTTTAAATGGATTACTTAAGTAGAAGCTATTCAGATAACTGTTTCTCTTTATTTTTTATTTAACATCAAATTATAACTGACACTTCATAATTATCTGTATGTTTAATATTTTAATCATTTATTAAATTAATAATCTGAAGACAAATCTAATCCAGTTTCTTATTTTTCAGCTTCGGTTGAACAGTATAAAGAAATTATCCACCATAGCTCTAGCACTTGGGGTGGACAGAACAAGAACTGAACTAATTCCATTTCTTACTGGTAAGTTGTGGTTATTATTGATATACAGGTTGCAATGGATAAACTAAATTACATATTAATGAAAATAAGACTGACATCTAATTTTAACAGATATATTTACCAAAATGACAAAAATATCTTTAGTAAATTTATTCAATAAAATTGCCATTGGCTTCAACTATGGTCTCCAGGTGATCTTGTAATAGCCTGCAACTCTCTCTTTGTTTAAGTTGGTGAATGCTACCATAATCCTTGCCTTCAGTTTCTTTGGTATTACAAGGAGTTTTTTTCTCACTCACTCACTCACACACACACACACACACACACACACACACACACACACACACACACACACACACGGCATGGTCAAAGACTTGGTGTCAGACATAAGATCTTCCAACAGCCACCCTCTTGGCTCAGGGTTCTAGTATATCCCCAAGGCAATTGATGTAGGCCTCTGTATTGAGTCTGGGGCCATGTGGGAACAGACAGTAAACTGGCTCTACTATACTGTGCATTGAACAAAATTAAGAAAAATGCACATGTGCAAAATTTAAAAATATAAAATGCCTACTTAGAATTCATATTTTTGTGTAATTTTGGTAAATATATCTGTTAAAATGTTTTCATCTTTTGTGTTATTTAGATAAGTTTTCCATTGCAACCTCTGTGTGTGTATTTATGAAATTCATTCTATGATCAATGTTTTTATTAATGTAATGAAATTGTGGCCCTGCAAAAATATTCTGAATTCAAAATGCTAAATTGGTTCTGCTTTGTATTCTTTCCCAAACTTCAATGCCTGATATATCACTTTGGACATCTATTATCATACTTCTGGTCTTTTCTAATAGTTACATTTTGTTTTATGTTTATTAAAAAAACTGTAGCATTGGGTTAATCAATTCCTGGGAATTTGTAAACTTGAATATAATGAAGACTGGAAGAAATACCTCCTCCATGAAATGTTCTAAATTTAGCTCTGAGTTTAATGTGTAAAACAATACTGATAAGAAATTATGAGTTAGCTGTTCATGAAACACATCCTTGAGGGTATGTAGGATGACTTCCACATAATCGTGTGTTACTTCTTGTGAATAGAGGCTGTTTTGTTTCTTGCCTGATAACTGTTGCATCTCATTGCTGACCTTTTCTATCAACTTAATCAGGCTCTCTATTAACTTCATTGTACTGTTGCCAACAACCTAGCAACAAGTTCTTCAGTTGCTATAATCTTGTTTTAACACTTGATTGCAATTTTGAAAGTCTCACTATATTCAGCTTTTGATCAGTTATACTGGTTTCTATTTAATTGACTTGTACGTGTCAACTTGCACACAACTTTTTGCAGCTCTCTTCAGATCTACATTGTTTCTAATTTTTATCAATGACCTTCCTAATATCAGTTCCTGATGCAGTATATATGCTGATAGAAGTTTACTTAATGATAAGTTTGACAGGTTCAATAAAGCTAAATTGGTAGCTGATGTTGTAAATGACCTATCTGTTAACTGGTACGTGGTTGATCGTAATCTCCAGGAGAGTAACTCATTGAAATGATTATATTGAACCAATTACTAAGTCTGTTATTGAGAAAGTTGTTTCTCTGTGTTGGAGATATTCTGGTGAATTTGTATATACATTGGATATTGTTGCCAGATCTGGTATGGTGCTTCTGCCATATATCTGAAAACATTTGACAAAGATGCAAAGAATCTGCAATGTTATCAATCTTTACCTGATATCTTGGCTTCTATTACTTTCGCACTGCCATTACATAGATTTCCTGTGCTTTTTTTTCTAAAATTGTTTTGATGAGCTATTTTCTTTGTATCATGACTTAATGAATTTAAGCACACTAAAAGATTGGATATGCATGCAATGGATATTGGCTTGGAATGAGAAATTGGAGAGCCAAGCTCAAATTCCAGTTGAATTGATTGCATTCACTTACATGCAAATACCCCTAAGAAAGGTATTAATCCGCAGCTTCTCCCTCCAGCTATGGGTTAAATAGAACAGATTGAGCTCTATAGCCTTGGTTGGCAACTAGTCTACTGCAGAAAGCAATGGCAATCTACTCCAGGAAAATCTCTTGCCCAGTCAGTCATGTCTCTTTTTGAGGCATGGTTGCCCAAGCATGTTCCATGCATGGCACTTAACTGACTGACAAGATTGGTGGTGAGGTCTCATAATTTTGCTATTGAAATTGCTAAATGTAACCAGAAGTTCTATTCTAATTGTTTCTTGTTTTCCTGTTAACTACAAATCTCCAAAATTTTAAGGTAGCGTTAATCATCTGTCTTTTTGTATAGTGTTCTTTTATTCTCCTTTCTATTTAATGCCATCTCCATTTCTTTCACTCTCAGTAATCCCTTGCATCATAATTCATAAATGCGTTATCACTTTGCCTGAGATGAAGTGATAAAAAAAAAAAAAGCTCTAAGTAAGGCTCTCCATGTTTGTTTGTTTTTATATATATATATATATATATATATATATATATATATATATATATATAAATAAATAAATAAAATTCTGTATTGTAAGCAAATCTTTTTGCTTGAAGATAGTATTCCTGTGTTTCCTTTTCCTTTCTGGTGCATTGTCATTAGAGAAGTTTTCTTAGTTAGATAACTTTTTATGGAAAAAGGAAAATCTGTATAGAAGTCCAATTTTCTTTTTACATTTAATGTGCCAACTTGCACACAACTTCCACCCTTTCTTTTGAGTTTCATCAGAATTTACTATCTTTTTTTTTTTTTTTTTTTTTTTTGTTTGTGGTAGAAAAAACATTTTCAAATGTATTTCCTCTATCTCTTAAGTGGGCTTTTTTTTTTTCTCTCTTTTTTTTTTTTTAATAACATTAAAATAGGCTTTTAGAGTTCTATTATGGTTGTTTCAAATCTGTATATGTATGGTTTCATTTTGCTTTCTTTAAATGTTTGGTAATGTTAGCATTTTCATCTTTTTATATTTCATATGTTCTCTCCTCTTGAATTTGAATGTATGTTTGCTATTAAGATCTGTTGAATTTTTGGAAAAGGGTCAGTCATGTTGGTCTAGTGGAGCTTCATTTCAGTATTTGGCAATTATACTTACAATAAGTATCCTAAACTGCCCTAGTTTAGCTTGAACATATGGCAAAGTAGTGAAATTTCTTTCCATTTCAACTGCTGATATCTTTATTTCTAAGCTAATTTAAAAATTAGTATGTGGAACAAAATTCTTTCTTGTGTGTGATTATTCCATGTTTCATGGTGGTGTTTACAAATTAGTTGTACTCGGTTGTCTGTTGACACATACCATATTTTATAAAATGTCTATAGAAGCTATTTTGCTCACTGTAATCTTATATTATAGGGTCATTCCATGTCAATTCACCAGGGCATTACACCTACCGTCACCAAATTACTTGAAATTTGGCACAAATATTCCCCTTCATGAGTTAAGAAAAAGTACCAAATTATTTTGTGCTAGACCATACCATTCTGATTTTAGTGGGGGTGTAAAATTTTCCTATTTTGCTTCTAAATTAAGGCTGTGAAATGTCACAAAATTTCAAGTAATTCGGTTTTGGTGGGTGCAGATTTTGACTTTTTGCTGGTGTTTTAACATGGAACGACCCTATATTAAGCAGCGTATGCACAGACCATAACCAAAATACTGTATGCTATTTTGTGAAAGATTTTGAAAGAGAAAATGTGTGCGTTTGTTTTTGTTTTTTTTACACTGAAATATCATGGCTCCTGTGTCCATTGTAAACAGAAAAGACCAACTAAGTAATAGCCAAGGGTGTAGAGGCCAGAAATTTTGTTATTAGGTCGTGGGATACGACAACAAACCTACCTATTTTTACTATATTGTACAGTACACACACAATTACTGCTACAACCACCAGTTTAAGCTGCTACTGATATAGTAATGCTATAGGCTCTCTGCTCCTACTCTCTCACTCTTTACTACCCTTCCATTTGGCAAAGGTGAGAGAAAGGCTGGGGAGAGAAGCATTTAAAAAGATAGAGGGGAAGGAAAAGCTCATATAGAGAGTAAGTGGCGTAACGGATGGAAGAACTAAGTAACTAAGGAAGGAACAAACAGAATATGATCCTTATTTTTTTTATAACTGAAATAAATTTAACTGGGTATATTTTCTGTTTAAATTTTACTCATTAAAATAAACTGTTAATGGTCATTTATAAAGTATTACTTCAAACTTACTTAAAACTTTCAAATGCATTTTGAATAATTTAAATACTTTGAAGTTAAAATGTTTTTGAGAGATAATGGCCTAAAGCTATTTAAAAACAAAAAATGATTTTTGCATTTAAATAATGTTAAGATATTTTTAAAATCATCAGTCACTTGCTCCATTCTTGACAACATGAAAATAGCATTTAAAAATTTAGATTGATATTTTTTTTTCTCTATAGTAAAATTTAGGAATAACTTGCTAGATTTTTTTCTTAAAACGTTAAAAATAACATTAATATTCATTAATTTAGACCCATGAGCTCTCATATTCGCTGTATTCTAATGTTAGCACCCCAGAAATTATATTAAAATTTACATTTTTCGATTCTAAAGCATAACTTTATTTAATACAAAAATCCCTTATTGGAGGAATTTCAGAATTGCAATGAAAAATTACAAGTACATTTCTTTAAAAAAATTGATATTCAGTGTGAAAAAAAACAAATATTTAAGTACCAACTTTCAGCAAAAATGTTTTGAGTTCAGTTAATTTTTGGTAAGGTTCATAACAAATTCTCAGTGTTCATGGTTGAATTTGAATGTATATTTTTTCGCTACAGTAACATCTTTTAACAAATACCTTCAAAATTTAAATGTGTTAACGATATGTGAAAGTTGATGAACTGACAAAAAAGACGTCACTTCACCATTGATCAACTTCAAACATGCTCACGTGCAACCTATTAAAGCTTGGCTGGTTACAAAATCAACAATCGGTTCTTGACGTCACAAGGAAACATGCAAAACATCTGTCACAAAGATGCAAGGAAAGTGTCAAGTTGCTGCTGAGAAACAGAATTAACATGGTCATTAAGCATAGTGATCCTGTAAAGTCTATTAAAAATGTACAACAAACAGTGGTTTGAAAGCACTGCAAGATCAACTGAGATGTCTGAAGGATCTCTTAGGTTTCAAGATCAACATCAGTGAAAGTAAATCTCAGTTTGAAGTTGCTTTTTGCAGCTACTTGATAATAGGAAAGTCAGTTGATTCATTGTCACTTTTAAGACAAAGAAGAAAAGGCACTCTGTGATTCTTGGTATTTAAACAACTCTAGCGGTTGTGATGAAGAGCTGTTTCAGGTGACCTTCAGTTGTGAGTACCAAGGTCAATGAGTTGCAGTATATTATAACTCCAACTTTTATATTAGCCAAGTAATTGTTATTGCATCTCTATTCAATACTGTGATTTGTTTTAACTCAACAAAATCAGAAATTATTTTAAAATGACCTTTGTCATATGATTTTGCACAAATGGAATAAACAGTTGACTTTATATGGGACACACGCACACACACACACACACACATATATATATATATATATATATATATATATAATTTGTGAAGCTCAGCTTTGTTGATACATGTGATGCTACTACGTCAAGCGAAATAAAATTTCAGAAACAACTCTTGAGGTCGGTAAAAAGTAGGGTTCTTTCTTGGGAAATCTCATGAAATTCGACTGTCCAGGTCAACTTGACCCCATCTATATAGGCTACCAAAAATCCACAAGGATGAGGTACCATTAAGACCACCACCACCGAAAAGTTAAAGCCAGCTCAATTGTAACATGACGTCACAAAAGTAGTTCTGTATAGGTCTTTGGTTAGTGAGACTGGCAGAAAGCTTGTAAACTGAAGAAAGTCTTAGAAAACTTTTTTAAATTACATTTAAAAAAAGAAATAGGGTAAATTTAAAGACTGAAATTTGTTCATTATTTTGATTTTCAAATGTGAAAATCTTTTTTTTTTCTTTTTTTTAAATCAGAATTGCATGTTTTTTATTTCAATTTTAACAGTTATTCTGTAAAGTTACAATATCATAAGTGATTATTACTTATACACTACAGCAACAACTGAATTCTGAATTGGGGGAACAAGCAATAAGGGAATAAACAAACAAATTACAAGTAAATGACTAAAAAATAAAAACTGAATATAAATAAGAAGCAAATAAATTAGATACATATTTAAAAATCAAATATGTATGGAAAAATGTTATAGATACAAAATTTAAAGACTGAAATTCATTATTCTATAAGGTTACAATATTGTAATTAAGTGATTATTACTCAAATGCAGCAACAACTGAATTATGAATTAGGGAACAAACATACAAACAAATCACAAGCAAATAAATTAGATGCAAACAATATATTTATAAATCAAATAATACTTATAGAAAAATGTTACGGATGCAAAATTTAGCAACTGAATGTTTTTAAGTTCTTTTTTGCTTAACTTGTTACTTGTAATATTATTTTCCCTAGACAAAGATTATTTAAAAGAGCATTTGTAGTCCTCCAGACAAACATTGTTTCTTTTTTTATTTATTTATTTATTTTTTTTTTTTCCATATTGTGACCCTCATCACAAAAAAGTTCATTATCTGCCATAACATTTAATGTTATATGCGTGGCTAATTTCCTTTTGATTTACTGAATGAAGAATGCATAATTATAAAGAACAAAATTTGTAGCTGTATCCTTAGGATATAAGAGAGAACCTTTATTAATCCCTGAAACTAGCTGTTTATTTCAGATATTTCTTCTACATCATCTCTTCCAGATGTTAAATCTTTGCAGCTGTTGCATTTAATTTTCTTAAAAATTACATAACCGCAATAACCTGCTAAGTATAGTATTATAGGAAGAACTTCTCTATATTAACATCTGCTTTAACATCAATTCTAAATTTATACACCTCTAAATTTTATTCCTCTCTCACTTTATCCCAGTTTGGTTCTTGTAAATTCTTTAAATCAATTTTAATACATTGCTGATTAAATGGTAAGCTCCATTTTGAAAATTGATAGCATTCATCTCTTTTTTTTTTTTTTTTCTCTCTACACTCAAATATTTACTGCATTGAAATCCTTACTAAGTCACCGGTACTGACCAAACCTTGCCTCAAGGAAGGTGATCAGTTTGAAATTTGCCAGTAATGTGTATAGCATTTTCAATTCTTTGCAATACCCGGTTCACACTCCACCCACGTCTATTGAACAGGTGAAGAGGCTCATCCCTTGTTTCCTGTTTAGGATGTGTTTTCCGGCTTTCTCTTTTCCAATCTTTTCACTCTTACGTAGCCCCCTTGCACATCAGTGGCGTTACTGCCTTGCTCGGGGTGATATGATTTTTTAAAAAAAAAATACTTGGTCAGTTTTAGAAATGCGTAGGTTGTATGATGCCAAACAGTGAAAGTTTTTTGTTAATTTGCCATTTCTTCCAGAAATACTATTCCAAGATTCTAACCAGTCACAGAATAGAGAAATCTAAAGTTTTCTACATTTACTCTAAGTGGATTATTGTATTTCTAAGCTGACAACCTTTTATGTGTATTATTATATACTCTCTTTTGATAACACTTCTCAAACGAAATGCTGGGACGACAGTGTCTTGACGAACGATGAATAATGATGACTTGACGAAATGTTGGGTGGGTGACTAACATTAAACTTCATAAATTTGGCAGCCTTCACTGTGACTCCTATGTCGATGATACTTTAAAACTTTCAATTCATAAATGCTTTTCGTTGGGGACCACTCAACCTGACTTCTTCGCAAAAATCAGTTTCACAATCATTTCATAATTTTCATCTTTGTCCATTTGTCGTCACTGTCAGCAACAGCAATCTGTAACAAATGCCTCTGTCTATGACGATGAGACCAGACCCATATGTAAAAATAAGATCTAAAATATATTTTTTCATACAAAGACATCTTTGGTGACATGCCATGGATTAGGAGGTTGCTTGGTCAGAGTTGTCAGCATCCCCCCCCCCCCAATCTGGGAGACCCCAATTTTACTCAGCCATACGCTTCAACGGTTGTGTTCAGACTCCTCAAAATTACTAAAGATTTTGTCAACTTGATGTTACTTCTGTGCCATTGACAGCTATCTTCCGGTACAAACTTTAATGTGGGATATGAACCTCTGACCTCGCTAGACAAAATAAAAATCCAAATGCAAGAATATTTTCCTTTTTTGCACACCTAGCTGACTTTTTCAACACTGATTTACATGCTTCTCTAACAATTTGATGCATTTTTGTAGCATGATTTGTCTTTGTCCGTTGATTTCTGATATCACTTATTCATTGGAGCCAAATCTTTCTCTGGAGCATTCTTTTGAGGTCTGCAAACAGTAGTCACTGGTGGCCATATCTGGAAAATAGGGTGGATGCAGAAGCAACTCAAAGTGCAATGTTTTATCATATCACCCTGAGCAAGGCAGTAACGCCACTGAAGCTCGGGGCTACGTAAGAATGAAAAGATTGGAAAAGAGAAAGCCGGAAACCACATCCTAAACAGGGAACAAGGGATGAGCCTCTTCATCTGTTCAATAGACGTGGGTGGAGTGTGAACCGGGTGATAGATTAGTCTATCTACTCCAATTGTAGTTTTATCATTGTTGCGATTGACTTTGTGACATGGTGCATTGACTTGGTAAAAGATCACTTTTTCTTCATTTGTGGCCATTTTTTGGCAATTTCTTCCTTCAAATGCAATAATAATGCTATATAGTATTCAATATTGTTGGTTCTTCCTTTTTTAAGGTAATTGATGAACAAAATACCTTGCACATCCTTGCCTACTGATGTTTGCATCTTTGGTCGCATATGATGGCTTTCACCTGTTGCTGTTCATTCAACTGACTGCCGATTAACTCGAATGAAGTTGGTGATCCATGTTTTATCCATTGTCACATATTTATGCAAAATCTGCTTGTTGCATTGAAATAGTTGCAAACAACTTTGAATCATTGACGCATTGTTCTTTTTGATTGACTGTGAGCAAACATGGCACCCACATTGAGCAAAGCTTTTTGACAAATGTTCATGCAAAATTGTGAATACACTGCCTTCTGATATGTTCAACTCCTCCTCTGCTATTTCCTGCAACTTCAATTTACAATCAGCCAAAACAGCTCTGATTCATTAAACTTCATCAGATTTGACCATGGAGTATAGGTTTTCAGACAGTAAACAAAATGTACTTCCTTGTATATTAAAGTGACCTGTTGGATTTCTTGAGGCTGCTTCTTGATCTTCTGGATCATATTAAAAATGTGCACTTGCTGATTGTGGAACTTATTTCTTTTAATTTCAAACCAACAAGTGGCATACACATTTACAATAAAACTTATTAAACTGGAGTTTTGTTGTGAGCTTTTGTGGGTATGTGCCACGACTCAATAAATGCATAAGCCTGATGGCCAAAGTTAACCACCTTGCCTGGTTTAATAGACCAATTTTCCAGGAGGCATATCTAGAGTCAAAATTTACCTCTAGAAATATCCACTGTGTATTCATACAGGAGTCTTTGGTCACAACTAAGATCATGTATTTCATCAATTTTCAAAATTGAATGCAGAGGACTGCTTATAGTGGAAAATGATATGTGGTAAATCATTTGAGCATAATTTCCCCAGAGGAACACTGAATGCTGTAGGGCCTTTTGTGCAACCATCTATGTTTTTGAAAAGAGCTCTGAAAGGTAGTTCATTGCATGAAGATTTTTTTTTTTTTTTTTTTTTCTCTCTAAAACTGCAACCATTTAACCTTCACGGCCTGCGTTGGCATTAATGTTGTCAATAAGGATAACCTTGATAGTGTTCTCACTGTTGAATTCATGCAAAACATCCACTACTTGCTCTGCATGGACAACACCTGTTGCACCACTATTAGGGAGAACTCTATGTATCAGATATTGACTTCATGTGGTGCCTCCTTTATAAAAGTTGAATGAAGTTATTGTTCCTTAGTTTTTTCATAGTTTTCTGTCCATTTTCCTCCACAATTTCCTCATACAGCAATGTGTCCTTATTCGCTCTCCCATCAACTGTAATACATATAAGGTTTTCCACACGTTCATCATGTTTTTGTTGGGCAGTTGTTTTCATTTTAGACTTTGCTCTATCAACTTTGCATTTATCTATATCTTTCATATTAATATTTGGTATAAGAAGGCCTATAGCCTTCAAATCCAAGAGCAAGGCATTGACAAGGCTAGCTCTAATATTAGAGGATATGTCCCCCCTAACTAACTTGAAAGCATAACTTGGAAATTATAAGGGCCTTTTGGATGTCTCCTTGACTGCAAATAATCTTCTTCTGGTTTTTCATTTGGAGAAGATGAGTAAGAGGGGGAAGAAACATTAGCCTGAACATTTGATGTTGAAGCTGTTGATGATGAAACTAAATTTTTTTTCTTAACCTCTCTTTCCCTTTTACATTTTTATAGCACTTTTATCAACAGGTCCAAGTTGGAAAGTGTCCTTACACCCTAATTTGCCCCTCTGATCCTTTTAGTTATTCATGATCCTGAAATACCTAAAAAAAAAAAAAAATGTACTATCAGAAATGAAATTCCACAAATATTTTAAAAATAAATTTGATAAAATTTGAAATCAATACATTAAATTAAAAGTAATGTTTACTTACTTTAAAGTAGATTTACTTCTGAGATTAGCTTGTAAACAGGCTTTTTAATAAATATTAACTTTAAAAATATAAACAAATCAGAATAATTATAAAAGTTGAATTTTTCATTAAAATAAGACTTAACTCTTAAAAAAAAATACAAGAGATATTCGTGATAATTAAAAGCATAAGAGTAAACAAAGTAAAAACAATTGTTTAGGGAGAGGTAATTTCAACAGGTGAATACCGTAAAAATAACAATAAATAAAACGGCATACGTAAATAATTATTTGTATATTAAACTAAATATCATAGTGTTTTTATTTCTTTTTAATTTTGATGTTTTCGTTTAATTTCTGAAAAAAAAAAGAATACTAAACTTAAAATATCTATTATTAAGCATATTGTATTTTTTTTCTTATTGTTAAAACTCGGGTTTTATTTAAGCGACATGTTTCCGGTGACACCTATATCACGATAAAAATCCCAATTTATTTTGTCTTTAAATGCTCAAATAAATACAAAGTTTTGAAAAAAAAAAAATTTCTTGTAACTCTTGACATTTTGCAACTTTCTTCAAGTGCAATTTTTTTTTTCTCAACCTACCCTAATATACATATATATGCCAAGCCCCATATGGTTTGCATATAGTTATGTTTGTGTGGGCAGGTGTGTGTGTGTGTCTTTGCGCACATCAATGAATGTACAAATGTGTATATGTGTCTGCGTCTGTCACTTTGTTTTCCTCCCACTTCCACAAAAATACACTAATACACACAGCCTTACATATAGCCAATTTTTTTAAAAAAATTAATCAGTTTGTCTGACGATCACAAGAGCGTGAAACCTAGGGTCACACTCACACACACACACACACACACACACACACACACACACACAACACAACATATATATATATATATATATATATATATATATATATTTATTTATTTTTTTCCACATTTGGTGGGGAGGTACTACTGCTAAAAAAATTAGTTTCATCTCTTGTGCTGCGGAGTATAGGAAAAAGTATCTGGTCCAAAAATTGATTCCATTAGCATTATCTTTTACTTCAAGATTGACATTGAATTTGATTTTTACCTTGTGTGGAGCCTGGATCTTCAGTTAAAATTGTCTTTTTGTTCAGTAACACAGACAAAAATTCAAATGGTCATAATACATTTTATAATTGAGCTACTGAGAAAAAAACAAAAAAAAAATGCTACCTCCTCCCCTTTGTCAAGATCCCTATGCCTATTTAAAGGATTTGGGATATATTAAAAATAATTTTTTAGTTTAGGGTACCTACTCTGAGTGAATTGGTACACATATGTTAGGCCTTTACAATTTCCTCAGACTTAGTGTAGAAGGCTACAAAGAATGGCATATACCAGAGGGTGCAGTGGAGAAAACATTGTTTGCATACTGCATATATTTTTATAAAACTTGTAAGCTTTTGTTTGCATTTTCTTTGAACAAATAATATTCCTATTAGAATATAGAATAGAAATTGGTTTTCGATAGATTCAGTTATTATTCAAATAATTCTTCTTAGGGAGACAATAATAGATTTTTATTTCTGCAACTTTACAGACACCATTTATGATGAAGATGAAGTCCTTTTGGCTCTGGCAGAACAGCTTGGAATTTTCACTCCTTTAGTTGGTGGTTCTGAGTATGTCCACTGTCTGTTGGTAAGTAATTTCTCTTCTGATTTTTGCTTGTAGCATCTTCAAAATGGCATCCTTTTCATTTATTTATACTAAATCTAATTATATAGCTATATATAGCTACAACAAAAAGTCTAGTCTAACAAGGAATAAAACATTTTACATGAGATATTTATCAATATAAGTGCATTAATTTTGGTAATCATATAGGTTAAGTATAATACAGAATATTTCAGATTGAAATTTAACTGATAACTATCAGGCTGTTTTTTTTTTTTTCTTTAATCCCCACAGAGTATAGTTAATGATTACTATAAATTCTATGTATCACTATTATTAAAATTAAAAGGTTATTAAGTTACAAATAAAACTTGATTTTTAAATGACTTCATCTTTTTGATGAAACCAATTTTCAAAGACAGCATCTGTTACTTAAAAATTTGAGAACTGATCATTTTAAGTAAACTTCTGACAGCTCTGATTCATTAAACTTCTAAAAGCTTTTCTACATTTGGTGTTTTCTCCTTGCAACAACTAGCCTTTAAACTATTTCAAATAAATGCAGCAGTTTTAACATAATCTGCTTATGGTCAAATCGTGCCGAAAACATTGCTTCACAATCAATCACCGAGGTTAAGCCATGTCTAGCATTGGTGACCTGCTTAAAAGATAGATGTTTTGTGTTTTTTATGATCGTGTGTGTGTGTGTGTGTGTGTGAAATGACATATTCACAAGCTGTTATCTGTTGGACCAAAATAAAATAAATCTCGGGGTTCAAGTAACAACAAATGGATGTTGGAGATTTCCAGTCATTGGCTTATATAAACATTCAGTTTGAATAGAAAGTAATTCTACAGTAACTGTTGGTATGAACAGACTTCTTTCCAGGTAGTTTCAATGCTGCCTGTTGATGACGATATTCATTATGATATGGTGGACAGACAGTTGTTTGTTGAATGGAAGCTGATCTGTTACTCTGACATGTTAGTTTCAAGTGTCACCTACCTACTCACCCAGACCATATAAAGTGAATTTCAGGAATAAATGCCTGAATATATGGGAAACAAGATTTGTTTTTAATTTCTTGTTATTTTGGCCTTGTGCTTTAGTGATAAGTATGAAGGGTCTTTTTCAGATTTTATGTACACTTACACAAACTAGGATAGAAATGCAAGGTTGGGTTATTTGTCCAGTTGATAAAAAACTGATTGACTGCTTGGTTGTTTGTTTACAAATATTCTATGTCCATTTTAAACCCTTTGACAATTCCTTTTAAACTACGTATTTTCTGTTACAGCATTGTTTGTTTATGAAATATTTATGGTCTTTGGAGTTTGATGTTTAATCTCTGAATATTAATAAAACTTATGCCTAATTTTTCTTGGCTGTACTTCAACCCAGTAATTCTAGGAACTTAAAGAAAAAAAATGTTTTCATCTTAGTCACATTACATTAAAAAATAGTACCTCAATGGGTGACTGATCGGGGGTACCAGGTGCTGTAAACTTGGATTTTTGGGTTGTGTAGTGGATAATGGCTCATAATTGTTAATTGGAGAGCCAAGTTTCAATTCCTATTGAACTTGTATTTACTTATGCGTAAATACCCATGGGAAAGGCATGAATCAACCTCCTAAAAAAAATTTAAAAAATTTTTACATATCTAATAAATTTCTTGTTATTGGAACTGAATACTTGATGCTTGAATGTTTATAACCACAGAGTATGCTTGTAATATTCTGACAAATTCCCAAAAATGTTTTCTTTAGTTAGTTGAAATAAACTCAGTTTTTCTTGATTACCTCTGATCAATTTAGGTCCTGGGTATGACAAACTGCATCCGGCAGCAAGGTCACTCGTTGGGAGGAGCATGAAACCACCTCTTAATTGCTGTTGTTCCCAGGTCCACCCTGACCTGGGGTGGTAGCACCTGTTAGGGTCCCAACTATAGGCAAATAGTTTATCTCCAAACTGGGGTCAAAACATTATGAAAGTATAAAAATAGACTTTGATAGAAACATATACATAAACATAGGCTTTTATAGAAAAATATACATACTTGAAAGAAACATATTACCAACAATACATTTTTGAAGGAAAAAGAAAAAAGGAATTATTACCATAATACATTCTTGAAGGCAGAAAGTTATTACCCGCAATACATTTTTGAATACAAAACTAGAAAGCATCTTCAGTTTTTTTTTTTTTTTTTTTTTTTTTATAAATAAAATCTTTTTTCATCAAAATCTAAATCAACCTTCTCACTATAACTGAACATTAAAAAAAGATCTTAAAACCCTTCCTTTTTGGCATTAAATTACCCAGAGGTTGATATGCCATTAAACAAAACTCACTCTGATCAATTTATTATTTCAGCCAGTGCAATAACTCTTGAAATGATTTCCTCTTAATAGATGTTTTTTGTTTTGTCTTAATGGAAAACTAAAAATATATATCATAGATCTCGAGTAATAGAATTTAGAAGATGCTTTGTAGGTTTCTCTCACCCATGACTAATTCTAATGTATAACAGTATTGTTGATATTGTATTCTTAATAGCAGTTTGTTGAAGAAAGCTAACTTTTAATCTAAGAAGGGTTCATGAAGTACCAAGTAAGAGCACTCCATTTCAGCTTATAACTAGAATTCATGTTTCTAAAATGTTATTTCTAAACAAAATATATATAAAAAATATTTCTTCAAATAGTCATTTTAAGAGTAAGAAAACTTATTTAAAAAAAGCCTACAAAAATTTCACTTCTCATATCAGTTTTGTCCGTTTTTTTTATATATATATATATATATATATATATATATGACAGAAGCAGACGATGGTTCGCCTGAAATAACCCTATACTTCCGCTTAACCATGGAATAAAGTGTTTTAATTTTTACATATTTTTGCTCTATAAAATTTAACAAAATTGTTTTCCTTTTATTTGCCCTTCACTACTTAATACCTCCTGATTCTAAGAGCCTCTGTTACTATAACCTTAAGCTTTTCCTTCCTAGTTCTTTATTTATTATTAACCAATTTCTTAAGGTGTGTGAGAGAGCATTTGTGTATATGTATATGGGGTGCTTGAGTGCACATGGGTATATGTATGTGGTTGCTTGAGCACCTATTTCTCCATTTGTACATCTGTTAAGTTATCTATACTATTTTATTCCTATATTTATTATTTAATTATATTTTAAATCTTCAATATGAATTTTAATTATAATTTTTAAATTTAAGGATTATATCTTCCTAAATTCCTTAATCATAGATCCTTCCTCTCTTACCAGCAATAATCTTGTGTGTGTGTAAATTCTCTATCCTCACAACTGGTTTGTTTTGTACTACAGCAAACCTCCAAAAGATTCTTATACAAATTTGCAATACTGTCATGTTTTTTATTACAATTTTATTTTTGTAATGGCTTCCATGAGAATGTTCTAATACTAGAAGTTCTTTTCTACTTTTTTTTAGAATCCATTGGAAAGTTTGGCTACTGTTGAAGAGACTGTAGTCAGGGACAAAGCTGTTGACTCTTTAAGAGCCATTGCTGCTCAGCACTCTCAAGCAGATTTGGAGAACTACTTTGTACCTCTTGTCAAACGGTTGTCGGGTGGTGAGTTTGTTTACTCAAAAAAAAAAAAAAAAAACTACCTATTATCAATATAATAATGTAGTTCCTTTGCTAGCAAGTACCACTATTTAAAAAAAATCTGGTACTATGGTTTCTTCATTACTTGATTTGTATCTTAAAAAATGTTAAAAACATGCTTGGAAAGAGTTTTTGTTTCTGGATTAGACAATGCAGTTTACACACTCCATAGGTTTGGAAGAACACAATTCATTGCATGCACAAATACACTGAGGTCAACTATCTAAAAAAATTGTTTATAAATCATAATTATTATTGCTCTTTAACTCTCAAGGCAATATTAAAGATAGTCTATATAAAAAGTATATTCTCTTTATTTTCGAGGTTGCTTTTGAATTTAAATTAACTCTTAACTAGGTTCTTTTGCAAACAAACTTTTTCTGATACAGTGATTCTTAAAATTTAAATTTTTTTTTTTTTTTTTTGTTTATCAGCTAACTTTGTAATCATGGAAGATAAACCTATTTTGCATTGACCTGTGACTCTTAATAAACAAGGATGTGAAAGCATAGTAAGCAATGTACAAATGTCAATTGTTTTTTGTTTCAAGTGTTGATTGTATTTTATTATTAATGAAATGAGATTGTATGTGAATGTATCAATAAGTCCATAACCTACCAGATAATAATTAGATGAATTTTATTCAATTGATTAATATTCATTATTTTAAATAAATTTATTGAAAATATCTTAGATTTTATTTTTCTTCATTTATCTAAAAGCAAAATTTTAAATGGCATTCTTTAAATTTTTGCTGTTTTGCTTTGCCTTTTTAGAAATTTCCGTAATTTTCTTTTTAAATTTAGGTGATTGGTTCACATCCCGAACCTCAGCCTGTGGCCTCTTCTCTGTGTGCTATCCTAGAGTATCTACCAGTGTTAAAGCTGACCTCCGTCAGTAAGTAATCTTTTTCTTTTTTGAGTCTAAAGTTTTGTTCAAAATCATTTTCATTTCAACCATGATAACCTGTCATCATCAGTGCACTGGCCTTAGAAGCGAAAACAGGAACACCATTTTCTATTTGGGATGTGCATGGAATGCTGAAAGAATGTCTAATTCTTTCCATCTGTGCTTGTATAGGCCTAGAGCATAGTCTAGAAGAGATTAAATAATAGCTCACAGCTCTCATTTCCATCTTGTCATTCTCCTGTTGAGGTTTATAATGTCTGAAGACTCCAATACTGAAACCTGTACAACTATGTAGACAGTTTTATCAGGTTTATGCATTCAGTGGAGTCAGAACTTTAAAGATGATTTCAATTAGCTGAGGTCTCTATTGATGTCATATGCTGCTGTGATGTCAACCTAACAAAAGCCAAATTGTCATTAAGCATTGACAGTACTTTCACTATGCTGAATTCAATTGAGATGTACCTGTAAATGAGAGGGTCTTGATGACTACCTTTTTGTTTCCATATGGCATTAATGTACAATATGCCCCACTTCTTGAAAGGATGTTTCTGACTTCAGACTTCTTGTTTTTTTTTGTTTTTTTGTTTTTTTTTTTCCCCCCCCCAACAAGAAAAGAGTATAATATTCTCTGATTTCAAAAATTCAGATTCACTATCAAGTTATTTTTTTTTTTTTTTTTTTTTTTTTTTTTTCCCTCTGGTGCATTATCCAAATTTCTTGATTCTTCTATTGCAAATGCCGTGTGTGTCAGTCTGTCTCTCATTCACTCACTCACAAATGAAAATAACATTGATCTCATTTTAACAGATATATTTACCAAAATTATACAAAAATATCTTGAAATACTAAAGAATACATTTATTTAATAAAATTGCCATTGGCTTTAACCACAGCCTTCAGGTCTCCTTGTTAAGCTGGTGAATGCTGTCATAATCCTTGCTTTCAGTTCATCTTGCTGCGACAAGGAATATTGTCGTTCTCTCATTCAACTTCACCTCACACTCAATCAAGGGGTTTGTAGTCTGGGGAGCTAGCTGGCCAGATGTAAGGGGTGACTTGGTCACAGAAATTGCCTGGGTTCTCTTGCTGATGTGGCATGTTGCAGTCCTGTTGTTAAACATAGGCTCTTTGGCAGCCACCCTCTTGACCCAGGACACCATGACCTCCTCAACGGATTTGATGTAGGCCATCTGTGTTGAGTTTGAGCCCCTGTCAGAAAATGAATGGATGCATAACATTGTAATCCCCATTACTCTTTCTGAATTCTCTGCACTGTTTTCAGATTGACACCTAAACACTCTGAAATGTTTGTTTGTATTGAAGCTTCCATGGCAAATGCTGATCATACTGTGTCCAGTCGACAAATTCCAAAACAAGCCACGTACATGTGCAAAATTGAAATGTAAAATGGTGACAATTTACCCATCATATCCTTTGTGCAAGATATATATATATATATTGGCATTAGTAAGAACTAATGGAATGACATTCCATGGTTCATTGCATTTACTTTTTAACAGTGCTTGATGCATAGTAAAGCAATATTTGTAGTAATACTTGTTTTAATAAAACATTTTTTCTTGCTACACAAGAGCTGTTCTTTCAATGTTATATTCTGTACCTCATCAGGTGATTTGTATATTACCTGATGAGGTGCTAAATATAGCACTGAAACAGAACAGCTTGTGTAGAAAATGTTTCTATTATTATAAAAGAAATATATATTCTTCATTTGTAAATGAGTTATTACATAACCTAGGTTTCTGCCATGGGGGTGTCTTAAGGCAACTTGCAATAACTGATACTGATACACACACACACACACACACACACACACACTTTTAGGATGCTCGCATAACAGGGATTTTTTTTTTTTTTTTTTTTTTTTTTTTTTTTTGCCATACAATTTTCAAAATCAGCCGTGGTTGTATGACCTTAATAGGTATTTTATGGTATGGTTACCTTTAGTCATCTGTTCTTTCATTCAGCAATTCATTTTTGTTTGAAAAAAAAAAAACATAGTAGCTAACTTTTCTTCCTGGCACAGTCTACATATTTTCCTACCATTGTGAGGCTTGGCTGTTTTCACTATACTCTACATTATGTCTCTGTATTTTTGTTTTCCAATATTTTAATTTTAATTTCCACATGTAGCTAGCCAATTTTGTACAACTTTAAATGTAGACCTGTGATTAAACCATCTGGTCTTAAAAGTATTTTTGGTTGAGAGATATATAATTTTTCCTTTTTCCTTTTTCTTTAATATTCACCCATTGCTTTGTTACATGTGACATGTATCAGACCAATGAAATCATACCTCAATCAAATGAACATATTCTCTCTTGGTTTCTTTAAAAAAGATTTTTAAATCATCCGTCTTTTAAAAGGGGGAAAAATTCTCTGGAGAATATCTCTCTCTCTCTCTCTCTCTCATACATACATACATACATCCATATGACATTTTTAATGTACTTTCACTGTTTCTTTTTAACTTGATAAATAAATTGTACTCTACTTAAATATTCTCTTTTTCTGTAGATGTTTTAAAACATTATGTGGCGATGATACTCCAATGGTGCGCAGGGCAGCTGCTGGCAAGCTGGGTGAGTTTGCAAAGGTTGCAGAAACAGAATACCTCAAGTCTGACTTGATCCCATTGTTCAACAGTCTGGCTCAAGATGAACAGGTAAATTTATTAAGATTTCAAATTAATATCCAGTGGTTATTCAAGTTAGGTGGTAATTTAATATTAAAACTATTTTAGCAATATAAAAAAAAGTTGTAAAAAATGTATATTTTTCTAGGCTGTCATTAAAAATGTTTGCATTATTTTAGAAGCACTTTGTATATAACTTAATTCTTATTTTTCTAATCTGTTATATTTGAATCCTTAACCTCTCACAAACAGATTAACATTTTAAAAGAACTATTGTCAATGTTAAAATAAGCTTTGTTTTAATTTTCCCCATTTACCTCTTCTAATGTAGGATTCAGTACGTCTTTTGGCTGTGGAAGCTTGTGTTGCTATAGCATCTTTGCTCAATGCTGAAGATGTTGAGCAACATGTAATGCCAACATTACGACAAGCAGCTGAAGACAAATCTTGGAGAGTGCGTTACATGGTTGCTGATAAATTTACTGATGTGAGTATACTGTTACCTTGTTGGATCAGCTTCATCCTGTTCATATTTTCAGCTGTGAAAAATCCTCCCTCCCCACATTGTGTGTGTGTGTGTGTGTGTGTGTGTGTGTGTGTATATATATTTACTGATCAGCGGGCTTGCGGTACTCCACCCGACATCAATTTTCGGGGAGCCAAGGATCTATAAATAGTGAAAAACTGTATGAGACAAAGGCCCTAAGAATCACGGTTATTGGTAAGGCAGTCGTTGCTATGGCAAAGCTGGACTCTGACTGACCAATCTGTATGGGTATGAACTCTGTCATACATTAGTGATAATCGATGTTGCTTTGGATGCCCCATAGCTGTTCAGGTATGCGTTCGCCATTGGGTTTGGTATTTACAAAGCTTTGTGGTATTGATGTATGTCGGGTCGGGTGGAAATACCCATCAAGTATAGGTAGATTAATGTCTAAATGTTATTGTACACATGTATGTGTATATGAGTGTGTCTAGAGAGACAGATATATATGCGTGGCTGTATATATGTGTATGTATGTGTACACGTGTGCACCTGTATGTGCATATGGGCGCGCGTCTGTCCTCCCATACTGGTCAAGTATACCAATATCCGCATCACTTACTGATATGTATGTATGTGTATTTTCTTTACTTGTTGGGTTATGTATGTATATCTGGCATGGGTGTACATTTGCTCTTGTGCAGGTGCTGTATATATGCATGTATGAACATTTGATATAAGACGGATGCTGTATCAGGTCTCACGCCTTTCACTCGTCTAACAAACTGTAGTAACTAAAATATGAATTCAAAATATTATAGGCTCCCCTATGAACAGCTGTTCAGGGCTATTTGCTGATGCTGTATATGTGTGTGTGTACATATATATATGTGTGTGTGTGTGTGTGTGTGTACATGTGTGTGTGTGTATATATGTGTGTGTTTCCCAACTGTTGGACATGTATCCGCCTGTATATGTGTGCGTACTCCAGTTAAAGCCCCAGTTGTTCAACATGAGTCGGCCTATATATGTATCTCATCTCAGTGCGGTGTGATGTTTTCTTTTGACTCGTTGACCTGGCTAAAGAGTATTAATTTCATGAACATTGCCTTATCCATCTAGTTCATCTGAAGATATATATGTCACGGCCGTGGCGTGCGTATATGTATCTGTGTGCGCGTAATCAGTGTTAAATACATACAAGTTAGCATACTATTATTGTATTATAATTTTAGCAACAAGAACAAAGTAGATATAAGTATTAATTAATAATGACCTGACTTCAATCAAATCTTAACACCCACCAAAATTAACCTTAAGCCTGCCCGCATATTTTCCAAATAAGTTGCTTTACTCTGATTGGTCCACATTGTATATACAATAATACCTCCCTGATTAAAGGGGTCATACTCGTTTTCAGACTCTTAAACCATTCATTTAAGAACTATCACATCACTTGACAAGACACAAGTGTCGAAACAAAATAGCTACTTTTGTAGTGATATTGTAACATATCCATGTTATAATTTATGAATAAATATTATTAGCTCTACTTTTGTATTGAGCACTTTTTAAAAATAGTGTTTCTTGAAACAAGGAATATTATTCCAACAATACTTGTGTGTGTGTGTGTGTGTGTGTATATATATATATATATATATATATATTTGCATAATTTAATTTTCATTCTCCTGCTGCCCCTTCCCCTAACCCGCATGAATTTTTAAGTTCATCATAACCATGGTGTGATCACTCCCAATTGAAACCAATTTTGCACCATAATGTAATCAATTTAGTTGTGGTACGTTTCATCAGACGTATGCCAAGTTCATTGTTATGAGTCTTTGTGTTCAGTGTATTTGCAAGCACAATATTATTGTAGCTGGTAAATTCTAGCATCCTTAGTCGTTTGTCATTCGTTGATTCATTGCACAACTTCTTTCCGATCCTTAGGTGCATTACCAACTTTTGTGTTCCAGTCTCCTTGGATAATCTTTCTTATTCACCATTGATGATTTCTTGTAGTTTGCTGTAAAATGTTTCTATTTCATCATAATCTCTCATTGATGCATAATGGCTACTTTTCTTAATGCTTTCCATGCCAGATATTTCTGCTAAGTCTTCTATTCAGTGGCTTATGAGCTCCTAGCCCTAAGAAAGTTTCCCGAGTCAGAGAAGCAAACTGAAAACTCAAATCTTTGCCATATATGAAGTTTGCCAATGGGTTGTAGTATACTGATACTCCGACTTTTTACATTAACTAAGTTATTACATTTCTGTCCAGTTTTGTAATCAAAATGTTACTTCCAACCAAAAGCAGAAATTATTTTTGATAGCCTTTGTTGAATGATAATGCACAAGTGTTGTCAATGTGTCATTAGATGCGACTTTAATGCTTTCAAGTAATGATAGGATATGGAGTGTTCCAGGAATATTGGCTATAACAGAAGGTTAAAAAAAAAAAACAAAAAAACATTCTGACTGCAAATCACTATTAGAAAAGGAAATGCAGGATGACTATTCCAACTGTTTAAAAAAGAATACATACTTCTATAACAAAAGATATTTCTATTACAGAGAAAAGATCTGTTTTGTTATATTCCTTATACCAAAGAACTGCTTTTTGCAATTCACTTCAATAGGAACACTTCAGAGAATTTGTAAAAAGTTGAATGGGTCTAATGGTGATTACAAAGGTGTTTGGTGTAATGGCAATATTATAATTCCAGGGGTTCAGGCTCAACACAGTTGTGCTGCTGTGGGTCAAAAAGGTAGCTGCTGAAAGACCTCATGTCAGTCTCATGACATGAGATCTTCCAGCAGCCAGAATCTAATCATGGCTCTCATGCAATTTCTGCAACTACATCACCCCTTATATCTGGCCACTTAACTCCCCAGACTACAAACCCAAGATTGTGTGCGAGATGCAGTTTAGTGAGAAACCAAAAATACTCCTTGTCACATCGAAGATGAACTGAAGGCAAAGATCATGGCAGTATTCACCAACTTAACAAGGAGACAGTCCAGAAGAGTTGCAGGAGATTCCAAAGTTATCTGAAGGTGTGGTTGAAGCCAATGGCAATTTTATTGAATAAATGTATTCTTTAATATTTCAAGATATTTTGTGTAAGTTTGGTAAATATCTGTTAAAATGAGATGTCTGTGTTATTTTCATTTTTTGCAGAATTTAGACAACAATTTATCTATTTTTACATATTTTGAGGTTTCATCAATAGTATACTTACCACATCTGCCTTGTGTGACTGGTAGTGTGGTCCTTGTGCCTGGCAATGACTGATCTGGTATGGGGATCTTTTGTTTTAACTTTCACATATTGTTTCTTAGGCTGATAAAGCCTGGCAATGCTCAGTCATTCCAGTTCAGGTCACAACTGACTTCCTCTGATATCTATGGGATTTCCTTTACCATTCATACATGGCCAAGTTCATTCTTCTGGGAACTCTTTACACTGGCTGGTGTCTTTGTAGCAAGGTTCTATGCATGCACAGTGGTGTAACCGACTGTTATCATTTAACGTGCCTGGTGAGATGCGCTTATAGCCATACATGAGATTTAGAGAATGTAAGATAAATACACTTGTCTAACTCAGTAAGCAACAGGCAGATTACAAAGCCTATCAAGAGTCTCCTATACCACAATTTTTATTGCTAAAATTAATTTGCCAGGCACCTGCTCTATCATAGTTGCAGAAATAATACTTTTCAGTTTACTGATTGTTTTACTTTTTTTTTTTTTTTTTTTTTTTTAAGTTACAAAAAGCTGTTGGCCCTGAAATCACAAAGAATGACTTGGTTTTGGCTTTTCAAGGACTTTTAAAAGATTGTGAAGCTGAAGTCCGCGCTGCAGCTGCACACAAGGTCAAAGGTTAGTAACTTGCACTTAATATAGGCCACTGATTGGGGAATGGATTGTTAACATCTTTTACAACTATATATTCTAATTTAGGTTTTAATGTTAAAACTGGAAAGATTCTCACATAAAGCAACTTCTGTAGTCTATTTTCAATCCGTTTTAGTTAATTCTCTCATTTGGCACTCTAAATTGATCATTTTAATCATGCTGGGTATTTTAAAATAATTTCTGTTTAATGCTTTTTAAAACAATGACTTAGTCAATTTTCTTATCGAATTTTGCCATATTACAGCTGTTTTTTGCTCAATAGTAAAATCGCAGCATATCTTCTTGATGTATGGAATAAAATAACTCACTAGATTAAGAATAAAACTCTTTAATTTTTTTTTTTTTTTTTTTTTTAATTAAGTTTGGCTTTTAAGAGTGCTGAAAAGGTTTTAATGAAATTAGTATGTCTCTGTAGTTTAAGATGTTAATAGTTTTTATGTAATTATATTTATTCAGATACTTTCCTCTCACAGTTGATGTGACATTTTCTTAATTTGCCATTAACTTTCTCCTCAGATTTTTGCCAGTATCTTGCTCCTGATGTGCGTGAAAGTTTGATCATGACAAATATCCTTCCATGTGTTAAAGAGCTGGTCTCTGATGCAAATCAACATGTTAAATCAGCATTAGCTTCAGTCATCATGGGACTTTCACCAATATTAGGCAAAGAAAAGTGAGTTGTTTTTATTTCCTCATACTATTTCTTTTCTTTATTTCCATTTTTCGGAATTTTGTTCTCATCTTTATTGCCATGTTTATGACATGTTGGCCGTCTTCTGGTGCTAGGAATTTCAAACTGAACCCTTTATTACGATTACTGAGATATCTCTTTCTCATTCCATGTGTAATACCACTTCTGGTAGCCATGTAGTTATCTTCCTTTAACTTAGAGTTAAGTTATTTGCTCAACACTGCTGTAGCCTGGTATTTGGGTCAAGTCAGTGGACATTGAGGACATCAGTGTATAAAATTCTAGGGTTTATAAACTTAATGTCTGAGAAACGTTTTTTTAACCAGAGCTCATATTGCAGTCTTTGATGTTAATGATTTTTTTTTTTCCTAGCATTTCATATTACTGGCTCTCATATTGTATTCATTTCTATATTTGGTTGGCTTAGGAGATATTTGTGGCCTAGTTTATGTGCTGATTCCTTCAGTTTGCATAGTTTCCAGTGGTGTTCTGTCAATTATTTCAACTTAATCCCATATGGGGTGGTGATCCCCTTTGTCCCTCCATATATGGGCAGCTACACCTGATTTTTTTTTTTTTTCCATCTCCCTTCATGTTAAGGCCTTGCGATGTTCTTGCGGGCATCCTGTTTCTCCTTTATATTCGACCATCAGGTGAATACCATACTTAGACATCATTTCCTGAATCGAGAAAATAGCCTTGAATATTCAGGCGGATGAGCTAAGATGGAAAGTGAGAGAGACATTGGAGAAAGCCAAGCTACCCAAACCAAACATCACAAAAGAGGAAAGGCTGGCAATCAGGACCTACAGAGGAATGAGAACATTTTACCCTAACATCATACTACAGGCTGACAAAGATGATGCAACTGTAGTGATGGACAAAACAGAATACGCTGAGAAAATAGATCTCATTAGAAGTGGTAGCTATGGCAAGGTAAAGAAAAACCTCACCTTTTGAAAACACGACAGCTATCACAAATCCTAATCAAGAACAAAAATCACTTCCAGCCTAAGGCATACAGGCATGCTACCATGCATTTATGGTCTACCTAAGATTCACAAAGACTGTATTCTGCTCAGGCCAATTGTTAGCCACCAAGGCTCAGTGTGCCACCCTTTGAGTCACTAACTGACCCACTGATAGAAAAGTCACCATCTTGTGTCCTTAACTCCACTCATTTCATGGAACTTGATCAAAGATGCTCCCATTCAATACATCCAGATGGTGATCCTGGATGTGGTGAATCTGTTCACCAAGGTACCCACGGTGGAGGCACTATCGGTAATCAGACTAGCCTAGGAGAACATACTAGTATACCACTAGAAGACCTGATAGAGGTGCTGATATTCTGCACACAAACACCCACCCCCTTTGGAATTGGGTTCAGAGATATATTGGCAGGATGAAGGCTTAGCAATGGGCTCACCTTTATCATCATCATTAACATATGCATGGAATACTTTGAAGAGATAGCATTGGAATCCACAGCACTAAAGCCAACTCTATGGCTGAGAAGCTTTGATGACACCTTCTCTGGCCACACCAGAAAGAGGTCCTGCCGCTACTGGACTATGTGAACTCAATAAGATCATCAATACAGTTCACAATGTAAAGAGAACAATAACGAACTAGCATTCCTGGATGTACTAACATCTCGAACAGAGATAGGGGATTCAAGACATCTGTATGCTGCAATCCAACATTCACCAGACAATACCTCAACTTCAACTCCCACCAACCATACAATATAAAGAAAGGGATATGTACTGCCGGCAACATGGAGCAAAAGTCATAAATGATGACCCAGATATATATATATGAACAGGAAATGATTAGTATAAGTAGTACCCTTCAGTGTAACAACTACCCAGGGTACATGAGAACAGCTCTAATGAACGTGGAAGAGAGGGTGCATGATGATAACGGCTGTCAGAAAACAGCTTTGGTCTGCCTACCCCATGTAAAGGGGTTAATGGAGAAAAGATGAATCTGTGGTCCATATAACATGCAGATGACCTTCAAAAGGGGTTCTATACTTCAGATACCTCTCCCGAGTAAGACCTTTTAATAGAAGGGAACATGACTAAGGACTGTGTGTATGCTATTCCAAGTAACTGTTGAAAAAAAGTATGAGAAACGGGCCACTCTCTTAAGGTAAGGCTGCAAGGGCGTTGCATGGCATAACGCAAGGGAAGATAGAAATATCGGGTGTAACTGACCACAAATGGAGGGAGAAAGAGGATCACCGCCCTCTATGGGGTTAAGTCTAAGTAATTGATAGAGAACACCATTAGAAATTTTGTAAATTTAAAAAATGTTATGCCACAAAAGTCTAAGCCAACCAAGCATAGCAATGAATGCAATATGGGAGCCAGTAATACAAAGTACTAGAGAAAATCATTAGTGTCAAATATTGCAATATTAGCTCTTTTTTTTTTTTTTTTTTTTTTTTTTTTTTTTAACTGAGACATTAGATTTATAAGTCCCAGAATTTCATATACTCAAGGACATGTGGTCCAGTGGATATAGATGTTAGTTCCAGTGACTTGACCTAAAGAGTTGTGAGTTCAGCACCAGGTTACAGCAGTGGTGAATTACCAGAGAAGTTAAGCTTAGGGTGGATTATTACATTGCTACCAGAAGTGGCATCTAACATGGAATGAGAATGAAATACACCAGTGATCATAATAAAAGGTTCGATATATGAAATTCCTAGTAATGAAATGTAGTAAAATAAAGAGGCTGATAATTATCAGGCTCTGGGTCACGGGAACCAGATAACACTTTCTTCTCCCTCTGGTCAGCCAAAACATTCAATTGATTTCTTCTACTCTTGACTTGCCTTACCGTTGTGATTTGATCATAAGTAGGCCAAGATTTGATTCATTGTTGGTACTCCCACATCGAGTTGGTCCGACTAGAGCGAAGATGTGCAGTAATAAATATAAACACTTAAAGTAATATGAAGAAAAAAAATATTACAATTTTTATACTGAGTATTGTATGCAGTAGTTTTGGTAGTAGCTGTTTACATGCAGGGTTGTCGACTTAAATTGTGCCCAAATTGGATGTGACACTCATTAAACTGGTAAGGGTTGGCTTATGTATTTAAAGGAGTTTGTTCAGTTGATTTGGCATGTTTGGCTAAAGGCTGATCTCTGAGTTACACTTTGGTAGTTAGTCACATGTGAATTTGGGTGAACTATCATCTTTATCTTATTCTTCTGTCCAATCTCTCTGATGTCTCTTTGTTTTGTGCATTCTTGGTATTTCCCCACCTGTTGTTTCGCTGCCTTTTAGTTCTAAGAAAAAATAATTTTCCCAATTTGGTAATCCCCTCCTTCTTGGGTGATGATTGTAAGCATTACTTCACTCACGGCTTCTTCCTCTTTTTAGCATCTCTTTTAAAGTCTGATCTCTGCTTAATTTGTTTTACACACATACTTTTCTCTTTTCCGGTCTGAAATTTTAATACAATGAATTGGCTTTTTTAGAGCAAATGTCATTCAACAATTGTTAAAATTTCACAATTTGTTTTCACTAAAACAAATCTGCCAGCTGTATCTTTTCTCTTTGTCTGGAATCAAATACTGAACACCTGGTTTTTCACTAAATAACCTTTTCACCTCAACTGGCACTCTATGGTTTTATCAATCGTCAACACCATGCCTGTTCTACAAATTAGATATTGTTCTCTGGTAAACATCTGGTTTGTTTTTATAATTTTCAATCTCTGGGAACAAATTGTCGTTCTTTATATCTTTGAGAAGTCTTGTCGGTATTTCTTTTTATATCCAAATTAAAAATTATTAATTATCAGCAACCAAATAGTGTCACACTACCTCATCTCAAAAATATAGACAAATACTTATTTTCTTCAGTATTTGTCTGTACTTCCGAGATGAGGTAGCATTTTACACTAGTATTTAAAGGTGAGGACAATCTGAATAGTGTAGTACTTATTTTTTTTTTTGTCTGAGACTTTTAAACATTTCTATTCTTAATTGATATTAAAGTTAACCTATTGCAACAAAAGAGCAGATTGGAAGTTGTTGCCACACAATCTTTCAAGAGATGGAGTCTGTTACTCTTGAAAAAAAAAAAAAATTGTTCTTTAGTTGGAAACTTTTTTTTTTCCTCATCACCATGCACAAGCAATACTAACAAGTATTATATAGAATGTTTGTTTGAATAAATTCTTAATTGGGTAATAGAATCGAAGCTAAATGACTTTTCTTTTTACAAAACCTGCTATAATTTTTTTTTTCATTCTAGCACTATAGAACATCTTTTACCATTGTTCCTGACACAGTTGAAGGATGAATGCCCTGAAGTTAGGTTAAATATCATCTCTAACTTAGATTGTGTTAATGAAGTAAGTCTTAACATTTTTCAGCTCTTTTATATATTTTCTATTTTGTGCATGACTTAATTTTTGCTTGTATGTCTTTTTTTTTTTTTTTTTTTCTAATTTCTTTTCTGTTTTTAATGCATTGTCATCAAGAGCTAATATGATTTGCTGGCATAAATTTGTGCTTGTCTCTGAAATCTGTACTTTACAATTATTTGATGTTGGATTTATTAGTAAATAGAAAATCTCTATCTTGAGCTCACTCATTTTAAAATTTATTTCAGGTTATTGGCATTAAACAGTTATCACAAAGTCTCCTTCCAGCCATTGTAGAGTTGGCAGAGGATACCAAGTGGCGAGTGCGGCTAGCCATCATCGAATACATGCCCTTGCTGGCTGGGCAGTTGGTAGGTAGTTGCATCAATAGTATTAGTAAAGAGGATGGTAACAGTATTTTGTGGATGATAGAAAAAGGATTTTTGAGCTTTTCAGATTTTTCTCTCCCTGTTTGTAGCAGTGTTTTTATGATGTATGTGCATACACACACTCTGCTTATTTTTTTTTTTTTTTTTTTTTTTTTTTTTTTTCCTTAAGCATTAAAATAATTCATAATTTTCAATGTATTAACATCCTATTTCAATTTTTTCTTTTTTTTTACTCTTTACTCACCTACTGTGATTGACTTACTCTCTCACTTTTAATATTATTGTGACACATCTTAATTGTACAAAGCAAGCATTAACCTTTCTCAACTCTTTTTGTGTAACATGTTATACTTTATTACCCAATGTGCTGAAGTCTCTTTCTCAATATGCTGACTACTTCTGCAGTGGAATAAGGCCATCCATCCCTTGTTGTGGATGGCACTTGTGAGTCCTGAGGACTTTACGTGCTAGGTAGAATACTTCTGAATTTCAACACATTACTTTGGCCCTTACTTGGGCTAAATGGGCAGTTGAAGAGACCCCCTTTGGTCTATAAAGTACCATTTCACCTACCAAAAGCACAATTAAACAAAAAAAAAAATATATGCACACACCAACCAAATTTAAATAAATTGGTACTAGGTGGTGGCAAGGGTCGGTCAGGTTGTAACTAAAATATATCATCAAAAATTGTAACTTTTATTCAATTTCACAGGTATAGTTGAAAGAAATCATAGATGACTGCATATGGATACTAAACCAGAGTTTACCATTTTTGTATTCCTGAGGTGCTCGGGCAAATGGGATCTCTCTCTTTTGTGATATAGGTCTGAGGAGGGTGTTGAGTGAAGATACGGAAAGAAAGAAAAAATGGCAGCCAGAAAAAGATAAAAATGCTAAGATCACTCTCTGGATTAAGTTCTCATGATCTGGAATCTGTTACTTCCCACAATATATAGTAATGGAGTCTCTTGAAACTCTTATTACAAAATTATCACCATTCATAATCAAAAAAGCAATTTATTCTCAAATTACTCCTATATCTGTTAAGAAAACCTTAAACAATACAATAATAATACAAGTAGGAAAAAGTCATGCAGAAAAAAAATCCTCAAATAGTTATCATTTTTATCCATACCAAAGTCTAAACATATCCAGATATTTAATCAGTCCAGACCTGGCAGCACTCTCCCTCGAAGAAATCAGTTAATCTGAAAAACGAAAATGTAACAGATGTAACCAGCAGCGGACAAGGCTGAATGCTTTGCTCGCAGATTCTCGACCAATTTGAGACTGGATTTGTCTGGAGTTTCTAAACCCGACTTCCCACCTAGAACTGAGGCTCAACTGAATGACGTCCACATTACACCCTTGCTGGTCTTTAACATAATCTCAAAATTTGACCCTCACAAAGCAAGCGGAGGGGATGGGATCCCAGTCATAGTCTTGAAGAAATGTGCCCCTGAACTCTCCTCTGTCCTCTCTAAGCTCTACAACTTCTGCCTATCTGTTTCCTGCTTTCTTGCCTGTTGGAAATCTTCCTCTGTAGTTCCTATATTTAAGAATACTGGAGAACCCTCGGACCTCGCAAATTACCGCCCTATCAGCCTTCTTCCGATCTTTGGCAAAGTGTTCGATGCCATTATCAACGCCAAGTTGGTTCAGCATCTCACAGACCACAGGCTCCTTTCAGACAAACAGTATGGTTTCTGCTTCACCAGGTCTACTGCTGATATGCTAACGACCATCACTGAGTATATATACCAGGCTCTCAACAAGAATGGTGATGTCCAAGGCAACGGTTTGGACATCTCCAAAGCGTTAGACAGTCTGGCATGCTGGCCTTCTACGCAAACTGTGGAGCTATGGTATAACTGGACATTTGTTTGACCTAATCCAGTCAAGGCTCTATCCTAGGTCCTATACTCTTTCTGATCTACATTAATGATCTCTTCGATGCCATAAGATCCCAAGTAGGAATGTACACCGATGACACCACAGTTTACTCTCGCCTCAACCAAACTGGTGTGGGCGACAAAGCAAACCTCGTTGCTGAGCTTCAAAAGGACTTCCAATCCATATCGGACTGTGGTAAGAAATGGCTTGTAAATTTTAATACTTCCAAAACAAAGCTGCTATCAATTAACCATCATAGACAATCGCATCTACCTCCCATTAGCATGGAACAGGCTTGCTTCCTTGGCCTCACACTCTCAGTGGACCTCAAGTGGAATGACTATATCGAATCCATTGCTAAATCTGCTGCTATGAAAGTCGGTTCTCTGTGCAGGGCCTGGAAGTTTTTCCCGTCTGAATCTATCCTGAACATATGTAAGTCTACCATCCACCTGTGTATTGAATACTGCTGCCACATCTGGTCGGGTGTCCCTGCTATTCTCGGGGTTCTTGACAAACTACAACGGAGAATCTGTAATGTGATCGATACCGACTTGGCAGACCGGCTGCAGTCACTCTCTCACTGGCGTGACTTGGCTTCCCTGTGCCTCTTCTATAAATACTTCCACGGCTTCTGCTTTGATAAACTTAGATCACTGGTGCCCCCTAGATATGAATTTGCACACGATACTAGATTAGCAACTAGGTCCCACCCTTTTACAGTGAAACTGATAAAATGTAACTGCAATTTCTACTCCAACAGCTTCTTTTTTTGCACTTCCTGTCTGTGGAATTCCCTTCCACATACTTGCTTCCCCAACAGCTACAATCTCGAGGAGTTTAAATGTAAGGTCAATAGACACCTCCTAACACACTCACATCCATTCTCTCAAACACTCTTCCTATCTGCCCAACCCTCATCCTCGGTATCCTTACCCATCTATCACCCTCCTGACATTTCCTATATCTAACCACTCTTATCACTTTCCCCTATGTAACCCCCTGCGCAATAGTGGCAGTGGAATGCCTTGCTTGGGGTGAAATGATTTTTAAAAAAAAAAAAAAAAAAAAAAAAAAATGGCCAAACCATAAACAGTAATACACATATTGAAATTCAGCATACCAAGACCACAATTTGAAATGATAGCTTATATCATCACAAAAGTAGAAACTTAAATTTCTAGACCTAAGATGTCACAACTACCAAAGATTTGCCCATCATAAGACAGCTGTACTATAATTCTGACATGTCCATAATGCAACAGTACAAGAAACAGAGGGCAAAGGTTCCATATAATGCATCAATAGTAATGAGAACCACCCTACATACTCATATATGTATGTCAAGCTTTAATTATTTAAAGTCAAATATAAGAAATAAATTGAGAAATATGATCTCTGTGAATTTACAGCACTTATCCAAGAGCTAAAGAAATTGATTGAAATAATGAAAACTGATATCAACAGCGAAAAGCAATGATTTACACTGCAGCCCATACTAAAATCTGATATACCCAATCAAAATATAGGATATTCAAACTTGTTAAACATAGAAATCAAGACAAAAAGAATCAGCATGCATCTCAATATAGATTTTTCACCCATAATCCAAAATAGATCTCCAACCAAAAAAAAAAAAAAAAATTACTGAAGGTAAGAAAACATGCAACCCAGCTGAAAAGGAAATCCTGTCAGGAAAAAAATAACCTAAAACAATCTAGAAAAACCCAACAAAAAATTAAAAACCTCAACATAACAATCATTGCTAACAAAATTATTCAATGGAACTCATTAGGGGTAAAAGCAAATTGAAACAAACTGGTTTTTATTACTGAAGACTTTGTCCTGCAATCTGCCTTCAGGAAATTTTCTTTTTCTTTTAAGACAATGAAATTGTTGATATTAAAAACTACACATCATAAAATGTTATTAGTAATAGTGGAACCAGAGCTTCAGGTGGCATTTCAATATTAGTAAAAAAAAAAAAATAGAAAAAAAGAATTTCCCAGATCATTACACACAGTAACCATAAGAGCCTCACTACGTAAGACTCATCACCATATTCTCAGTTTATGTCCCTTCTCATGATCTTATAGATGGGATTGAATTACTGAAGCCTTCTCCCAAAACCATTTATTTTATTGGGAGACTTTAATGATCATAACATCATATGGAGTTGTAAAAATAGACCAGAAAGGAAGATTGTTTTTATTTTATCAATAGAAACAATATCTACAAGTCATACCGATCTCCACCCATCAAGCAGCAACATATACATCAGTAGATCTAACTTTAAGTGATCTTGCAATCTACAAAATTGAAACTGGAAAGTACATTGACACTTGCAGTAGTGATCAGTTCCCAGTTGTGTTGGAAAACTCTGGATCTTTGCCAGATGAAAGAATACCATACTGGAAACTTAAGCCAACTGGAAAGCTTTAAAAACATGTACGCTGAAACTTACATCAGAAGCCAATATAGACAATGCAGATCCATCACTTATTTTTTTTAAAAATATTTCTTCATATTGGAGAACAATACATATCAAAATCTAAACTTTTCAAACACAATAGACCTTGGTTTAATGAGTTGAGAAAGAAAGGAAAAAAAAAATACAGATTGCATCATGCTGCTCTATGTAAGTTCAAATTACATCCAACCTAAGAAATTCTGAACATTTACATCTTAGAGTTAAAACTTGTTGAGTAATTGGAGAATCCAGGTAGTCTTAATGGAAGAATTTGTAATTAGTTTTAATTCTAACACCAAAACAGTATGGAATATGATTGATAAAATTGCTATCAAAAATAAAAGCACTCCATTGAGACATTTTTCAAAGCAACTAACCTAATTCAAAATAAGAAAAAAAATTAAATTTCCCTAGCAATAAAGAAAATTACAACCAACCTCTTAGTTTATCAGATTCTATTAAAAAAAGAAAAAAAAATCACACAATTCAGCAGTTGGTTAAGACAAGATTTGCTATAAATTTTTAAAAAGATCTACCAAAAATTTCCCTGAACTACCTACTCAGAATTTTCAATATGTGTCAGTGGCAATATACTCAGTTTATGGAAATGAGCTACCATAATTCCAATCCCAAAACCTAATATCACAGATCATGAGTCAGTTTCATTATATTCTTGAATTCCCTATATGTACTTACATTATTGAAGTATAAAAATCCGACCAATCTTCTAATAATCAAACTTTTAAACAAAATCAATATAATTTGTAACCTAAAACACATATTCTGCTGGATCTCTCACCATATAGACACCCAGGGAAATGGAAAGGCAAATATGGCAGCTAAAGAATCACTAAAAGTGAATATATCAGAAACAAGTCTTTTATACAGATTTCAAAATGGTTATTAATACATATGTCCCAAATAAGTTGCACAAAATCAAAACTACACTTGTTATAATACACTATAAAGGCTTTCTCAAATAAAAGTAGTCTTAACAAGAATCAAAATTGGTCATAGCAATATCACACATTTATTCCTTCTAAAAAATGAGGATTCACCTAAATGCACAGTATACCAGAAGACTTGCACAGTAAAACAATTTGACACTGTGCTGAATTTGCCTACATGTGTATTCACCTTTTTATAAGGTGAATATCCTTAAAGAACTCAGCAAAAATGTTAATCATTTTGACCTATTTGAGGAAAAATAAATTATACACCAAAATTTAATCCACATAAATTCACCTATAGATGAACTATGCAACCAGTTTTCAACTCTACTTCACAAATTATACGACCTAAAAACTTCCCCGAATATTATTGAATACAAATCCAATTTTCACCATTAAATAACCCACGTGAATTGAGATGCAGGTAAAAAAATAAAAAAAGAAAACACTGTTACTGTTTCAGCAATTTTCTTAAAACTGCATTGTCCCAATTTGGCAGTTTTGTCAAAATAGCTATTTAATCTTTACACATACTAAGTGTAGTAGTCTAATCTTATTGTAACAATTTGTCTGTTTTACCCTCCAACTTTCTTCAGCTATTTGTTATAGTTTGAAACCAATTTAATCCAGAAGATAGTGATTCTGCTATCCATTCTTAGGGATGTTTTGTATCGCTTAACTCTTTCTAGTGATGTTGCTGATCCTTTCTGGTGAAACTGTATGACTGTTGTCTTTATTTTTTTTTTTTTTTTCTCCACCAAGAAATTGAACTCACAACTCTCATTTAACTAGCTCTGCTTAGTACAATTTATCCACAAGTTCCTGTGTCCTGTGAAAGCAGTGATAAAGCAAATCTTGTAACCCAATAGTTGTAGTTCAATCTGTAGATTGGGTAGTGTAGGTTTGGTGGAAGAGATCAGCAATATTAGAAGATATTGAGATATCCTCTAGCATAGCCAGCAGAATGGGTCCAATTTACTCTTGTGTATGAATATTAATCAGTTTGAAATTCACAGGTAGCAATCACAACCTCCACCTTAATCCTGAAGAGCACAATGGCTGAAATATTGTTACTATAATGACCAAAGTGTGGACATTAGTCCAAGTAGTGTATAATAATGTTTTATTAAGTAATCTGAAATACTAATCACTTCTGAGCTTTTGCCAGATTATTTTTTTCTTTCTTTTTCTTTTCTTCTTTCTTTTTCTCTTTTTTCTTTTCTCTCTCTCTTTTTTTTTTTTTTTTTTTTTTTTTAAGCAAAAACAAAAAAAAAAACATCTAACTGTTCATTTGTGTTCAGTTAAGTTTTGAGTGGCTTTGTTCTCTCCAGCACTGGAAATGGTCCCAATTACCAAATTATATACCATCATATATTTGTGCATCCCCTCCCCCCTCTCTCTCTCTCTCTCCACATTCACATTTACCACCTTACCACCTGCAAATTTTTACAAAACTAACTGAAATGGCTTAACTCTCTTAAAAAAAAAAAAAAAAAAAAAAAACTTTGGTATTCTTGATTAATTTTAATATTTTGATCTTTACTCAAACAAAAATTGTATGTCTGGCACAAGGCCAAAAAGTTCCCATATTTTTTATTGATTCACTTTGGCCAAAACTGGACCTTTTCCTCTGCTTACTTTTTTTTTTTTTTTTTTTTTTTCCTTTTTCCTTTTTTTTTTTTCTTTCAGGGTGTAGATTTCTATGATGAGAAACTGAACACATTGTACATGAACTGGCTTAATGACTACGGTGAGTGGTTTCACCATACTGTTATTTTAGTTTATTTGTTTTTTTTTTTTCACTTGTTTTGCAGGGTGTAGATTTCTTTGAGGAGAAACTGAACACATTGTGCATGAACTGGCTTGTTGACCACGGTGAGTGCCTTGTTATCATCCTGTCCCAGCTCTTATCAACGCCTATTGGTATCTACTAGTGACTCATCAGCTGATTGCTGTGTATGTATGTATGTATGTATGTACAGCATTCATCCACCTGTTTATGGTAACATGTGTATCATAAATTTGAGAATTTTTTTCTGAGTATGGCTTTAGTCTCGGAAATTGAAAGTAGAAATGCAAGCAACACCATTTCTTTCTCTTGGAAGGTTTTCAAATATTTTTGTATTCAAATATAAAAATAGCTAGTTTTGTTTGCAAACACAATGTACTTGTTGCTTGTTGTGCAAGAAGCACTTTTGTTATGCTTTTGAAACAATGTTGTAAAATTAAGAAACTCATTTGCTGTGACATTCCTTTTAATTAGAAATAACTGTGCAAAAAGTTATTTCTTTTTCTTTTTTTTTTCTCCCCTATAATATTCATTTGCATTAATCTAGGCATTCTTGACCATACTTTAGTTTCAAATAAAGATATCCAATTCTTACTTAAAATTCTCCTTAAAATGTATTTGTGGCTTACTCTTTATATCTTGAAGTAAGTTTAAGTGTAGATGCAAATATGGTTCTGTCACCACTATCTAAATTTTAAATCTGGTACTTCTAGTCACAGTTATTTTGATACTGTAAATTTCTTTTCTGTCCAAAATAAAACCAAATTGCAAGGTGTTTTGATTAAATCATATTTATTTTGGATTCTTTTTATAAAAATTAATTTAGTGAATTTAATCAAACTGCAAATTGCTATTATACACTTTGAACATTCTTTTAAAAAAAAAAAAATCCCTCTATATTTCTACCACATGATTTAAATTTCATAGCAATTAAAAATAATTTCATTTTTATTACATTTATTTCATTCTACAATTATTTAATTTGAGCTAATGTTCTTGATGCTATGACAGGATTCATGGACTGGGTGATGGATTTTGAACAAAGCAAAAAGATAACTAAAAAAAAAACAGGAAACAGTTGAAATTTCATCCGATTTGTGCAACTTCAGAATGCCAAAAAACGCATTGGCTGAAATAACAAAGATGAAAATAATAATTCATCTTGTGAAATATTCTTGGCATCCAATTCCTTTTTCTCTCTCTTTCCTCAAATTTTTACCGATCTTTGTGTTGACATTAAAAAAAAAAAAAAAAAACAAATACTTGCAAACTAATTTATAATTTCTTTTATTATTGCCAGTAAGATTAAAATAGAAAATATCTTATCCTATAAAAATCTGAAGTAACTTAATCAAGGATTCATTTTTAATTTTATTATGCATTTGAGAAACCTAATCACGAGTTCACATGAATAAGGAATCTTTAGAGTTATGTAATTACCTTTGTGTTTCCATGTTGGTTATGCGTTGTTGTTTTTTTGTCTAATGATGTGACTTTATAAAATGATGTATTGCTAATTTATATCATTGTTTAATAAATAAGAGCACTATCTTAGATAGACTGTAGATTTTCTCTTTCTCAGATGTGCTGCTCTTATCTTCCAAAATTGATGGGTCTTATTAGCAACTGGTGTTGCTGCTTCGTTTCTTTTTACTTTAAAACTGAGAAATTGTTTATAAAAATTTCAGCAGAAGAGTTTGTTATTGGGACTTAACAGATCTCATTTCGTGGTCAAGGCCTATTCTGTACTACCTCCTACTATTCTTAACATGTTTGCTTTGAAAAAAAAAATTCTAATTTTTGATTTTATTTTTATTTTTTTTCTCTAAAATTTGGTTTGTCTTATTTATTAAAGTGATGCCTTTGTTAAAAAAACACATTGAAACATTTGAAAACGACCTTACTCTTGACTTCTTGTCATTTGAATTGATACATTCTTTTTTGAGTCCTTGGGTACAGAACCGTGTAATTGGCAATTTTCTGTTGATTCTGCAGAGTTTTTTAATACTCCTTTTACCTGATAATGATTAGAAAAAAAAAATTACAACTTTAAATTGAAATTAAAGCTTTTTTTTTTTTTTTTTTTTTATAACTTTTTGGGGATATGATTTTATTTAATGCCAGTGTAAATCTATTACCCAATCATCGAATATCTCGGAAATCTAATTTGGTACTAATGAATCAAAGATTTATGAAAAAAAAAAATGTATATATTAGTGATTCCTAAATTTTGCTGCTTTCCTGAGACTTGGTTTTATGTGCATGTTCTGCTTATTTGTTGGTTTTTGCATAATCATCAGACAAGTAAAAAGGACGGGAACTCAATTCTGTAACTAGGTGGCTATTATGTGGCCTATAGTATATTTGCAAAACGAGCAGAAAAAGGTGGAGAGAAAGAGATTGTATTCAACATAAGGCCTGGATATTTTTATTAAGCCGTTTTTTTTGTTTTTTTTTTTTTTTAAAGTTTATCCCTCCATTCTTTATCACAAATTTGCTGTCTCTGCAAAGAATATGGTCTCTTGTCTCCTATTTAGCATTTTATCTTTCTCCCCCCCCCCCCCCCCCCCCCGAAAAACTTCTTACAAGATTAGGAGTTGTTTACTTGTACACGAGTTACATCTGTCTTTACACCAAACATGTGCTAGCCACTTAATAACTCTGGAATCAGGCTTATCTTCTTTCCTTTACTGATAATGTGGATAAAGTTGTGATATTTTTATACTCTTTTTCATTGCCTGGGATTGGAATATCTCCTTGTCCACTACCCCTCTGCAGCCCTAATTTAAAATCTTTCTTTGCTCCCAGTACATATTATAATCCTGTACAGCACATTTTTTAAGCATTTGCCCTGGTACAGACAGTATTCTTCATTTCTACAGTATGTTCTGTTATTGGTCATACTTTTTGGTGCTTTCAAGTATATTATTATTGTGCCTGCTGACCATTTTAATTATATTACCCAAACAAGTAGAATTGATTCTTATATTGATCTTGTCGAATAATTTTCTCAGCAGTTTGTTGCCATCAAAGTGTTTAACTTAAGAAATATTTTAGCAATATTAATCTTTATGGGCCTTATCACCGTAACACTCTTAAATTGTGCCTCCCAAAGAATTTTTATAATCCTTGTCAAAGCTAATAAGTTGACACATTGCTACAAAGTTGAATGCAAAAACACCCTCAATAAACAAGTGCAAAGATTTGACAACATTGGCTTCACCAGTTCAGACCCTTTATAAGGACTGTCCATGCCAAGTACACAGGGTTGAATTCTCACAATTTCATTGGTAAAGAGGAAGTTCTATTTGAACTGCTTCAAAGAGCGGCTGCTTTGTGAAACAAACTCCAAAGATGATGATTTTTTGATAACTAAAATCTTAGTTGCTTCAAGTCTAGCATTATCTTTGTACAAAATCTTTATATCTGTAAAACAATGCTATTCAGTAACCCTTGACCTTAAGTGGCTCTTGGGCTTAGTATTAGCTGAACTATACTGTTTTAAAAAAAAATGAATTTTTAATATAAATAAATTTAGACATAGAAACAACTTTGAACTTTAAGTTCAGTGACAAAAAAAAATCTTTGCTGTTTTGGCTAACTAGTATTCTTTAAATTTTAGAGTATTTTGATTTAAATGTTTCCAAACTCATGAAGAAAGTTAATTTTCCTTATTTTATTTGTTCAGCATTTATAAAGCTAGTAAAAATCACGCCCATTTTCCAAAAGTATGTTTAAGATAACTTTGTATGCTGTGATAGGTATGTTTTGCAATGTTCTTTTTATTGGTCACAATTTAGGTATTGGTATCCAAGTTTGCATGAAAATATCAGTTCTGTGTTTGGTTTGTGATTTTTTTTTTTCTTTTTTTTTTTTTTTTAAGCATATCAAACAAAGCTTGTCTTAGTTTGGTATAGGCCACTCAAAAAATTAAACTTATTCAATAGCAATGGTAAACTATATTAGCTTGCTCACAATTACTATATGCTCAAGTGTTGTTGTGATTGGAAATTTTCGTTTGTTCTGCTGGTTTTATTAGGATTGTTATCAATCTACTGAATTCAGTTGCTATTGAGTACAACAACACTTCTGTCTAAAGATATTCATTTCTAATGCTAACAAGGATTTTGATACTAACAACTTGTGTAGAAAGTTATAAGATAAAATTATTTAATATCAAGTTTGTTTTTTTTTTTTTAAATAACTGCCAGTATAAGAGAAAAATCAGCAAATGGCAAATGTGATAATATGAATGTACTTCTATTGGGCTGTATTGTTATATCATTAAGTACCTCAGATTAAATACCTTAGCTTTATATTTTATAAAAAGAAACACAAAAATTCTGGATGTAATGTATTTGTATTATAATTGGTGGCTCATATACATATTTTTCTCTTTAGTTAGTTTTGAATCACAAATTTAACATTTGTTTTACTTCTAAAATTTAAAAGCAAGTCTTTTTTTTTTTTTTATTATTATTATTATTATTATTATTATTATTATTACTCCTGCTCAATATTTTTGTCTCTTGTGTTTCCAGTATATGCTATTCGGGAAGCTGCCACTTTAAATTTAAAGAAGCTTGTTGAAAAATTTGGTGTTGAATGGGCCCAGAAGACTGTGATTCCTAAAGTGCTGTATATGTCACGAGACCAGAACTATCTGCACAGAATGACTTGTCTCTTTTGTATCAATGTGAGTATTTCCTTATCACTTTGTTTGAATTAGTTTTAATTTAAAAAGAACAAACTTGACATTTGGAGAAAAAAAAAAAAAAAAGTCCTTCATCATGAGTCGCACCCTCGTGCATTGCATCTTTCTTTTGTTCTTTTTTTTTTTTTTTTTTAATGGTATCTATCATTCTCTAAGATGACTGAGACCAGCATTCAATTTCACTTGTGTGTGTGTGTGTGTGCGCGCACCCAGTTTTCAGACTAAGGAAGTCTGTAAAGAGCAAAGGATTGAGCCAAGGAATTCTCTGTACTTCCTCATACATAAATCTTAATCAAGCAAAAACTTATTTCAAACAGATGTTTTGAACAATGTTTTGGCATTGGAAGTACAGAAATGGAATTTGTAAATAGATCCTCTTTTTGAAAGCTGTCTAAAGTACTTAAATTTTGATTGTCAAAATGATTGTTTGAAATGCATTTCATGTGACTTTTTGTACTACATATTAACTTTTTTTTTTTCTTTTTTTTTAGCTGTTGGCTGATGCTTGTGGTGCTGAAACCACCATAAAGTTAATGCTTCCCACTATTTTGGGTATGGCTTCTGACCCTGTGGCAAATGTCAGATTCAATGTTGCAAAGACAGTGCAGAAGTTAGGTCCAATGTTTGACCAAAAGTAAGTGGTTTGTTTTTTTTTTTTTTTTTTTTTTTTTTTTTTTTTTTTTTTTCCCCTCAATCTTTTCTATTGATTTATAAAATTGTCATATTGGATTCTTAATCTTAAGTGAGAACTTGCTAGGATGTGCATTGTGGTATTGACTTGGGGTGAGAAATCAAAGAACCAAGTTTGAATTCCTTGCATTCACTTGCGCAAATACCCTTGGGAAATGTATTCATCTGTCTCTTCTCCCTCCAGTTATGCATTAAATAGGACAGATTGGGTTCTATAGCCTTGTTTGGCAACCAGTCTACTGCAGAAAAGTAATGGCATCCTACTGTGGGAAAATCTTTTGCCCAAGCGTGTATTACATATGGCACTTAACTGAGGACTTGCTAAATTTTAGAACTTAATGTAATAGAATATCAAGAATAAAATGAAAAAAATATTTCATAAGTGATTTACAAACATTTAATGTTAAATTGCTGCTTAAACTGAATTTTTAAGGATTGAACTAACACTTTTGCATTTTTTGGGGACATCAGATTAGGAATAGTTGCCAAGATTTCATGTCAGCTATTAAAAAAAAAAATTTTTTTTTAATATTTCGCCATAATCAATTGCAGATCTCAAAATATTATCAATGTTTTTTTTTGTTTTTTTTTTTTAACTTGTATGAATATCCATATTCAAATAATTAACTTTAAAGCCATTTTATGTAATAAAAATAATCTATTGTCTGTTGTAAACTAATTACTGCTGTTTATATTCGTAGTACTATTCAATCTCAGTTGAAACCAACTTTGGAACAGTTAAAAAATGATGAAGATGGGGATGTCCAATATTTTGCAATTGAGGCTATAGAAGGTAAAGTATCTTAACTTGTTAATTACTTTTTTTTCTTCCTGACTATCAACTTGTAATGTTGAACAGTAATTATTCATTGTTCAACATTACAAGTTGATAGTCAGAAAAAAAAAAGCTTGTCTTATAAAATTAATGATTTATCATCAGAAATTTTTCTGTAAAATATAAGTGATCTATTATCCACTAATAGGTCACTTTCAGACATTCCATATAGTTTTAATATTTATATGATAGTTTTTTTTTTGTTTTTTTGTTTTTTTAACACACACACTATAACAAAGTAAAATTGCAACATTCAAAATAATTTAAAACTATGCTCAATATAAAAATAGAACAATGAATATTTATTAATTATTACATTAGAACATGTGAAAATATATTTTTTAAAATTTATTTATTTATTTTATTCCAGCATTGAAGCTTTCCTAAAAAAAAAATTTAAAAAAAATATCATTCAGGTAAGTCATGCATTTAAAAAAAAAAATTCTAAATTTTTAATGTGTATGGAAACATTTTATGGAGCAAGATAATGTAAATAGCATATTATGAGAACTGAAATTGCCTGAGATTGTTTATGAACTTAAACTTTATAAAGTTCATGTGTCTAACAGCTTGGTAATATATCTTGTGGGATTTTGAATGGACTAATATAAAATGTTTCTGCTTAAAAACTTGGAATAAGATTTCAACCATGTGGCCAGGGGAGATTTCAAATTATTTTTTTTTTTTAATCTGGGCAAACCACTATCAAACCAGTGTACTTTACTGTTAAGCCATGGGAAGCCATCATGTCAAAGTGTGGTGTTGTATACTAGTATAGAATGCCATATATCAAAGCAAAACTCATACTATTTTTAAAAATTAATATCACTCAGCAAAGTTTAAAAAGTCATTAATTGCTTCAAAATTAGTTTGTTTTTGATACAAAAATAAAGTTGACATATATGAAAGTCTTATCAAAGACTTACTATCTGTAGGTTGGTAGATGGTTTAATTTCACTTTATGGTTATTATTTAAACAAGTATGTCTACTCAATGTGTTAACTAAAAAGGACATAGTAATAAGAAATGTCTTTTTTTTTTTTTTTTTTTTTTTTTTTTTAATTCAATGCTTTCTATTACTGTACTTAAAGTAGATGTGGCTCTTTTATATATAAAATATAGTTTTAAGGTATGCAATATTTATTGGTTAGTATTTAATGTAAGGGATAGAGTATAGATAAATATAAAAGTGGACATTGCAATAATTGGAGGTGACAGTCTGTTTTTTGCTAAATGCAAAATATGTATAACTTGATACTAAAGAACGGGGGGGGGGGCATTTTTTTTAATAAAAACCTTGATACGTTTGTTTAATACTTTATCAGAGACTGCTGTTGGCAAAAGAAATTGACATAGGAATAAGATTTTAACTTCTGAAGACAAACTGGGAAAGAGGGGCACAGTTGAAAACCAGATTTCAAGAAAATAAATAAAATGTGTCTAGTCTATCTTTAGCTTCCATGGTTAGGTAGGAAAAGTCGAATGCTTGTTGGCAGTATCCACCTGCATCTTTTCTAGATTCACTACCATCAGGTTACATGCTGGCTTCAGTACTAGATCTGTGTTTTCTTATATCAAAGATTGTCTCCTTACAAAAAAAAAAAATTCTGTCATCTATAAGTAGAAATGTCAGTGTGGCACTGAATATATGGGATAGACCAATCAGTGACAGAAACGAGAATCAGTCAGCACATGCCTGCTAATATAAGATCTGGCAACTAAGGTCCCTTTAGAACTACCCAAGCTGTGCATAACTTTGCAATCAGCCAGCACCTAATGGAGAATTCAAATTGTGCTAAGGCATATGAAAACAACTGGCTTTCCATTTCGTTTAAGGCTTGGTCTGACCAACATTTACATGTACTAGAATCTGTTTATATTAAAGACACAGGCTGAGCCTTTCCAGACAAAAGAATTTTCTAAGTTTCCTTTTCCTAAGGTGTGTGTGTGTGTGTGTGTGTGTGTGTGTGTGTGTGTGTGTGTGTTTTGTAAGACCTTTAAACTGATTGTTAAACACTTTCCAAAAAGCTCAGAGCTAAAAATTTTCAATAGGGATACAATCAAGCTGAGTTATAGCTGTATGAGTAATTTAGAAAATTTCATAAACAAAACAGAAATTTAAATAGCCTTGTATAAAAACTAGATCATTAATAAGAAATGTAACTACAGGGACAAAAATAAATGCCCACTTCAAGGACTTTGTAAGACAAAGGTCACTTACAAAGCAAAAGTACATGACTTAAATAGTCAAAACAAAACATATTTGGGGTCAATCAAAGACACTTTTAAGACCAGATGGTTCAATCACCTAGTCTACATTTAAAATAGAAAACTTAAAAAACTATACAAAATTGGCTAGCCACATGTGGAAATTGAAATTAAAATATGGAAAATACCCAGAAATAACATGGCGTACAGTGAAAACAGCCAAGCCTTACAATGGTAGAAAAATACATAGACTGTGCAAAGAAGAAAAGTTAGCTATTATGCTATTCTCAAACAAAAATAAATTACTGAATGAAAGAACAAATTATGACCAAGTGTAGCTATACCATAAAATACCTATTAGGGATGTGCAACCATGGATGAAAATGCTATTTCTTTTAATTTTAAAAATTGCACATTCAAAAAAATCCCTGTTATGTGAGTGTTTAAAAAATCTGTTACGTGAACATTCTTAAAAGAAAAAAATCTGTAAAATCAGTTATTGCAAATCGCCTGAAGACACTACATGGTAGAAACCTAGCTCACATAATAAATAATTTGTTTACAAATGTTATCTCTCTCTCTCTCTATATATATATATATATATATATATATATATATATATATATATATATAATTAGTTTGTGATAGCCTTTTGATACCAAGATTTTTTTTTTTTATTTTTTTTATTTTCTCAAATTTACTGAAAACACTTTGCCATAAAAACGTACTTGCCAAAGTGCATGCAAAAAAAAAAATACAGTGGACTCAAAACTTAAGTTGTCTTGTATAAACTACTAAAAAATAGTACATTTTGTTTTGACATTGAAATAACAATGTCTCATCAGGTACCTGTTAAGCAAGTCAGTAAATCTTTAATCCCAATGATTCTTGAGTTTAATTGAAAAGAATTTTTATTAGTATTTGGAGATATATATCCAGTTTTAGCAAAAAAAATTGCTCTTTTGTTTTTTGGGTTTCAAAGTACCATGTAGCATTGTCACTGTGTTGGTACCATGCGAATTACAGGAATTATGAACTTGTCTGTTTTATCGCCAGATTTTCTCAACATTGAATCAAGTGAATTTTAAAACTTTCTTTAGATTAATTGATAATAAAACTACTTAATATTGGTGAAGACTTGCCTGCCTAATTATTTTTTCTTTTTATAAATCTTTAATAAAATGTTTTTGTGTGTTTTTTCTTCTGTTGCTCTCACTCTCTGTCTTTCTCTTTCTCTCTCAATGACATTTTTTTTGTTTTTTCTTTTTCAGTTTTTTTTTTTTTTTTTTTTTTTTTTTTTTTCTTTAAAATTTCTTTCTCTGGTCTGCAAATCCCTATAGGATGAAAGCTTTGACCTTTGACCATCACAGCCAAGCAGTGTCCAAACAGTCAAAAGCAGCAGCTGCCAGCCAACACCTTATTATTCGAATAACAGACAGAGCAGAAGACTTGACACAATCATTTGTGAGGACCTCCTACTTACTGAGGGCAGGTCTCTCTTAGTACTCTCTCTTCTATCTGCCAACAGAATTCTCCTAAACAAAACTCAAAATCTGCAAGTGACACAATTGGTCAATATTGTGTCAGTCGCTTGAAAGAAAGAAAAAAAAATATGCAAGGAAATTTTTTAAAAATTTTATTTATTTGAGTTTTTTTATCCTCCCCACTTTTTCCGATATCATTCAGTTTGTTAAACGTTTTTCAGTTTTTAATTTTTTTTAAATATATATATATATACATATATAAATCTTCTAAATTTAAAAGGTTTTAGACCTAATTATTAAAAAAGAAAAATAAATAAAATCCTAAATTCTAAAGATTTTAAAAGAAAATGAAAATCTTGTTCTAGAAGCTGAGATATGAGAAACCCTTATTCCCTTAACCCACTTCCCTCCTGCCCGCCTCCTCTTTTTTTTTTTTTTTTTTTTTTTTTGCGCCCATATTCTCAAAGTAGGTCATGAAGGTTAAAGTGTCAACCAGGAGAGGCACGTTGTCATTTTATTAATAAAATTGAATGTTGATAATCAATCACTGGTTTTGTTGATGCATTTTAGATTGTTTGTAATTTTTTCTTTCAAATTTTTTTTATTGAAATTGACAAATAAAATAGAAAAAAATAAAATTATGATAGAAAATTTCATTACAAATCAATTTTCTAAGACTTGTAAAACTTAAAGCTTTAATGCTACTGCTACTACTATTGTTATCAAATAAAGTGAATATCTTTATTATAATAGTCTATGCTTGCTCTTCATGAAAACTTTACTGTTAGAGAAGGCAGGAGAATCCTATTTGTATGCATAAATTGAAATATGCAAAATTATGACTTGAAAATAACCGAGTTCAATTTTTCTGATGCAGAGCCTTTTTTTTCTCCCCCTGAATTTGTTGGCTATTTAAAAATGTTTCTCTCTAGGAATTTTTTTAACTCAACAACTTTTCTCAACACAATTTTTGTGATGTTAAATCACAGGCATTAGCTTAGTCAGTGAGACTTCTTTTGATGTCCTGCAGAAAATTCATACTTATTTAGTGATTATTGGATATCAGCTATTTTTACTTACAAAAATGAATAGTAGTCTGCTTAAAAAAAAAAAAATGGGGTGACACCTTCCACCTGTTACTGTTTACCAAATAATTACTATGACATAGGGAGTATAATCCTTATTGTTTGCTCAACACTTGTTTTGTGCTTGACAATTTCTTTTTCACTGTTCCTATTTTTAACAGATAAAGTAATTTTGTTACCTCCTGTCTGTTGGTGTCTGAAATTTTAGAATCCCCTTGGACAATTTAATGTATGAATGGTCTTAACATTTTATTTTTTTAATAAGACCTAAGAAAAATGAAAGGAAGTGAAGACTTTCCATTCTTGCATAAATTTATAATGTGGGTAGTTTTTTTTTTTTTTTTTTTTTTTCTTCAAATCCTCTTTTGTTCAAGGTTTAAACAAAGCAAAATTTGCACTGTACAACATTTGGATTCAAAATTATGAAATCAGAACTGATTTAATCTAAAGAGCATTTCAGGTGTGAAACTGACACAAATCAACAGTGCAAGGTTACTTCTAAGTTAGCCGAAAGTTTTGTGAGTTTAGATCCCGATCTTGATGAGATTTTACTTCACATTGATGTTTGTAAACATCAATGAATTTTTGAAAGAATTGCAGTTCTCGCTTCATTTTTTTTATTATATTGATTCAACCATTGATCAGCATCATAGCACCAGTGACGTAGTATATTCAGCAGGCACAGCATGCAATTCTCTGGAATGATCATACAGCTTCACAAAGGCCCACAAACTTACCATTCTCAGTACCATATGTATCTTGATGGTATGACCTCTACTTGCAATGGCCTCTCATCACACTGAATCTTATGGTAGCATATCACAATCAGATATGTTTTTTATATATATATATATTTTCCCTTTCCTCACATACATGATGAAAAACTTAGTCTGAAGTTCCTGTTTTAGTGATGGTAGCCATCTTATATATATTCTCCCTCCTATTATCTCATATATATATATATATGATTCTCACTCACAAGCAAACAATGGTTAGTTTACAATGCCAGGTTAGATACAGATAATTAGTCTTTAAATTGAAATGTTTTTTATTTTTACTTAATATATTAATTAAAAATTTTGTGAGAAAGGGTGATATTGCAACTTTACTTATTTCAGAATTCTCTCTGGTAATCCTGATTTTGCATAGTCTTTTACTAAAAACCTGGCACTTAAAGATAAAAATATTAACATTAACCTATTAACTGCAAATCATGGGGATTTTTATGATAGTTGTGACTTGACCATGAATGATGTTTTCGTTTCATTCATTGAGTGCTATTAGGTGTTAACAAGGTAAACTTTCTAATCCTTATTCCTCTGTACTTGTGCCAAATTAAGGTGATTGAGTAAATGCCACCGGTCAGCTACTCATGACCCTTTGTTTATCTTGTTCTGTAGTTGGCATGTAAAATTCTCTCTTGGTCATTCAGTTAATTTTTTTTTTTTTCCAAGTTCGAAAAATTTTGAAAGGGATAAATTGTGGAACAGGGTGAACTAATAGTAATTGCACCCTTAGTATAACTATGGCCTATGTTTAACCACTGGAGCTGTTTTGCAAAAGCCTTAATAAGGAAAGTGGATATGAATGTTTTCATCAATCCAGTAAGCTTGAAGTGAACCAAGTAAATAATACATTCCATAAGGACAAAATAAATGACACTTTCAAAGGAGTGAATGTTTCTAAAATCAAACTCTATAAAACAATTGTATTATATACATTGGCTGAACACTAACGACGGAGCTTTACTTGATAAAGACGAATAGGCAAAATAGAGGGAGAAAATACCAGAAAGGCACAGTCTGTGGGCAGAGTAGTGAAGTACTGAACAACTTTGGAAAATAAATTTTGTAAGCCAAGACAAAATATTTCAGATGTGGAAACTTCTAATGATTTCATACATAGGGGGGCAGAGGTCATTTCATGCACATCCTCTAAAGTTGTATAGCAGCATATTCCTGGACACAGGTGGAAACTGAGACAAAAAAGGTCAAGTTTAAAATATAGCCACTGCTGCTGATGTGACATAGTCTAACTAAACAAGAATATTAAAAAAAAAAGTCATGGTTAATGGGATCAGCTTGCTATCCACTGGATGTTCAAATTTATAAATATCACATTATGAAAAAGACCGTAGATATATGAGGGTGTATATACAATAAAAAACCTGTTTATTGTCTTTCTAGGTAAACATACCATCTCCAATCTGGAGCAAGTGGCACAATTCAGCAACATTGACCTGGATACACTGAAAAACAGTTACCTAAAGTTATTCCCTTTTGAAACTTGAACTGAAGACAAGGATTTTTTTTTTTTTTTTTAATAAAAAAAAATAAACCACCTCAAGGATAAGAGTTTTCATCTGTGTGAAGGAGGTCCCTGATTGGTGTTCAGATATTTTAGAAGTGAAAAAAAATAAAATGAGATCTGGTAGATATGTTGGTAAAGCAAACTCTTGGCTTATTAACCAATGCTTTGTTGTTTACATGGCTTCCAGCCAAATAATTGAATGGACTAACAACCTTCATAATATGTGGTGGCCAAACCTGTGCTGGCAACTAAAAGAACTGGTGCTTCCTAAAATAATGTACAGGAAGTGAAAGGGGCCGTGCATTCAAAAGCTTTTTTTATTATTATTATTTGAGGATCTAGGGAAACAGATTGAGAAATAACTTTATCTCTTCCTTGAGAATTTAAGAAAACATTAACAAGAAGAGAGATAAGTCTGGTTCATATTTTTGATGATGAAAACAAATTGGGAAATTAAATATCAGACTAAGTTATAAAAACTAGTTCTATTGTTGATTAGCAGGTGGTCTGGTTAAGATTTTACTGGACATAGATAAGTCCAGGAATTGAGAAATAATTTTATTTCTAAGAGAATTAAAATTAATGACTAGAATAAAACTCCACCCTTTTGCCTGTGCACTTTAAAAATTAGATTTGTCATAGACAGTAATGCCTACCCTGGGAAGTGGGCTGAGGTTGAATGCTAAGAAGGTAAGTGGAAGAGGGAGAATTTGACACTCCTTGTGTTGAGTGACCATATGAGGCATAAAGTGAAATGAGTTGAGAGGAGCGGTCCCTGTAACTACTACCAAGGAAGGTAGACAATTCTCAAAATTCGGAAAGTTGATTAAGCGTGCAGAATTAGGAAACAAAAAAAACCCTTGTTGGGATTAATGTGAAAATTGGGGAAACACCAAAAACATGCATTAATTTTGCAAATTTGTCGGAAGCCTAGAGTCATTCTGGTTTTTTACCGATGCTGAGAAAGTCTTTCTGCTTTATTATCTGATGGCAGTTTTCATTTCCCCATTTTTAAAAAATGTCAAGCAATGTGGTCAACAGGTATAGATTCAACAAGCACTTTTCTGCACCGAAACCAGTCTCAGATGACATTTCAAATAAATCCTTTTCAAAATTGAAATGATAAAAAATGAACTAAGGCCATGAATTAGAAAATGAGATATGAACTTCTGTATAAAATTTCCAGTATGATTAAAAAATTTGCTTACACTAAATTTAAGATAGCTTTTAATTCAGAGCTTCTCAAAAGACAACCTTTTGCCCCATGTGTGATTGAGTAGAGACTTTTGGGAATTGCAGACACATTTTAATTTTTTTTTACAGTTCTAAAAATATGTAAATATTTTTTTAAATTCATATAAGAACATAGTCTTAATGTTTCAATGCAATACATTAATTTCAAATACATTTCTTTTTTTACTAATTCATTCTTGAAAATTAATGTTTTATTTGTTTCATAATAAATGCTAAAACAGTTAGATAATACATTAAAATTTGTTAGCATTATTACTCAACTTCAGTCATTATTTTTGACAACTGATTGAGGTCTCCTTATTTCTGCATTTAGCTATATGATTATGACAAAAACTAATTTATAGTTTTACTACTCATTGTTTTATAATTGTGATGAGGTGTTGAAAAAAGGTTTTGTCTCATGCAAAAGGATCATGAGTGAAAATGTTTGAAAATTCCTGTTTATAGTTGTTTTTACTTTAGATATTTGCAAATGATAATTGCATGTAGTTAATAATGTGTAAAATATTTATTGCATTATCCACCTGTCATAAATGAAAAAATAATGACTTTACTATGCTCGTAAAAAGTTCTTTCATTTTTTCTTTTGTTTTAACATTTTTGCATAATTTTTAGATTTATGAACCATTTATAGCATATGCTATGACCCCTTAATTAGCTTAATCCAGCCTTGGCAGTACATAGGAACATTTTATTTTATTGACAGACTTGAGATGTCAGGTTCATCATCTGCACACTCCTGTGTCATCCCAAAACTACAAACATAGTCCAAAATAAAACCTGGTGGACCTGAAGTTAAACTCACAAGACCAAACGTAAAAACAAAATGAAAGGAGCAAAACCTGTATATACAATATAAGTTGGAATGCACCTTAAACCGAAAAAAATTGTCATCACAGTACTTGCAAGGGACATAACTCTATTAGTATTAAGATTAGAGTGTGAACTGATGAAACTAATCAAGAGAAACCTTGGGCATTATGAAATAGGACGTTTTTATTTGATGTTGTTTTTGCATATCTACAAAACAAATATATTCTTGTTGTTTTTGCTCATGCACCTGAGGAATATGACAGTATTATAAAAAAAAAAAAAAAAAAAAAAAAACTAACTTTGTACCATAACCATAATAGCTATAATATTTATATACTCATTTTATACACTAAATGTAACAGCTATTATAAGATGGAATATTTTTATCTTTAGATACCTGCTATGCTACTGGCTTGTTTCCTGCAGAGACTGATAGCCTGTCCAACTATTGCAAACACATCCTCTACCTGTTTGCACTGAATTTTTTAATGTGGAGTCAGCTTGCACACACTCTTTAGTTTTGATGTTCTTCCTCAGTGAGCTGAGATGATCAAGTTGGTTGATAAGCTGCAGGAGTTTCTTTGTCATAGTATTTCTACTCTTAACCTGCTTTGAAGGAATTCACCTACTCAGTAGTTTGGGGTTGGACATCAAGAAGAAGTAGATTTACACCTCAAAATATGAATATTTTTAAAAAGTTTACATTATTTACACATGAAAAATAGTTAAAAATATTCTGAAGTCCCAAAGAAAACAAATGAATCAGATCTTTAGTTTGGCAGGGCTTCTGAGTATAAAACATTAGTGTTAGTCTCAGTTTATATATATTCAAATGAATAAGGAATGAAGAAAATAATTGCAACATTCAAAACATTAATTTAAAACAGTGCTCAATATAAAAATAGAGCAATGTATATTTATTATTAATTATTACTTTAAAACATGTACAAACTACTACAAAATTGTACATTTTGTTTCAACATTGAAAGAACAATATCTCATCAGGTAGTTAATAATGATGGTAATAATGATTGTTCTTTTAATATCAAAACAAAATGTACAATTTTGTAGTAGTTTGTAGTTCGTACATATTCTCAAGTAATAATTAAATATATATATATATATATATATATATATATATATATATATAGACAGATATGTAGCAGTAATAAATTCAAGGAAAAGATTTGGTAAATAATCCCAATGGATCCTAGTAATATTAGATTAAAATATTTAAAATTCAATAAATGATCTGACCCCTTCTAAGTTATTTTAAAAAACATAAAAACCGTTATGAATTCCAAAGATATTTAGGTTAAAGCTGATAAGTCTAAAAAATATCTACAAATGTAACCCCCCTCACTACTTTAAACTTCTGACTAATAAAATTACCAACATATATGAACTAGACAAATACAACAATATTAAATCTGAGATTGACCCTGATAATGCCAAATTTGCAAACAAACTAAATATTGCAGCGAGAGTAGGGAAAGTCAATACTATAAATGCTTATCTTTTATTTAAAGATCATAAACCCCACTTTGAGAATAATTTATGATCTAGACTAATAAATTCAACCAAAAGTGAATTAGGATTAATCTCTAAAAAAAATAACTGATTAACTACAACTTACTCCAGTCTCTGGAAAAATTCATCTGATACCATCCATTGATTTATCAATCATTTCTCAAATTTGATATTATAGATTACTGTTCCTCTATCTCTAGAGACCTCCTAGTAAACTGTATTAATTTTGCCAAAAACTTTATGAAGATCACAGATGAAGAAACTAATATTATCATAAACAGACAAAGTTATTGATTTTATAGGTATTTATATTTTAGATACCCTCAGTAGAATTGAAGATCCTAAACAAATAAGTTTGTATCGAGATGATGGACTTACGTTCATCCCTATTAGTAATAGATATTTGAGTTCTGAGATCAAAAAAAAATCATTAGGGCAATGTTCTTCTCTCCCAAGAACACTGTAATGCGAGGGAAAATAGAAAAATCAGACGTAGCTGATCACATATGGATGAAAAGGGGAGATCATCCCCTTCCCTCGCGAGATGAAGTTGAAATAGAGAACACCACTGGAAAATACAAAAATTTATAGAATCAGTGCATATGTTAAGCCACAGAAATCTCCTAAGTCGGCCAAGCATAGAAATGAATACAATATGGGAACCAGTAATACAGCATGCTAGAGAAAAAAATAACAAACAAAATTGTAATACGAACCCAGGTAAAAACAAACAGTTACTGGGACACTAGGTTTATAAGTTCCAGAATTTCATACACTGGTATGAAATCAAAGACACAGTGGATAAAAAGCATTGGTTGAATTCAGTGACTTGTCCTAAAGAGTTGTGGCTACAGTAGGGGTGCCCAAAAACTTTGAGAACTGAATTAAAGGAAGATAACTGTTAGTGAGGCATCTGGAAGAGGCATGGCTCGTGAAACTCAAACAATCTACTCTGATGAACGAAATAAAGATATAACAATATTTTTGGTGCGGAATGGCTATAATTAATTTTATTAATTAATTATTAACTATAACCGGTAAATCTTCTAATTGCTATTATAGATCATAAGAGAACATACTAAGAGAAATTTTCTTTATTCTCCGAATATGAGCAATGGAAAATGGAAGTGATTAATTTTATTAACTAATTATTAACTATAACTGGAAAATCTTCTAATTACTATTATAAGTCAGGAGAATGCACTAAAAGACATTGATCTTTATTCTCCGAATAGGAGCGGGGGGGGGGAAGAAGGCAGGGACGAAAGATAACAAATAGTATTTCTCTGTTGCTATTTTAAACTGGAGAAAGAGGAAGAAAAGAGAAATGGATTCGTTTAATGTCATAAAGTTGATTTCAGCCAACCTATGAAGGCTAACAATTGTCATTCTAAACCTAAAAGAAAGATAGATTCAATTGTTATTTTTTTTTCTGGGTATCGGAAAGGGAGATTTCATTTTGTCTCGTTAGCATGAATTGTGAAAAGAATTGAGGTAACACATGTTTTGATTCCGAGTCGAAGTAATTTAGAGAAAAGGTATTTCCACTTGACACCAGGGTGGGGACTAGATAACAAAACATCCCTGTCGCTTGAAAATATAGGTGACTCAGAAAAGGGATACTAGGGTTAAAAACACAAGTGCGGAGAAATTATTATCTGGGTAACAATGTCAACAGAATCGTGTCAGATTGTTTTGGTCGAAGTCAGTTCAAAAAGGTTAATACCTATTGTTTCGAAAAAAAAAATCCTCGAAATTGTTTCGTGAGAAAGAAAATTTTAAGAGAGAAAATTCGGTTAAGTCCAAGAAAAGGGATATGGGAAGATGACGTCATAAGATCAAGAGAAATTCCACTGGTCCTGTAAACAAGCCCCGAAAGGGGGAGACGACTAACAATTGACGTCATGGAAAGAAGACTAATCCCATTGGGTAAACCAGAGGTAGCAACGAGTAGCAGCTAACCCCGGCATTCTAACCCTAACCCTGCCTAGACACCCAGCGTCCGTCGGCCCCACACCATGGCATGGGTATAAATACAGGGTCCCGAGAGACCAAAATCAGTAGTTGCAGCTCGAGTGGCAGAGAGTTCGATTTCCCGGTCCAGAGACGTAATGACCAAAGACAGATCCCAGTTGAAGAAGTAAAGAGACAGAGAGATGATTGCTGTGTCGACCGTAGTGAAGCCTGTCGCCAATCAACCAACCAAAGTTAACAGACAGACAAGAAGATAATTTACAGACAAAGTTTGAAATTGCCAAACGAAGAGAGTAAACTAGCACTTCGGCAATTTCCGTAACATTCCGGAAAACAAGCAACAAGTTGACTAGACTTATAACGAACTTAGAACTCTGTTCAGAGCAGCGAGCTGTGACCAGCCAGATTTCTTGTTATTTTTTTTTTTTTAATCATATCACCCCGAGTAAGGCGGTAACGCCAGTGATGTGCAGGGGCCTACATAGGAGTAAAAAGATTGGAAAAGAGAAAACCGGAAACCGCATCCTAAATAGGAAACAAGGGATGAGCCTCTTCACCTGTTCAATAGACGTGGGTGGACTGTGAACCGGGCGATAGTTTAGTCTATCTACTCCAATTGAAAAAAAAAGTGAGAAGATTGGAAGAGAAAACCGGAAACTGCATACTATACAGGAAACAAGGGATGAGCCTCTTCACCTGTTCAATAGACGTGGGTGGAGTGTGAACCGGGCGATAGTTTAGTCTATTTACTCCAATTGAAAAAAAGTGAGAAGATTGGAAGAGAAAACCGGGAACCGCATCCTAAACAGGAAACAAGGGATGAGCCTCTTCACCTGTTCAATAGACGTGGGTGGAGTGTGAACCTGGCGATAGTTGCTTGAGAGAATAATTCGATTTACTTAAGAAACTTCCGTTCCGCTACCAGTGTGATAGAAGCAGGGATTGGGAATTATTCAAGAGACTATTGTGTATATTCTGTATATAAAGACGTTATTTTACAACACTTCGGACGTCGGGCCACTTATTTTTCTTGGTGCTATATTTCTTTCTTTTATTACTTAATTGTGTTCACGCTTTCCAGTTTGGTTTAGCTCGGCAGAGAGACAGCCAGTGGAGAACTTACGTGACTACCTTGTGATTAATCAACACAACGTGGGACAAGGGAGAACACCGTGACAGAGTCAATCTACGACCAGCTATCTGGATCGAAACCAACAGCGAAGGACTGGAAGGTGCCATAAAGGTTTCAGATCGAAATTCTAAACATAAGCGTACAACGGCCAAAATGTCATGACTATAGCAACAAAGATGAAAACAAGTCTAAACGATATAAATAGCGTTATTGATATGTTGTTAAATGATAAAGGTTTGCCAACGGGAGTGGGTTATGCTTGGTGCCTTAGACTAGCAACTAGGTCCCATCATTTTAAAGTGAAACCGATAAAGTGTAACCGAAATTTCTACTCTAACAGCTTCTCTTCTCGCACTTCCCACCTGAGGAATTCCCTTCCATATACTTGCTTCCCCGACAGCTACAATCTCCAGAAATTTAAATGTAAAGTCAATAGACATCTTCTATCTCGCTAACTTGTATCCTTTTTCTCAAGCACTTTTCTCCATCCACTCCACACCCATTACACCGGTATTCTCATCTGTCTATTACCCTCCTTCTGACATCCCTTATACCTAACCCCTCTTTCTCATCACTTTCCCTTATCTAACCCCCTGCGCAATAGGAGCAGTTGAAATATTTTTTAAAAAATCAGCAGATAAAACCCTATCAAGTCGATCCGTGAAAACCGAGGACATCAGGAAATGGTTTCAGCCAGAAGAACAGAACTTAAAACTTTTGTTTGATTAAGTTCGAACGATAAAAAGGCAAAGGGCTTCCCAGAAAATAGAACAGAAAAAACACGAATTAGATTAGCAAAGTAAAACAGAAGAGCCACAAATAAAATCAGTAATAATGTTCTCTTAGGATTGGGATTTCCCAACATTTTTTTTCTTTCGAACAGGTAGGTTCGCGAATGGTGGCAAAATATTTTCTCGAAAAAAGTGAAGGATATAGTTACAATTGAGTGTCTGATGAGCTCCTTAATAGGTTAACAGCGAACTTGAATGCCGACATGGTTAAATGCTGGATGCGATTCCTAAAAAGGACATGATATATGAAATGACTGATGCGGAGTTACTCGTCCTGAGCGAAGCTTCCAACTTTGTAATGTGACCGTTAAAAGAAAACAGATAGATTACCTGAACAGACAATTGTCAATCGTCGTCGAAGCCAAGTCCAGACCGCTGCCTTAGCCTGTACCTCTGACCAATTCTTCTTCAGCTGCAGCCCGGGCTTGAACCACAATCAAAGAATGCAGATGGGTCCGTCAGTCCAACAAAAAGGTAAAGGAAGAGTAGCCCCCTTCCAGGCACTTAACCGGAAGCCAGAAGACTTGTTGCGGTCAATCTTGGCTCCTGTGACCTTTTCGTACTGTTCAAGCGCTTTTATACCACTTCAATGTCGCTGCGGCACGACACAAAAATGGATATGTCAGCGGCGTATGCTGAAACCTGGCTCGAGCACCACGAGGCAAAGAATGGGCTCTAACGGCAAAACGTAAAATAGGGGCGACAGGGGGCAACTCTCTCGAACCGACCGTGACAGCACAAAAGTACGAGACAGTTTCCTGTTTACCTGTACCACAACACTGGGGGAGCGATACAAGTGGTTGATCCACCTGCAGAACACACTTGAATCCGGCGGCCTACAGGACAGCACCTAGGTACCGATGGTCAACCCGATCAAATGCCTTGGACTGATCTAAATTGATCAGCGAGGTTTGCTTGTCGTCTTCTACATCCTTAGGATTATGCAGACCAGATGCAGTTGCTTTGAATTGTTCGACCCTTCACAGCACAAGTCTGCTTAAGTCCCAACAGAACTCGGCAACTGACTGCAAATGCTCTGTCGGGATCTTGGCCAAAATATTCAACTCTGTGTTTAGCAGAGTTATGAGCCTCTTTGTCACAGAGACCAGGCTCCTTGGTAAACCGGCTCTTGAAAAGCCAGAACACGCCTCTCACATGTTCTCGGTAGACCTCGGAGTACGCCCCTCCGGGGTATCGACGTCCCTAATGTATCGATCAGAACCTTAATAGATCTCTTACTTGCGCAATTCTACGGCAATGTCCACGGCCTCATTAGATATCTTGTTTGACATATGCCTAACTAACTGACCCTATTAACGCTTGATAGCCTTATGCTCCAGAGCCTGTCTAGCTAAAACTATCTCTAGTGAATCACCTTGCCTCCGCTTGGAACAGATTATCCTTAAGTGTCTTCACCTTGACAGCTTTAACTAGAACACGTCGTTGGCCATATTCGCTGGTGAAATATCTAATCCTATCCTTAAGTCTGTTCTACCACCCATTCCTAATAACAGCCCCACTAGTTCCCGTTGTACTACTCTAATTAGCTGTTGCCGGAAGTTCCGCCTGTCCAGCAAAGACAGATTGAACTTCAAGTGTCCAGCCATTCTCGGCTTAGCACCTAGCACCATCCACACAGCCGAGTTTATGGTCCGAATTTCCTAACCAGTGGAACGTAGCACAATCTAGTATGTCCCCCGTATCAAGATGGACAAGGTCCACTCTCACAATGAGGATACATTTAACCAGCAAGGAAAAACCTCTAGCCAGCTGGTCCCCCGTATTCTGAATGCACAACAAGTCCCTGGGCAGCACACGAGCATCAACCTCGGAAACAAAGTGTTTCCTGGATCACAGCCACACCCACCCCGAAGGACAAAAGATCACAAAGTAGGCAGGCAACCTTACTCCGATCCTTCAAGACCTTCACATTCAAGCTGGCTAGCTTGATCACCATTTTTCAAGTATGTTTCCCTATTCACATACTGAACGGAAATCAACGGGATTCAAACCCCGACTGATTGTCCCAGACTAACGGTACACATATCAGACGTAATTTGTCCGTCTTTGACGATACCGCCCAAGAAAAATTAAGTTTTTAGGCTCTGAATAAGGTGGGTTGGAGCATAACATAGTTAAGTTAATTTCTTGAGCTCAGGAGATTCTATCTGAGCCATCCTGAGCTCTGGAAATCCCAAACTTTGAGTATACCCTCAATGTTCTGTATGAGAGTAATCACACCGGGGGGGGGGGGGGGTAGCAAAGTCTCTGGGTTCCTCCGTCGACTTGACGTCCACGTATACATACTTAAAAGCGGCCTCAAGAGCGTCTTCCTCTGAAAAGCCCCTCTCAAGGGCTTGCTTGTCAATTTGACAATTTTTTTCCCCTCTGGCGACTCGTTTTTTTCTTTTTTTTTTCTTGGAAAGGGCTGGTAAAGGGAGAAAACAGGGTCCTAGATGGAGGTGAGGGGAGGCTCCTTGCCTTACCTGGAAACTGTTGCTTATCGGCTCTTACTGGTGATGTAACATTGGATTGGTCTTGGCTTCTACCAGGGCCTTCTCCGCCCTAATTCGACATTTTATTTTCTTATTTGTCCTTTTATCTTTTTCTTCCTCTTCTTCCTCCCTCTTCCTTTTCAGTAAGGATGATCGAAGTGGAGTTCAATTGAGGTAATTCCGGAGGTTGGTGTGATTGCTGCTTATGCTGTTGCTGCTTATTCTGCTTATGCTTCTGTTGTACCGGTTGCTGCTGCTGTTGTTCCCGTTATTGCTGCTACTGTTGTTCCCGTTATTGCTCCTGTTCACGTGGTTTTAGCCGCTGTCGCTCCATTCTTTACTGTCTTTTGTTGTCTGCTCTGTTCTTTCGACTGCTGCTGATTTTCCGTTTGCTGCTGCTTTTCGTTCTTCTTTGATAGGACATCCCGGTGATGATTAGGGGTAGTAATCTTTGTTATCCTCCTCACAACCTCCGTTCATTCGCTGGAGATACTGGGGTAGGGCTGGACTTTCTGTCTCCAGTTCCTTCCGGTGCTACTGGTGTTGGTACCGGCTTCTTTCCAGGACACACGTTTGACAAGTGCCCGACCATACCACACTACCAACAGTGGCATCGACGACCATCCACTATGACGAGGATGTTCCAATCACTAGATAAAATGTTCGGGATGTCCATGAAACGAGATGGTAATCTGCAGGACATAGTTACCAGTTGCTATTTACTACCTACGGCCGAGGTGTCATTCACTTGTTCAAACTTGGAGAAGACCCACAGTCACTCTTCTGTGATATTCATGAGCACTCCGTATAACGTCACCTTTGTCCTCCGCATGTGCACGTATTCTGTTTGCAGTCGTACTAACTTGGTGGTTAGTAGGCTGCCTGCCAACCTTTTGTCTCTTCTTCATTGACTAGCAAAATGTCCCACATGGCATTGGATCTCTTTGCAAGGACCCTCGGCCGAATTTGAAGATTCTTGAGCGCCTTCTCCAAGGTGTCCCTGTTGATGCCAATAAGCTTGCGAGTTCCCACATCGCTCGTCAACAACGAAATTATTCGGGTGGTAATAGCCTCTAGAGTCTCAAGAATTGTGAACTCGTTGCCATTTGTTCTTGCAGGGCCACGTAGTCCTCCGGGCTTTTTTTTTCTTTGCCCATTAGAAGCCCAAGCAGATACTGCAGACGGTGCAGACGCTGACTTCTGTAGGAAGCCTCCACCCTAGCACACACAACAAAAATTTCACATGCATATTAAAATAAAAATGACAATAGAATATTACAATACAGGACAATACGTGGACAAAATATAAACTTACGTCTGTTTTCATTAAAAATGGACTTGACCAAATAATCTGGGCGAGAGTGAATCTTTCTCGGATGAAACGAAAGAACAAAATTTGCCGACTCGTATTTTCAGTCGAGCTTTATTGCTTTCTTTCTTCCTATAATTCTTCTCTCTTTCCGCAATATTTTTCTATTAAAAATCGCCTCCTGTCGCCGCTTCTTCTTTCCCACCACGAGGTAAGCGACATTTCATTTTCTTTTCTTCATTCAAACTACAATTATGTATCTAGCGAAGATGAAAGCCCAAGAATGGGGTTGTATGTGCCTAAGGGTCAACAGAGCCAAATGTTAGAGCAATGTCATGAAATGAGACATGCAGGCATAGATAAAACCGTTGCACTAATTAGTCGAATGTATTACGCCAGGCTTGTGTAGTGTGGTGACGGCCTATGCGACTAGTTGCGCGACCTGTCAGACAAAGAGTGGAAGTATAGGATACAAAATCCTATGTTTTGCAATGAATAGATGAAGCCGCAAAAAGTAGAAAACACACCTGACAACTCTCCGGCAACAAAAGAAAGAGAGGAACAGTGACTCATCATACGAACATTTACTATTATTGTGAACGCATTAAAAACACCAAGTAAACTTTTCTTGAAAATACATTTTTTCTTAAATTCCACAAAAAAGGAACTTTTCACACTTAAATACAATTCTCATTAATAAGAAAATTGAGGTTATATTTTTAATAATAAATCACATTATTTCTGTTATCGTAAGATTTTTTTCTCTTTAATGTATGCTAAACAACCTGTATCTTTAAATAGGGGGCGTCGATTATGTTTCTGAAGTGATACATGGCCGACGGTCACTACATAATGGTAAACCCTTAAAGAATACGCAGAGAAATTTGGTGATTACATGATTGGCGATCTTGCGAAGAACACGCAAATACAGATAAATCTCTACATTTTTGCACAAAATTGGATCACATAAATAGAGCTCGACAACTACATAATCTACGCATTTCGCAATCAAATCAAATAAATATTATGCGACTCGCTGACGTTTTAAAGTTTAACAAAAACGACTAAGTCATCTGCAAGTACGATTTATTGATGCTGGAGGTAGCAGCATTTCTAAGGAAAATCGCCATCACTGCCTGAGGGGCATGAAACGCTTCTCCGACTTTCCTGAAATTCCAGCTGGACATTTTCCTCTTTGATCATCTGAACAAACCTATTTCCCTCCGGGTTTGTATGATTGCCTCTCACCATCACCGACCGAGGGATGTGGTCTAGCCCAAACTGTCAATTTTTAATAATTGCTTAAAATTCTTCTTATCGTGCTTTTGTGTGTGGTTATTTTCGCGCCTGGGATTTATCATTTCAATCCTTTTGCCAACAAGAGCCAAAAAGGGGACAATCCCTTGATTTGAAACGTTTTATCGCATTTCGGCAGACGAAAAATTTAATTACTTTTCTTTCCTATTTTTGTTTGTAAACCTGTCTGCTCTTAAAAGTCAGCTCTCATCAAACGACTGAATTTCACGCTCAGGAGCCGCTCCATATACAATGGCTGTAAAAATAATATCTAAGCTGGCCACTCGTTTTCAATGATCGTAAAATATTATCTTTTCTTTCAAGAATGTCCTTAGAATATGCCGTCACTTATTTCGGTCTTGACCAAAACGAGATGGTCCCTTTGTTTTATCTTTCTTCTCGTTTTCTCTCCGGTAGACGAAAAAAAAAATTACCATTTTCTTTTGTGCTCATTCGTCTGGTCATCAGTATATCTTCAGGCTATCGAAAATTAGTGTGTTTCTGCATTATAGTTTTTCTTCGATTTACTGGCGCCTTTCAAAAATTTTCACATTGGTACAAACAAAGAGAAGTTCGTCGGAACATTTTACACCCTCACTTAATAAGTGAACAATTTTCCACACCGAAAAACATCACTACAAGATCGGGTAGACATGTACACTGGCCAACTCATTTTAAAACTTATGTTAGATATTGAAAAATATTTTCAATATTTATTATTTATCAATTTTCATTGGGTTTATAGAATACAAAATCCTATATTTTACAGAGACTAGATGAAGTAGAAAATGTACACACACATAAAATCAGATCAGAATTGCTAAAAACAAATTTTGGTACAAAATAATAAGAAGTAAAATCCAAAATAAATTAAGTCATTCTGGTAGCCGATTGGACAAAAAGTCAATTGAACTTTATGGTTGTCGCAAAAAAAAAAGTTTGTATTTGGAGTCGATCATGTGATTGAATTATTCAGGCAACCTGCATTTTCTTACTCTCTCACCTTCTCTTTCGCGCTGCATTCATTAATTCTCCTTCTTTCTCACAACTCTCCAACAACAAAAGAGAGGAACAAAGACTCAACATACGAATGTTTACTACTATCATGCACGTATTAAAAACATCAACTAGAATTTTTTCACAAACATTTCTTCTTGAATTCAACAAAAAAGAAATTTTCACACTTAAATACAATTTTCATAAATAACAAAATTGATATTATACTTTGATTTATAAATCTCTTTTTGTTGTTATAAAATAAGAGATCGTTTTTTTTTGTCCTTTTATGCTGTTCAACCTTTTGATCATTTTAAATGTAGGGAGTTCGATTATATTTAGTACAAGGCCAATTTAACAAACATGTTCGACGTTTCCTACAGAAGGAACAGCGATGCCCTCTTCATGGATACGGAAATACCCTGAGATTAGATATTCCTTAGATTTGGAGTATTTTCAGAACTGGTGACTGATAATGGGCTAGAGAACGTGAATGAAATGATGGCCCAAGCCATGAAAAGCTGTAATAGGCGTCACATAACTACCTCACCCTATCATTCACAAATGCGAACATGACAGCCAGATTCTCCATCAATGATAATAGTAAGTTTTCCTCTTACTATATGATATTCGGACGAGAAGTCATATTGCCTGTAAATAATTTCCTGAAGCCTAGAAGAAAATAGATTAGTGAATAATTTCACAAGATTTTAAACAGAAACATAAGATTTTTGTGCAAGTTAGCAGGATACACAGGCCCAAAAGAAAAAAAAATGAGAGGATTAATAAAGAGGTAAAACTAAGTGTAGAGGAGCCATTGTTCTACAAGGTATACGTTAGGCAAGAAAAGTTAGACCAGAAATGGAGACCCTAATATAGAATTGTAGGGCAGACAGGTTTGGTCACCTTTGTGATCTGGGACCACGTGGCGGGAAAAAACAATACGGGCGCATGAAAATTATCAACATTTAGCTGAATCAGAATAATGGAACGTTCCTGTATGGAAGAGAAGAGAAAAGGCGGTTCGCCGAGCGACACTCGAACAAGAGGTGCGTTGGCGTATGGCTCAGCAAATGATCTCTCCGGTCATTTTAAAAGCGGTGCATAAAGTATTGCTGAGAAAATAGAAGATTTAAGTATAAATCAAAATACAGTCAAATAAATCGCATCCTTCTAGGTATGGATGATGGAATTCATTTGAGGTTATTCTTTACTCTCAGAGAAGAATGCGATGTTAATCAAGCAATATAAGGAGATGAGTGATTATTCGAAGATACGATTGTTACAAAAGAGAGAAAAACGAGCAGTAATAACTATAGTAGGGAAGAAACTCAATGTACTGTTTTGAATAATGTCAGAGGTTAAGTTAAGGGGGATTAAAATGAAACTCGAAATGTTAGAAGATAACCAGAAAAAGTTGTCACAAGTCTCTCTCTCTCACTCTCGAGAGTGTATCAATATCAAATGTGACTACAAGCGATTTAGCCAAGAACAGGCGAGATATAAATTGGCTGATAGGAACCTTCTAAGGTTTAGAATGGGAACTTGGGGACGTAACGGAGATGATGGGAGCCCAATTGTAAAAGTTGGGAACATTTATTACGCATTATTTACACTTGTAGACGATCAATTACGTGAAGATTTGCAGTCATTGTTGTTATCATTAGAACATGTACGAAACTGACAGGCACAATTAGGGTAGAGCGATTCTTAGCCACCATAATTTTACCCATGGGATGTTCCACCTTTAGTGAGTCATTAAACTTACCATCACATTATCAAGAAGAGAAATATGTGACTTGGGCTCTTTTTTATCCCTAGCGGAGGTATCGACTAATAAACGGATTAACTTGTAGAATCCGCTGATTGAAGAATTTCGGCCTTCGAGATCTCAAAAAAAAACCCCAAAAAACTAACCTATAGAAAAAAACTAACCTACAATAATTAACCTACAGAAAAACTAACCTACAATAATTAGCGTGTAACTTAAGAACTATACCAGAAGGAGGACCCACAAATAATAGTCTGAAAACTGATCCGGCAACATGGTCATCCATGTCTGAAACTATTATCATGGTAGTTGTAATAGCTTTGGTCATTTTGATGATTGAATTAAGAAAAAGTAAAATGAAATAGAATGAAGAGGACCTCAATTGTGCATGGTGTCATGGAGGAGGAGCAGTCAAAGATGATGGACATTGCCCTACATGCGGAAGAGGGTGGAGAGTCATTGATGGAACCACTTGTAGAATTACTGGTAGACCAACTGCAGTCAAGAAGACCAGATTAAAGACTTTTGACGTAAACTTCTAAGGAGGCGATTATGCTTGGCATATGCACAGTTAAAAAAAATGAACATAGGTATTGAGAGACTTAATCTACTAATAGAAGTGCATGAATCACATGTGTATTTTCACTTATGGGTAATGAGACGTAGTGTACCAGGGCACTATCGCTGTTTAAAAGTTTAAATGCTTGAAATTGCAGGATGATTAAAAGGAACTACTAATTAGATAATATCTATTAAAATTCCAAGGAGAGTATGGTTGAGAAGAAAATTAAAAACGAAACATGTTAAAATTTAGGTTTTAAAATTATAAAATTAAATTAAAAACAGTTCCAACGCGAATCAGACCCAGATTTAACACGATAAGATCCAGCAAAATTGAGGCAAACCAAGATATCCAACTCTATCAACTTGAAGCGTAGTAGGGAGCTGGTTAATTGTTCTTTAATTCGGCCTTGTGTCAGACTTAACCGAACTCCCTACAGCTTACAGGATTTTATGCAGAGTTATAATCATCAGAATTATTATCAGAGGGTTTTCATCATCAGAAGGTTGGTTGTCGGCAAGTTGGAATATGTGGATTAGTGTAGAGGAGTGGAATAATAAAATATACATTTTGAATGTTTAAATAGAAATTTATTATAAGAAAAGACTAACAAGAATTCGTAGAAATGTTCAATGAGAAAGTTAAGGTATCAAGAGTTCGTAGAAAATGTTCTAGTAGTAATTGTTGAAATAGATAAGGAGAAAGAGAAAGAGAACAAGGTGCGACCTGACCTTATCTCCGGGTCGATTTGAAGTTGCCGTTACATTTTAGATGTGTGTCAGCAAAACGCCTTCCCTGACTGACTGCCGTGACCGGTTAGAGACCATCCTTAAATAATGAATCCAGTCACGTGGGGTGGCTCCAGAATGTTTTTTTCTTTAGCTGTGGAAAAACCATTTCTCTGACATATTTTGAATTTTGTGATTTGATGACCAATCAGGATCCAGAGTTCCGCTACATACTTACCGCCAATGAGAAAAGAACAATTATTGCGTTATCCAAATTACTTAGATCCTAAAACTAGAATTTGAATGTTTTGTTTTCAACACGCTCTTTGTAGAAAATGCGTGATCACAGAAAATAATGACTTAAATTATTTTAGAAACAAAGCATGTTTCGTGCCAGGCCCCAAGATTTGCCCAAGAACACAATTATCTTTACAGAAAGATATCTAGGAAGATTTTAAACATACAAAGGAAATATCATTTGGTTAATTAGCAAAATCACCTAAGATTAAGATGCTCCTTTTTTTGCGATAATCGTCTACAATTTTTATAATTATCATTATTTGGGGTTTCTGGCGAAGTAACCTTCGCCGGTAAGAACAGCGAGCTGATTAATTTACCGGAATATGGAGAGCGTCTTGAGAGGCTGCTCTGGTCAACAGTTGAATAATATTGGGGTTTCTTGTAGTGCCATGTCGCGCATGGATGGGTGTCCTTGCATGAACCTCCGGTGGGCGGTCCTGAGGCCACATTATGCTGCAGTCTGCGCCAGTTTCCCTCCTACATATGCTGCATACAGCGACCGACTGATTCTACTCTAGGCCTCTCTCTTAATAAACTCACTAACCATGAATATACACTATCAAAATAGCAAAACTAAACCAGCTAATCAAAAAACACCCAAACCTGTCAACATCTCCTTCGCAAACATACGACCTTGTTCTCTTCGCAAACATACTAACTTTTACAGCGCTGAATCCTTCCTCCAAGTAAACTCACCTGACATCTTAGCCTTCTGCGAAACTAGCCTTGACACTTCTATCCTCTCTTCTGAGTTTTACGTCCTTGGTTACCTTCCCCTCTTCAGGAAGGATTCCAATGTCCATATGCATGGGCTTGGTGTTTATGTCAGTGAACATCTCCCTCTAGTTAGGGTGATATCTTTTGAATCCCTAGATCATTCTTACATGTGTTTCCCTCTCTCCCTACTAGGCACGGTTAGGTATCTTTTCTTTTCCTACCGCCCCCCCATCTCCCGACTGTTCCTTACTTAACAGCATCTCGAATAATATTGATAAGGCCATTTCTTCTCATCCGTTTACCCATATATTTGTGTTTGGTGACTTTAATGCTCACCACACCAAGTGGCTGGAAAACTCTGTCACCGATCTTGCTGGTGTCCACACCATGAATTGTTCAAATACTCAGTCCCTTACACAAGTGGTGGATTTCCCCACCCGTTTCTCTAATAACCCTAATAGAACTGACTCACTGCTAGACCTCTGTTTGACTTCCATCCCTGCAATGTCAAGCAGCTCTGCCCTCTTGGAAACTCTGACCATGCGGTAGTTTCCGTTAACATCTCCTTCTACTACCACTCCACCCAAGAAACTCAAACCAGCAGAATACCTTACTGCTACCAAAGAGCAGACTGGGATTCATTCCACGATTTCCTATGTGACATCCCTTGGAACAAAGTTCCGTTGGAGACTGTGTGTCCGAGGTCTCCTCTTTGGTTAAGACTGTCATCGATGCTTTTATCCCAGCCAGGATGTGATTTAAATCCCATTCGTCCCCATGGTTCTCACCTGTTTGCTCGGCTGCCATTGCTCACCGAAATCACTACTTCCGGCTTTATAGAAGCCACGCTTCGGACCATAACAGGAGCCTTTTTGCTTCTACTTATAATGAGTGCAAGAAGGTACTTAATGAGGCTAAGCTGCTGTTTGCTGCCAGAATGAAGCAGTGCATAGTGTCCCGTAAGTTCGGCTCCAAAGACTACTGGCGGCTTTGTAAAAATGTACTAAATAACAGTAAACCTTCAATCATCGCTCTAATCAATGAATTTGAGATCCTCACCTCTTAGCGGACAAGGCTGAGTGCTTTGCTCGCAGATTCTCCATCAACTCAACACTGGATTTGTCTAGAGTATCTGCACCCGACTTTTCACCTAGAACTGACGCCCAACTGGATGACATCCACATTACTCCCTCGCTGGTCTCTAACATAATTTCAAAGCTTGACCCCTATAAAGCGAGTTGAGGTGACGGAGTCCCAGTCATAGTCCTGAAGAAATGTGACACTGAACTCTCCTCTGTCCTCTCTAAACTCTATAACTACTGTCTATCTACTTCTTGTTTTCCTGCCTGCTGGAAGTCCTCTGTGGTTCCTATATTTAAGAATACTGGAAAACCCTCAGACCCCGCTAATTATCGCTTTATTAGCCCCCTACCGATGTTTGGCAGTGTTCGAAGCCATTATCAACGCCGAGGTGGTTCAACATCTCACAGTCTACAGTCTCTTTGACAAACAGTATGGTTTCTGCTTCATCAGGTCTACTGCTGATATGCTAACGACCATCACTGGGTATATATACCAGGCTCTCGACAAGAACGGCGAAGCTCGAACTGTTGCCCTGAATATTTCCAAAGCGCTTGACAGAGTCTGGCATGCTATTCTTCCATGCAAGCTGTGGGGCTATGGTATAACTGAAGAATTGTTTGATCTTATCCAGTCATTCTTTTCAAATCGCACAATGAAGGTAGTATTGAACGGAAATACCTCCCGATACTATCCTACGAACGCGGTTGTCCCTCAAAGCTCTATTCTAGGTCTTTTTCTGATATTCATTAACAATCTCCTCGATGTAATCAGATCCCAAATAGGCATATACGGTGACAACACCACCGTTTACTCACGCCTCGATCAAAAAATCTGCTGAGGCTGAGAAGCTCGCTGCTGATCTTGAAAAGGACCTCTAATCTGTGGTGGAATGGGGTAAGAAATCGTTCGTAAATTTTAATGCTTCCAAAACGAAGCTGCTATCTGTTAACCATCACAGACAATCGCTCCTTAGCATGGATCAGGTTAGCCTCCCTGAAAGCAAAACACTGCGCCTAACTCTCTCAGCAGACCTCAAATGGAATGATTATATCGAATCCATAGCTAAATCCGCTGCTAAGAAGGTCGGTTCATTGTTTAGGGCCAGGAAGTTTTTCCCGTCTGAAACAATCCTGCATATATATAAATCTACCATCCGCCTGTGTATTGAATACTGCTGCCACATCTGGTCGGGTGCCTCTACTATTTACCTCGGGGTTCTTGACAAAATCCAACAGAGAATCTGTAATGTGATCTACCCCGACTTCGCAGCTCAGCTGCAGCCACTCTCTCACCGGCGTAATGTGGCTTCCCTGTGTTTCTTCTACAAATACTTTCACAGCTTCTGCTCCAATGAACCTAGCTCACTGTTGACCCCTATGCATGAATTTACTCGAGCTGCTAGACTAGCAACTAAGTCCTTTACTCTCTAGGCTTCTTTTCTCGCACTTCCCGCCTGTGAAATTCTCTTCCGTATACTTGCTTCGCCGACAGTTACAATCTCGAAGAATTTAAATATAAGGTTAATAGTCATCTATTTCTCTGACTCGCATCCTTTCTCTCATGCTATTTTCTCCGTCCACTCCACTCTCATCACACCAGTATTCTCATCCTTCTCTTACCCTCTTCCTGACACCTCCTATAACCTGTCCCTCTTTCTCATCACTTTCCTCCTATGTAACACCAGTGGCAGTAAAACTGCATTACTTGGGGTGAAATGATTTTTAAAAAATAATAAAATTGGCCATTGTGAATTGTAGTTTTCTGGGGAATCGCTGGGTAAAGTGATTAATCATTGTTATCGGAAAAGATTTCTTTATATAAAGCGAGCTCGCATTTTGCTTAGTGATCATTTTTCCATGTAGGTAGCAGACATCAAACACTAGAGACACATCGCATTTCGGTGGCCTGTGCGAACACACAGACACATGCATGACTGAAGAATTAAGGAAGAGTCGATTAGCTGGCTATTATTTTCTGTGTCTACATTTTCAAAAACATCACCCTGCAGTAGATCTGGTCCACTGGTAGGCTATTACTTTTACCGTTGTGACTAGAAATATCTGAATCGCCATTCCCTCAGAAGAGTAATGATTTACAGTAGGTAATATCAGTCAGTTAAGTGCTATACGTGATACACGCTTGGGCGATCATGTCTCGAAAGAAACATGACTGACTGGGCAGAAGATTATTTCGCAGTAGGTTGCCATTACTTTCTGCGGTAGACTGGTTGTCAACCAATGCTATAGAACCCAATCTGTCCTGTTATTTAACCCATAACTAGAGGGAAGAGACGGATTAATACCTTTCCCAACGGTATTTGTGCATAAGTGATTGTAATGAATTCAACTGGAATTCGAACCCCCCACCACCACGATTTGTCGTTCCGAGTCGATATCCGCTGCACCACAACGCACATCCAGTAGGTAATATAGACATTTTATTTACCCAGGTTTTCTTTATATTCAATGAACCTGTTGTTAGAGTTATCAACAGTATTATGCATTTTATTGAAGGAGTTTCTATTCCAAACTGAATTCTGACATGTGCTTGAACGAAAGTGACAAAAGTTTACCATTGATCTCAGAGCCAGGGTGTGTGTGAATTGAGGAGAAGTGATAGCTGTGTTGTTAGATGTATCAATGAAAGGGTTGTCATTGGCAGTTGGCAACAGCAGTGTTGTTTTGTAAAATATCCCTTTTGTTTACACATAATCTTATTTAAATTAATCAAGGTGAGAGAGTATGTCCTTCATGTTTTAACTTATTATTATTTTGTTAATTAAATCTTATTATTTTAGAAGTAGTAACTGTAAGAAATTTTATTTTTTTCAATTGTATTTATGATAGAGTTGGTAGAATAACATATCTTAATTGGTTGGATTTAACTGAATGATCCACTTCCATATTTTAACAAATGTAATATTTTAATAAGCATTGAATATGAAATAATTAGAGTATTGGAAGAGTTTAAAAGTATTTTAAATGTATTTCTCCTCATCATGTAAATATTGAGAACTACAAATGCTGACAATATTTACATTATTCGGACTATTGTCCTCATCTTCATTGCCATTTTTACGATGTTTCAGTCGCTATACGCTCCGATCTTCATCAGGTGTTAGCAATTTCGAACCGAACCTTTTATTACGATCACTGAGGTATTTTTGTTCAACTTTATAGTTTATCTACAAAGTCAAGTAACGTAGTTTTATGGGGATATATTAATATGGTGTCATCAATATATCAGAAATATATTGATTGTTTAAGCAAGATACTCCGGATAAGCGTATAATCCGTCTTCTGGCCATAACCACCAGACAAAACATGTACATGTACTAGTCACCAAATACAAAATGCCTGTCTAAATTTTGAATATTGTACGGGGGAAGGGGGTTGCACTTCGGTGAAGATGGCTCATGTTCGGTGCAATTGATTTATCTGATTCGTTTCCTTCACCAGAATGTCATGTCATCTAGTGGACTTTGTTCATTGAGTACCTGCCAGAAATTACAGGCTATGGCTTTGTCGATCTAGACTATTCAATCGTGCTGTTTCTTTAACATCAAGTGATCTTGCTGAAAATGGTATGAAATTAATTCGATTTTTTCCCCATTTCAACACAGGGATAGATCCATCGAACTCTGGGATGGGATTTAAGCCAAATTTGTCTCCCAAATAGCTTGGGTTAAAAAGAAATTAGTAATTCTAGTTTGGGATACAATTTCAGATTGGACGTTTCTTCCCTTTACACTGGCTCCTTAATATTTTTTGTTCGTTTCCTGTCTCAAATGTACATACAGCACGATATATCTTGACAGAGACCCCTTTCATTTGCGAGATAGTCTAGAGTCTAGTTATAATGAGGAATCATCAATCACTCTCCCGGGTAATAGACATACTAGACTAACAGGCACCTCAGAATAGAGCACTAACACCAACGGATACCCCTCCTCGATTCTATCCAACCACGCTAATACTATAAACAGATGCTAATGAATCAGTTTCTTGTAGGACAACAAAGAAGAAGGGTTTCTTTTGAAGCTCGAAAATCAAAGTCCTACATATCAGACAAAGACGAACTCTCTTTCGTCGAGAATAAAGTAAGTACTGTTCACCATTTTTGCAGTTCTAGTTCACTATGTCTGACACATGGTATAAATGTGCCAGCAGAAAAGACAATAGTGTTGTAAAATTACCAACAATTTAATTAAAAGTGAAATGTAAAAATCGTACAACAGCTGTTTCATCTGAATCACTTCTTTTCTAACTTTGAGGTATTGAGTCTATTTCTTAAGAAATGCCGGAGAGCTAATGTCTTAGCAGTGAATAACTTCTACGGCAGATTTTTTCTAATGCATGATGAGTATGGATGGGGATGCCGATTTTCTTGTGAATGTTTACAGGCATGCTCTGTAAAGACCTCTGGGTAAGTCTCGCAAACAGATTTTTGCGCATACGTATTTCATTTATATAGATAATGATAAATTAGCTTCTCAAACAAAGAAACATACAATAAAATGCTTTTCAATTTTGGCCTGCTTTTCTAAGTTTTTAAAATTTTTATTGAAATCCATATGAATGTTCCTGATAGGTTGCTAAATAAACAAACCCTAATGTTGCTGAAAATCCTGAGGACTTTTGGTAAACTCATTAGTCATATTATGCCAACTTTCTTGTGTAAAAGCCATAAGAATAGGTATGTTTAGTTTCCTCATATATCGAAGGTCACATTAAAGTAACGTAAGAATAATTAGAAGATAACATATGTGCTATTCAAAACGAAACAAATAAAGAAGTTCTTTAGAAATTTACATATTTGAAGTTATATTCAAAAAGCGTAAAACAAGTCGACAAATTTGGTTTTACATAGTTATACGATTGTATTCAACATGGATAAAAAAGGGGCATATTTTGAGGTACTTAGCTTTGGAGTTGAGAGCTCGTTGAAATTTTCCAATTGTCATTAGAAGTTGATAATGTATCAGCCTATAATTTGACACTAGAATTATTCAAACGTGTGTGCCTCTGTCTGTCTGTCTGTCTGTCTGTCTTTCTTTCTTTTTCTTCTATCCTTTCTTTTTTGTTCTGTAGACGGTGAGTCGCCATTTTATCTAGTGATGCTTGAGAGATTTATATCGTGGTCAATATCTTGTTGTGAGCGGAAGGTTGATTTGTGTTTATTTATTTATTTTTGCATTGGATGGTCACCTTTATGTAGTTATCAGAATTCCTTTGCGTGGTCATCAAATATATAGAAATGAGAATTCCTCTGTGTGTTCTTCGCGGAGTCGTCAATGAAGTAGAGGGGGCTCGTCAATTGCGCGTTCTTTGCGGGTTCACCAATGAAGGAGGGTGATCAATTCCTCTGCGTCTTCTTTGTGATTGAAGATTTTTTGGACGTCGGGTTCACCAGTGAAGTAAGAAGAGGGTTAAATGTTTATTAAATTGGACTTGTGTCAAACATAAGCGAATTCCCTGCAACTTAAAGAATATTCGTAATTATTAGAATCATCAGAAGGTTGAATGTTGGAAGAATAAAAGTATTTCGTTTGTATGTTAAAGTAGAATTTTATTAACAGAACTGAAAAACATCAATTTGTAAGAAGTTAAATGTTCAAAGAGAAAATGTAGTACATAGTTAAATGTTCAATGAGAAAGTGTAGTAAGGAGTTAAGTGAATCCAGAGCTTGTAGTTGTATGTAGCATTTCTAGTTGTAAGTAGCGAATGTGTTTAACAGTCTGTCTGTCTTCCTATTTTTTTTTTTTTTTTTTTTGGCCGGCGAGAAAGTGAAAAGGAAGGTAAAGCAATAAAGGAAAAATGTACTTATCAGACGTTAGTTTTTAGGAGCCAATTGAATAATCTTATCGTTGTTTTTGTTGTTGCAGTTGTTGTCGTCTTCTTCTTTGTTGATGGTGAGAATGGTAAGATGAAAGAAGAAGAGGTAAAAGAAATTTGCGCTTGAGGAGGAGAACGAGAACGAATGTGTATCGGGACGTTATGTCCGGGTCAGTGGTTTGAAGTTTCTTTTGTCATATGTTGGCGGTGTCGCCTTTAATTTCTGCTTCCAGCTGACTGCTTGATTCGATATTCTTTCTTTCTTTTATAGCGATTCACTTTTTCACATAGGCTTGTTAACTTTTTTCTCAGTTTTGCAAATCGCTTCTTTTCTTTTGTTAGAAAATTAATTTAACATAGAATCGCGAAATTTGGCTTCGTCTTTTTCTTTCAGTATAGGGTCAATCCTTTTTCTTATTTGTCAAAATTCAGGTTTCACACAGGATTGTTAAATTTGTAAAAAGTGAAGAGAATAGAGTTACTTTTAATTCCGTATTCACCACACATAAACCTTTCCTGAACAATTCAAAACTTCAAGAATACAGCTCGTTCCATTAATGCAAGAACAAACTTTTTCTCACTTAAACAATCATCAATAAAACATCAACTTAAAAGTTGAAAAGTTAAATAAATTTTAACACTGATGCAAAATTTAATCTCAACAAAACCCAACATTTGAAGGTTCACCACAAACAGACGTGCATATGAATATGCTTCCAACAAACATAATTTCATACATCAACTTTGCATGAAACAATACTCAAGGCCTTTCAACTGATTTACAACACAAAAAGGGGAATATTTTATTCCAGCTACCAGCTACAACTAAAGATAGATAACTTTTAATATTTAAATATGTAAATCTTTCGCTTACAAGTTTTGTTGAAAGATAGTTGAATATTATTGGACTATAATAACAACAGCAACAAATATGACTAAAAATTTCTTGATTCAGAATTTTGAAATTCACATTCATTATTCAACATTTTCTTCAGACAATCGTACTTATTTAATTTAATGAAGTAGTCTTGTCATATAGAACAAGTCAGTCAGTTAAGTGCCACATGTGATACACGCTTGGGCGATCATGTCTCGAAAGAGACATGACTGACTGGGCAGAAGATTATCCCGCAGTAGGTTGCCATTGCTTTCTGCGGTAGACTGGTTGCCGACCAAGGCTATAGAACCCAATCTGCCCTGTTATTTAACCCATAATTGGAAGGAATAGACAGATTAATACCTTTCCCAAGGGTATTTGCGCGTAAGTGAATAAAATTTTTATTCAATATTTCATCTCTATCTGTATGTAAAATCTTTGTTGTTGTTAAAAAATCTTTTGATTTGTGTTTGTTTATTCAATCAATGTTTTTGTGCCTTACAAACAAAAAATTAAATGTTTGTGGAGTTTTTTTCACGCAGCCAACACAAAAATTCCTTCTGATAAATATGAATTTAACTTGACTATTCTTAACTCCGCAATATGATTGGTAACACCGATGTTCGAAGAAAAATATCTTGGTAATCGCCGATATTCAAAAAAACATCTTGGTAACCTCAACGTTCAAAAAAATATATTGCTGACTGGACGTTTGAAAGAAACCAAAAACTTGTTGCACCCATCATCATAAAAAGACACTCTACAACAAATTGACAACTCCACATATTTAAAAGAGAAAACAATTGGCAACTCAACGTCTGAAACAAACTAAAATTGATAACCCAAAATAACCATTTAAGTTAACCGCCTCTTGAATTAACTGCCATTTGAGTCTCCCTTCACTACCGCTTCGAGAAGGCAAGAGAAAAGCGCGCCAAGAATTCAAACGACCACGTGGTGGCAGCATCAATATGACAGAGCAAGCCATATCTTTTACTGAAACTGTGGTAACTCTAAACTTACTAACTTTTAGTAATAACGTACAAACCTGGTTTGCACAGTTAAATGCAATATTTACAGCAAAGTGGGTCACTTCGCAATCAGCCCGATACACGTACATGGTAGAGAAGCTTCCACCAGAAGTAGCATTGGAAGTTTCTGAATTACTAAGAGACATGCCAGTAAAAAAAAAAAAAAATACCGTATAACACAATCAAGGAAGGTATATTGCATAGAACAGGTTATTCAGAAGAAAGGAAAATGCGCGATCATTTAAATAACATATCTTTTTGGAACCAACAAACCGTTACAATTTATCGTAAGGCAATTTAGTCGCAGATGTTAGTGGCAATTTATCAATGGCATTGTTTTATCTAGTGCGAATTTCATGCTTTCTTAGGCTCCAGCCAGCTTTCCAAGCTTCTCTCAAATTCATAACCTGATTGGCTTATTTATCTCAGAAAATATTATTTTTGCACAAGACACAATTCTCCCACCACTACGTTCCGAGCCTTCCACACGATCACCGGAAAAAATAAATACAGCGATTTTTTGTTTCTCAATCAGTGAGTACCAATTGACAACCACTCTGAATCTCACCCATCTTTTTACACAGCGACAAGCAGGAATCACTTGTAAAATCCAACTTCGACAAACACTTCTGCTTACCCATCTGTTGACCTTGTGTTTGATCATTTACGGCAATCAGAAAAATAAGAAGTCACTCACTCACTCACTCACTCATTCACTCACTCACTCACTCTTATTTGCCGAGCGGTATTCTTCGACAAACTTTTCATCATTCCCATTTATTGGAATCTTCACAGAACTTTTCAATCCTAATTTCTGTCTTTTACATTCTTGAACATTCACACAAGAATCTTTTATTAATTATTATTCTGCATTATATATCTTAGTAATCCAATTCACATTTCAGTAGAACATTTAAATATTGACTAAGCGAGACAACTCTACTTTTGTTCACTACATTTTTTACTTTGTCTCACACGGTGAACTTTTCAAATGAACATTTGAATTCTCTCAAACATTGCTTACAACATTGAATCAATTTTGATTCGCTTTTGATTTGTATATTCATTGAAAATACACGTTATTATTGATATTATAACAAACAACTTCTTTGGTTTTTTCGATCGAATTTAATTTTATATATAAAAATATGTGTGTGGAGTTGCACACGCAGTATTTAAGTTTGTGACTCCGCCACAAGTGCAAATGCAGGAAATGCAGAAAGAAATAAGGCAGGAGAAAAATAGTTCTACACCAAAATGATGGATTAGGCACAGGTCATCGCCCCGATGAAGGCGTGAATTTACAGACTCTGTGTGCTGGTATCACAATCGGTTCAATCAACAGGCTCGCAGGTGTCAAGAGCCGAGTAAATACTACAACGAATTCATGTCCAGTCAAAAAGCCCATCATGAGGGAAACGACCGTCCCGACAGCAAGTAAAGACGGCGTTCGCTGCCGGGAACATGTATAACAACCGCCTATTTTATGTTAAAGATAGCAACAGTGGCTTACTATTTTTGGTCGATACAGGGGCACAAATAAGCGTAGTTTGGCCAAGAACGAAACTGCTTGTAAGAGTTACAATGCATAAACTCCAGGCAGCCAATAGCACGAATATAGACATCTGGCGAGGAGACCTTATCGTTAGACCTAGGACTTAGACGAAAACTTCCGTGGACATTTGCAGTAGCAAACGTAAATACCCCGATATTAGGTGCAGATTATTTAGTGAATTTTGGTTTTCGTGTGGATATGTCAAAACGCACCCTGGAAGATGAAAATACCGAAATTGCAATTAACGGAATTAAATTCTCAGTACCTACTGTAGGAATCACTACCGCCATTCCTGAAGCAAATGGTCTGCGTTGCCTAATTCAAAAGTACCCTGAATTGCTAATTACAAAGAACCTGTATTACATAATGCAAAGAATTGTATTAAAACTATTAAAACACCTGTGTATTCTAACCCACGACGATTGCACCCAGAGAAAGCTGAATTTCAGAACCTCCTTGAGCCAGTAATAGTTCGTCTATCGTCCAGTCAGTATGCAACTCCATTGCATATAATTCTCAAGGCTGGATTGGGAACATAGTATCCTTCTGGCGATTTTCCTCTGCTAAACGCACAAACCACACTTGACAAATATTCTATCCCACACACAAGAGACTTTGTCGTAATGTTGCAGGAGGCAAAGATCTTTATAAAGCTTAATTTGCGTAAAACGTTTTATCAAATTCCCGTGAAAGAGGCAGATGCGCTCTAGATTGCCGTGACGATGCCGTCCGGATTCTTTGAATTTACGCGAATGCTTTTTGTGTCAAAAATGCAACCCAGTATTTCCAAAGATTAATTGATGAAGTTTTGCACGGCTTGGAATTTACATTTGCTTACATAGACGATGTATTAATTAATAGCAAGCAAAGCCACGGAGGAACATATCGCTTACGTTGAGCAGATTTTCAAATGTCTAAAACATTACGAAAAAAAAAATATCCCAAAATGTGAATTTGCTGTTCCCAAACTGACATTTCTGGGGGCATATAATTGACGAATCAGAAATAACTCCTGTGGATGATAAAGTTGCATTTATTAAGAATTTTCCGCAACATAGTACACTTCGAGAGTTAAGAAGATTTATCGATATAATTAAATTTAACTATTGCCGATAATTTATTCGGCACTGTTCAGAAATCCTTATACCGCTAACGCGTAAGCGAGAGAAAAATAATAAAATAACCTTCAATAAGGAGGAACTTATAGCATTTGACAATGCGAAGAAATTCCTTGTGAACTACACTAAACTTTCGCATGTTGCAGAAGACGCAAACGCTAAGTAAATTCTTACTACAAATGCGTCTGCTGATTGAATTAGGCTGCATTACACCAGAATGCAATGGAAATAGACAACCGTTGTCATTTTTTCCATAAAATTAAACAGTGTATAGCGCATCCTCGCGCAAACTTTTAGCGATATCAATACCACATTATAGACATATATTGGAGGGGAGAAATTTTACAGTGTTTCCGAACCATAAACCTCTCGTATATGCATTGTACTCAAAGACAGAAGTATAATCCTTTTAACATTCGCCATCTCGATTACATAGCTCAATTCACTTTAGATATTCGGCACATTTAGAGGAGTGAAAATGTTGTTGCAGACACCTTGTCTAGAGCATCTCTTAATATAGTAAAATCTAAACAGACCTGGGTTATTTGGTTAGCGAGCAACAAAAAGACAGCACTATTGGCAAAGTAAAAAGCAATACATCATTACTTCTTGAGCAACGCCCGGTCCCGTTCAGCACTGGAACCCTATTATGTGACGTAAGCACGAAAAACGTGCGACCATGCGCACCACCCAGCATACGTAAACCCATTTTTAAAAATATTTCCATTCATTTTACAATCCAGGACAAAAGGCCTCAATAAAATTAATTTAAGATAGATTTGTCTGGCCAAACATGGCCCCGGATATAAAAAAAATGGAACCAGACGTGTATCAGATACCAGAAATCTAAAGTACAACAACATACCGAATCAACTTCCGGTCAATTCCTTACGCCATATAGTTATTTCAAATGTGGTGAATTCGAAATAAAAATTGCTGTCTTTTCTTCACGGTTTGCAAACTCGCAAAGTGTGAAAATCTATTTTGACCAATAAAAAAAAAAAAGATTGCCTCCGTGCCGAGAAAAGATCAAGAAAAATTTTGCGATCAATGTGAATTACTTTTCTAACCAATGAAAAGAGTGATTTACAAAAAATAATAAATTGAACTTTTATTGACCCGTGTCCTGTTTCTTTCCGTCCAAAAAGGAGACCACGCTGCTAAATATCGACGGTGTCAAGATACATGCTGATCAGCCTCTAATGACAACTGAGTATTTCAAGGATTTTATTCTACGGTTAAAGTTAAGTACCTAAAAATACATCTTTTATTTTGAATTCAACTGTAATACTTTTATGTGAAAAAGGAACTCTCTCTATTTGTTTTAATCATTTTGGAAACCTTTGTTTATATTGAATTCAACTGTAATACTTTTGTGTGACAAACGAATTTTGGAAATTTACTTAGTGTCTGATAATTTAATATGAGCATTTTCTCCTTTGGCTGTTCATCGAATCTACAATATTTTTCAAATGTGATTTCTTGTCCTGAAATAAGCTATTGACAATTACAACTGTGTAAATTTGTAAATAAATTCCATATCTTGTGTCGTTAAAATATACACACGCGTTTCCTCATCATTATTCCCTACTGCACCTATCTTTACAGGAACGTCCACGTCGACATTAAAGAAAATAAATGGTTATTAATACTTATTGGTGATCGTTGATAGATTTACTAGATGGCCGGTAGTTGTACCGTTGCAGTTGTCTACTACTGAAACCATAGCACGAGCAATATTGTATTGATTTCGGTATATAACAACTGACCGAGGATCTCAATTCCAATCCACATTATTTTCCGAATTTACAAATTTATTGGGTGTCAAGCACATATCTACAACAGCTTATCACCCTTGTACCAATGGTCTAGTTGAGCGTTTCTATCGCCAGTTAAAAATGTATTTAACAGGGAGCTCTGGCGAACATTCATGGTTAGACAGACCACCGTTAATTTTGTTAGCACTTAGGGATGTAGTGAAAGACGATTTGAAATGCCCTACTGCAGAATTGGTATTTAAGAGTTCATTAATACTCCCTGTTCAAATGGTGAATAGCGAATATCTTCTACATCATTCACTTAGTTCGTTCAAGATTTAAGATAGAATGTCTACCTTGAATTACACACCTACGCGCTCCGCTAAGAAAAAAAAATATTCCTCCCAAGGATCTCTGGACGACTGCGAATTTATATTTTTATGGCGAGACGCAGTTAAAAAATCTTTGGATCCAAATTATTCTGGACCTCACAGAGTGATCTCCCGTTCATCGAAATATTTCACGATTTTAATCAATAATAAGCAAACTACTGTCAGCATCGACAGAATTAAACCAGTTTTTTTTTCACAACAGGGATAAGGGTTCCATTCCTTCAGAGAAATTACTATCTCCTTCAATGATTGACAAACCTGAAACAGTTTCAACAAAGACAACAAAAACCGGCAGACATGTGCACAGGCATACCAAGTTTAAAACTTACTATACATATTGAAAGTTTTGCATTGCATTTAAAACTTGCAATCTAGAGGGGTATTTTAGGACCCTATTCTCAGACAAATAAAAGATTGCTATTATATTTTGGGTAAATATCATTAGGTTTATAAATATCGAATGCGACAATTTTTACATCGCACCTTATAATTGCATGTAAATGTGTCTAAAGATTCTGAACAAACTAAACACAAAAGAGGCTCCAAAATTTAATTTAAAAATAACCAGCGTTGATTGGCTAATATATCTGAATACGTCAAACACGCCTACGCACACGTGTTTAGGTCACAAATTGTGCTAAATTTTGTGGAGCCTATCTCGTGATTAAAAAGTGTATAAATTCTTTAGCGCGAAGCTAAATCTTCAGTGAGAAACTTGAATTTCGAAGATGCAAGCTTCATGAACCTTTCCTGAAGATTTTGGAATTCCAAGAATACAGCTCATCACATTGATACAAGAACAAACATTTTTTCACTCAAACAATCATCAATAAATAATAAATATCAATGTGAAAGTTGAAAAGTTACATAAATTTTAACACTGACGCAAAATTTCATCTCAACAAAATTCAACATTTGAAGTTTCAACACAAACAGACGTGCATATGAATATGCTTCCAACAATTCTGCTCTGATGAACTTAAATCACTGGTGCCCCCAGGTGTGAGTTTGCACGAGATACTAGATTGGCAACTAGGTCCCACCCTTTTACAGTGAAACCGAGGAAATGTAACCGCAATTTCTACTCCAACAGCTTCTTTTCTCGCACTTCCCGCCTGTGGAATTCCCTTCCGCATGCTTGCTTCCTCGACGGCTATAACCTCCAGGAGTTTAAATGTAGGGTCAATAGACACCTCCTAACACGCTAACTCACGCCCATTCTCTCCATCTCTCTCCCTATGCACATCCTAACTAGTCTATCACCCTCCTTCTGACATTTCCTATACCCAATCGCCCTATGTAACCCCCTGCGCTATAGTGGCAGTGGAATGCCTTGCTTGGGGTGATGATTTAAAAAAAAACTTTGCATGAAACAATATTCAAGGCCTTTCAGCTGATTTACAACACAAAAAGGGGAATATTTTATTTCAGCTACCAGCTACAACTAAAGATAGATAACTTTTAATATTTAAATATTTAAACCCTTCGTTTACAAGTTTTGTTGAAAGATAGTTGAATATTATTGGACTATAATAACAACAGCAACAAATCTGCACAACGAACATTCATTTGATGACTAAATTTCTTGATTCAGAATTTTGAAATTCACATTCATTATTCAACATTTTCTTCAGACAATCGTACTTATTTTATTTAATGAAGCAATCTTGTCATTGCAATATAAAACAAAATTCTTCCTAAAATATTTGTCCAATATTTTGTAGCGGATAAGAAATTAATTAACATCAATTCTCTTCTTCACTTTCACAAAAATTTACAACGATGTGTGAAATCCTGGTTTTCCCAAATAGAAAAAAGGATTGACCATCTGCTTAACGAAAAAGTCGAAACCAGATTTCGCAAGTAGGTGTTAAAATGATTTTGACTAATGGGAGCGACTAGTAAGACTTGGAAGAACTTGGCGATCCAGTGCGAAATTCAAAAAGACCATATAAATGACCTCGGCGTCAGTCAAGAGTCAGAGAGAGTCATTGGAAGCCGAGAGACACACATCTAAAATGTAACTTCAAACTTTAAGCGACTCGGACATTGTCTTCTTTCTCTTTCTCCTTATCTATTTCAACAATTACTACTACGAACATTTTGTACGAACTCTACCCTTAACCTCTTAATAATGTTTCTAATTAAACATTAACTTCTACAACTTATGTTATTCCTCCTTTTGATACATTTCTATTTTAACATTCAAACTGTATATTTTATTATTCCACTCTTCCACACAATTCCACATATTCCAACCTGCTGACAACCAACCTTCTGATGATAAAAAAACCTTCTGATGATTATAACTCTGCATAAATCCTGTAAGCTGCAGGGAGTTCGGTTATATCTGACACAAGGCCAAATCAAAGAAACTCCAGCTCCCTACGCGACAATTTCATTTCTAGCTGTATATAAGAAACTACAGTAGTTTTTGCTACTTGGGATACATTTTAACTTGCTGCTAAGATTTATCTTTGAAAAGCAGGATTTATTTGCCAATCGCTCTGTAAGAGTTGATATTGTGGACATGATATTTATCTGTTTTTGTTATGCTATTCAATGCGCAATAATCACCACAAATTCAATAAATACCATTTGGATTTTGTACCAAATATAAAGGAAACGCCCATTCACTGTTTGAAGATCCAATCACACCTGTACTTAGTAACTTTTTTAAATTCTGCTTGTACGGTGTCTAATTTAAGTCCAGAAAGTTGACTTGTCTTCGTAAAAATTGGTACGTGGCTTTCAGTACTATTCAATGATAAACGTCACCATATGTTTTATTTTCATCATTTTGTGGCTGATACATTTTGTACTTGCCTATAATTTCACTAATATGTGTGACCATATCCATATCATCCACTATTATATTATCTACATTTTCGATTACCCTTTTTTACTGCCACTTTTCTGTCTTTTATGCTATCGCTAATACAATCCTACGGGAAAAGGTACTGTTAATATTTTGTTTATATTTTGGTTTTATTGCCTGGTAGACTGAAAGGGAGACCGTTCAACATAGCAATTGTAGTCATCTATGCACCAACAACACAAAGTACCGAGGAAGAAATATAATCTTTTACTCCACTCTAGAGAAGGCCAAGGCTCAATGTAAACGCCAAGAAATCAGGATCACCATGGGAGATTTGAATGCCAAAGTAGGCAAGGAAAGGGAAGGTATGACAATTGGTAACTTTGGTTTAGGAATCCGCAACGAACGAGGAGAAAAATGGGTCCAATAGTGCAGAGCAAATGACCAGGTAATAACTAACACCTGGTTTCAAGAACATCCACGACGTCTATGGACATGAAGAAGCCCAGAGGTGACACGAAAAACCAGATAGACTACATAACCATAAACAGCAGATTCAGAAATGCAGTAGTTCAAAGTAAAGCCTATCCAGGCGCTGACTGTGGAAGCGACCACGTCCCAGTCATCTGCAAATTAAAAGTGAAACTTCGGAGATTGAAGAAGCCTGGTGCAGTACCAAAACTGATATACAACGCACTCGTGAATGACCTCAACCTACAGAAAGAATACACTAACAGTGTGAAAACCAAATACGAAGAACAAATTGGGAGAGGACACTCGAAATGGGATGCGCTAAAGGAAGCAATAGTGACATCAGCAAACAACATTGCCCCAAAGGAAATTATGCGCAGAAAGAAAAATGAGTGGTTGACTGAAGAGATTCTGGACATGATGCAAAGGAAGCAGAAAATGATATCAAGACATGGAATTAAGTACAGGGAACTACACAAGGAAATAAGAAGAAAATGTAGACAGGCTAAAGAGAAATGGCCCCATGACAAATGTGCTGAAGTAGAAAGATTGAGCAGGAATAATAAAGCAGACATGCATAAAGAAATAAAAGAACTGACAGGACAAAAAACCTGCTCTTCAACAGGATGTATAAAATCTAAGGATGGAATAATCATTTTGGAGAAAGAGGAAATACTCCAACGATGGGAAGAATATATAAAAGATCTTTTCCACGACAAGAGAGAGCAACCAATAATACGCAAAGATGAGGACGGACCGGTAATATTAAAGTCTGAAGTGGAATCTGCAGTAGCCAAACTGAATAGAAACAAAGCAGATGGACCAGACGGCATAGTCATAGAGCTGTTGATAGCCTTGGAAGAATTTGGTATAGAGAAAATTACTGAAATAATACATGAAATTTATAATAGTGGGGTAATACCAGATGACCTCAGCAAGTCGATCTTCATAACACTACCTAAGAAGCCAGGAGCAAACGAGTGCGAACTCCACAGAACCATCAGTTTAATGAGCCATATAACAAAACTGATCATTCGAATCCTGATGAATAGAGCGAGAAGCAGAATCAGGCCAGAGGTAGGACAAGAACAGTGTTATTTCGTTAAAGACACAGGAACAAGGAATGCCATATTAATGATTAGGATGCTCTCTGAAAGGGCAATACAAATGAAAAAGGACTTATACCTGTGCTTTATTGATTATGCGAAGGCGTTTGACAAAATACGCCACAAAGAACTGATGGAGATGATCGGCAGCCTGGACATATTTGGGAAAGATTTGAGAGTAATCAAGAATCTTTACTGGCAGCAAACCGCTTGCATACGGACAGGTAATGAATTGAGTAGATATACAAAGATAGAAAGGGATGTGTCTTTTAACCGGATCTGTTCAACTTGTACAACGAGAATATTTTGAGGACCCTAGAAGTTATGCCTGGATTCGTAATCGGAGGCCACAATTTAAACAACTTAAGGTACGCAGATGATACAGTGCAGATAGCAGACACAGAAAGGAAACTACAAGACCTCCTACAGAAGAAAGTAACAAGAAAGGACTAGAAATAAACTGCACGAAAACCGAATGCATAGTCATCAGTAAAAAGGGCAGCCCAATATGCCAAATACAGGTCGGGGATACCATAATCAAGCAGGTACAAAAATTTAAATACCTGGGAAGCGTTATAACAGAAGACGGAAAGTGCGACACAGAGATCTGAAGGCGAATTGGCATGGCGAAGGAAGCATTCCAGAAGTTGAGTAAGGTATTAAGGAACAGGACAATTTCGCTAGAAACTAGGAAGAGAGTACTGGATTGCTACGTGCTGTCCGTCCTTCAATATGGCCGTGAATGCTGGACAATACCATCAAAGATGAAGGAAAAACTTGAAGCAACTGAAATGTGGTTCAACAGAAGGATGCTGCGAATATCATGGATCGAGCATGTGAGCAATGATGAGGTCTTGGAAATGATGGAAACAAAAAGGAAATTAATACTGAGCATCAGGAAGAGACAGCTGAAGTTTCTGGGACACGCAATGAGGAAGGAGGACTTGGAGAATCTGATACTAACATGCCAGATAGAGGGAAAAAGAGACAGGGGAAAGCAACGGATAACATATTTGAAGGACCTAATCAGGTGGATGACGGAACGAGGATTGCATGGTGTAACATGAGAAGGCGTGCTCAGAGCCACCAGGGATAGGGAAACGTGGAAGGCCATGATAGCCTACGTCATGAAAGGACAGGGCAAATAGAAGAAGAATATGTTGAATTGGGCTACGTGAAAGATTATTCCTCTACAATCAATTTGTATTTTACATGAAAAAGAATGAATGAATATGGATAATTGACTGAATAGACACTTGATCATTAAACGAATAAATAACAATTTATATCAAAAGGTATACAGATGTTAAAGGTGAATTTTGAATGTGATAATTGTATTAATTTAAAAATATGTCTATAAGTGTTTGCTGTCTTTGAACGTAATTTGAAAAGAATTGTACTTAACTTGCGGTTGGTGATGATGATGATTCATGTTAAAAATTATTATTTAGCTTTGTACTGAGAAGAATGTGTTATGTGCGGATGAACTTCTCTCCTTCAGTAAAGTCGAATGATATTTGAATATTTTCGACTCAGGGTTGAAATTCAGGCGATAGTGAGAATATTAATTCGTATATTTCTGTTGGTTGAGTTTGGCTTGTTTAAACTTGAGAATTCGTCTCTTGTTTGATAGACATTTCAAAAACTGAAAATTATTGAGTTGAAGCTTGTTTACTCAAGAATGAGTCTCACTAAAGATTTGATGAATTTCTTCGAAGTAGTAAATTTTTCCAAGTGACTAATTTAGACGTGTTGTCGAATCTCCACTAAGGTCCTTCTCCACTAGGGTCCATTTCCAAAATGTTAGATTTTAGGCGCGTTTTTATACTATCTGACACGCGTCAGTTGCGTAGGCTGATTTTGGTGCGAATTATTTAATTCCAAGAAATGGTGTGATTTACGCTGACTAGCGTTCAGTACATTGTCTCATTACAAACCCACAGTTTGCGTAGCAACAAGCTTGGGGAGGTTTGTTGTCACTTGCTCTCGACTGTAATAAAATCTTTTTTTTTTTAAACATATTTTTTCTGCGTTCGTATTGTAAAACGAAAAGGTGCACTGTAACAATGGTGTAAAATTTTGTATCTTCGGTGGTCACTTGTTTCAAATGAAATTGACATTCAATTATAGTGAACCAACCGGCGACACTAGTCTCTACATAAAATGTGAAGGTTTGATACTAACTTGTTGTGCTTCCATTCTAAGCGTCTTGTTTGAAATCCATAAGAGTAGGTATGTTTAGTTTTTCCGCATGTCAAAGGTCACATTTCTAAATAACGTAGGAATACAGAGAAAATTGAAACATATTCTTCAAGACGAAAATAAAATTAGGGATTTTTTTAGATGTTTTTTTTTTACAGTGTTAAATATTTGAAGTTGTCAAGCAGCTTGTTTCGTTAAAAGTGTTTGTAGTTTCGATGTTGAGCGTTTTGTTCTTTTTGTTTTGCTTTTTTTTTTTAATTCCGTTGTTCTTATTTGAGGCTGATATTTTATCGGCGTCAAATTTTAAATTATAATTATTCAAAATTATGGGGACTCTTGAAATTTGATGAAATCAGGAAATAAATGTGTATTATTTAATGAAAGGCGTAAAACAAGTTGATAAGGTTGGTTTCATAATAAATTTAAACAATTATATTCAATAAAAAATGGGTATATTTTTAGGTACTTATCTTTGGAGTTGAGAGTACGTTGAAATTTTTCCAGTTGTCCTTAGAAGTTGATATTATTGTATCAGCGTATAACTAGACGACGGTTAATTCACACGCCTTGGGTTCTGTTTTCTTTTTCTTTTCTTTTCCCGTAGAAGCTGAGTCGCCATTTTCTGTTGTGATGCTTGAGTTTATTATTATTATTATTATGTTGTGGCAAAAATTTTTCTTTTTTGATTTTGGACATTGGGGGTAGTAAGAATTTTTCCACTGCATTTTCTTTGCTGGGTTTGGACGTCGGTGTTTACCAGTGAAGAATTCATCCTTCCATTTAGTTGTTCTTTTTCTGCGTTGTGGTTTCCGTTTGCCAGTGAAGAAGATGAGTGCGTGTTCCTTGGACTTTCTGGCGTCGCCAGTGAGGAGTTCATCCTTCCATTTTGGCGTTCTTTTTCCACGTCGGTCCGCGGTCGCCACTGAAAAGTGGAGTGCGTCAGTGAAGATGTAGGGTGCTTGTTGTGTGTTCTTTTCAAACATCGGTGGTCACCAGTGTAGGGGGATAGTTAATCTTTTTTTGATTCGGCCTTGTGTCAGACTTAACCGAACTCCCTACAGCTTACATGTTTTATCCAGAATTGTCATTATCAGAATTATCAAAAGGTTGGTTGTCAGTTGGAATGTGTGGATTTAGTGTAGAAGGGTGGAACAATAAAATATACATTTTGAATGTTAAAATAGAAATTTATTAAAAGAAGGAATAACAAGAATTCGTAGAAATGTTCGTAGTAGTAATTGTTGAAAGGGATAAAGGAAAAAGAGAAATAGAACAATGTCCGAGTCGCTTGAAAATGAAGTTACATTCTAGATGTTTCGTCTCTCGGCTCCCATCTGACTCTCTGACTGACTGACGCTGATGAAGTCCTTGTATTGTAATCTAGATTTTTCGCACTTACACTTACACTTACTTTTTGGTCTTGCAAGTCGCTCCCATTGGTCAAAAATCATTTTAACACTTACTTTCGAAATCTGATTTCGACTTTTTCATTAAGCACATGGTTAATCCTTTTTCTATTTGGGAAAAACCAGGATTTCACACGTCATTGTGAATTTTTGTAAAAGTGAAGAAGAAGGTTGATTTTAATTAATTTAATTTCTTATCCCCTACAAACTATACCATAATTTTTATTTTTGTTGTTGATTCCAATAGTTTACATAATTTTGTTTAGGTGAATGTAAATTATTTTAATGTGTGGATTGTCTTTTGAATTAATTCTTGGTTTTCTGTATATCTTTTTTTGTTGTGCGAATGTTATTTTAACACGTCTAGTTGGTATTTGTTGAATCTCCGATGGCAATATCGCGAGGCTCCACACACACGCACGTGTATGTGGGTTGTGTGCGAGGCAAAGAGGGAAGAGAAGAGGATTATAAGTGCAGTACTAGATTGGCAGCTAGGTATCCTCACTTTACAGCTGAAATGACTAGATGTAAGCATAAGCTCTATGCTAACAGTTTCTTCTCCTATACTTTTTGCTTGTAGAACTCTCTTCTGACCCCTTGCTTTCTAGTTAACTTCGTTCTTCAAAAATCTAAATGCAATGTCAATCGTTATCTTCTGTCTTCTTAAACCCAGTCTTTTTATTGTCCTTTTTTCATTAATAATGATTTTCTTTTTCTCGTATTTTGCTTTATTGCTGCTTTGCAATTCTTTCTGTTTTATTTAATTTGATTTGCAATTCTTTTAGTTTTATTTAATTTGATTCTATACATATTTATTCTTAAGTTAACTTAACATATTGTATGTGTTTTTCTCCTTTTCTGTTTTTTCTTTTCATATTTTTTCATATTATTATGGTGAAACACACCTATTCTATAGTGAATAGACTCTCTCACCTAATTTAAGTAGAACTAGTAAGAAGAACGAGGTTCAGTCGATGTTGGACGATAGTAGTCGACAGTTAGTCAAATACGAAAGTAGTCAGCGACGTGGCAAGATTACACTGCATAATGCACATTATATCAAGTTCTTAACGTTTTGCTCATCGAACCTATTAGGACCGATTTTAGCACAAATACTAGCCTCCAATGCAAAAATAACTGCACAACACATATATTATTATTTTTGTTAAATTTCTACTAAAGCATGTATTTGTGTATGCATCCCCCAATCCATTATAGAGTTGTGAAGCATTACATTAAGTGTGTTGTAGCAGCAATGGGTGAGTCTTGGGCAAGGTAGCCTGATTGAATCCATCCTTTTTAGGCTGGTTTTGATTTCATAGGTGTACAAAATAACTTGTAGTTCTTCCAAGACTAAAGAGCTAAAGGACTGTTTGCCTTACTATTTTCTCTTAGCTAGTGAGAGAAGGGTCAAATTAATGGCTTTCCTTAGAACATTAGTGCAAAATGGACTCAGTCTCAGCCAGAATTTGAACTTTTCTTAATGATATTATTTTTCTGGTTGATAACTGTTTTCATTTGTGGACCAAGATGAAGATAGTTGATAACAGTAACAGAGCAACTAGAGCCATTACTTAAAGCCGGAAGTGTCTCACAAAGAACAAAACAGGAAAGATGTCTGATTCCCTCAACATTTTAATACCAGATTAAAAAAAAAAAATTATATATGCAAGGGAGAGACAACTCTTGATTCATAACATAATTATTACTATATATCTCCCTTTCTTTTCAAAATAAAAATAAAATACTTTACATTTTTTCATTAATTTTTCAAATTATCTACATTACTAGTAATATCTGAAAAGTCTTTTTTCATGAATTTGCTTTCATTTTATCAGCCTATATATAAGCCTTTAAATATCCATGTTTTTTATTTTCCTACCTACAGTTGTTTTAAGAGTATAATGTTCATCTCTTTTATTTTTATCTTTTTGACACCTGTTTTCATCTCTTTTGTTTGGTACATCTCTCTTTTTACTATTAATATATTTTATGTGTTTTTATATTTCTTTAAATTTGCATTTTCCAGGTCCCTATATTACAGGGTGCGATAAGTAAATTGTCGCCATTTTGTATTTCTAATTTTGTGCATGCATGTTGATTGTTTTGATTTTCTTGACTGCACAATAGAGTAGGTTCAGTTGGGCACTGTCTGTTTGAAAAAGAGCGCCATGATGCAATTCCCTCTGTCATAGATTTAGAAATGGCATGCTGTACTGCTTGATATTTGCACCGGAAGCTCCAATACAGACATTTCAGAGTTTTTGGGTATGAATCTGAAGACAGTGCAGAGGATTTAGAAAGAGTTAGAGGAGACTAATGGTGAGTACAAAGGTGTTTGGAGTGATCCCTACTGATGCTGACGTTATCCTTCCATTAATCTTCTGACAGGGCCTCAAACTCAGCACATGGAGACCATCCAGAACAGATGCAAGAGATTCTGAAGATGTCTTGGCTGTGGTTAAAACCAATGATGATGTTATTGAATAAATTTACTGTTTAATATTTCAAGATATTTTTGTGTAATTTAGATGACAATTTATCCATTGCACCTTTATATATCTTGTTATTTTTGTCTCTTGAAGTAACAATTCCAGTATCTACCCAATTATTCTGAGCATCCGTCCTTATTCTTACTGGATTACAATTTCTTAATTTAGCTAAATCTTTAGCACAATGTTTTTTGTTGTAACATTTCCTGATTCTTTTCTCATATAATCTTTTCCCCTTCTTCTTCTTCTTCTTCTTCTACATGCCATGTCCTTTCAGAAAGTAGGCAATCATGGCCTTCTATGTCTCCCTACCCCTGGTGGCTCTTAGCATGCTTTCTCCTGTTACTCCCACTCAACCCATGCTCTGCCATCCACCTGATGAGGCTCGTCAAGTATGTTACATGCTGCTTTCCCCTGTCCCTCTTTCCCTCTATCTGACCAGTGAGTATCAAATTCTCCAAGCCCTCCCTCCTCATTACATGTCCCAAGAAATTTAGCTATCTTTTCCCGATGTTCAATATTAATTTCCTTTTTGTTACCATCCTTTCCAAAACTTCACCATTGCTTATGTGCTCAATCCTTCTGTAGAACCACATTTCAGTTGCTTCAAGTTTTTTTTTCATCTTTGATGAGATTGTCCAGTATTCACTCTCATATTGAAGAACTGACATTACATAGCAATCCAGTACTCTTTTCCTTGTTTCTAGCAAAATTTTCCTGTCTCTTAATACTCTACTCAGCTTCTGGAATGTGTCCTTCGCCATGCCAATTCACCTTTGGATCTCTCTGTGTTGCACTTTCTGTCTTAAAAGTTCTGCTGGACTCTTGTTTGCAGTAAAAATTGGTCTACTTTGATATGCTAATAATGTGATGAACATATCTGGTTATTTTAATATTCTCTTGACTATTTTCACTGCTGAGTCTGTATCTCCATGTTGTATACCCACTTTGATGACAATGAAAACAAATACTATTAGCTGAACTTTTTATGTTACAAAATGAACATACCATATTGTTATGCAGGCACTTTCTTTACATTTATTTAGGTCTAAACGACCACTGTGGATGGTTTTTAGTATTTCAAATCTCAGCATTTCTGGAATATCTATTCTGTCCTGAAAAAAGGGAGTATTTTAGTAGCGACAGTTCATTTTTGTGCTTAAAATAAGGTAAGGTTTATACTTTCCTTAATACTTTGCTATTTTATGGACCATGCTGTCTTTAAGTGAATTGCTTCATTTGCCACTATGTCATTCACAGTTTTTATTTTTATCTGTTCATTCATTCTAACTGAGCCAGGTAATGTTTCTAAACACTGTTGACATGATTTTACATCATTTTCTTTAATGTTGTTTTCATCTTGATAAGGCATCTGACACTATTAACTTCTTTCCAAGCACATGTTCTGCTCTAAAATTATATCTTTTTCAACAACATTAAGAGTTTTTGACATAGTGTCAGTGTTTTACACAAATTTTGTGTGTTCATTAATGTTATTAACAGCTTTAATATCTGTATGCACTTTAAATTATTCTAGCTCTGTTAAATAAGTCAAATCATTCACATGCAAACACTATGGCCAGACATTCTTTTTCAATTTGAGCATATTTTTTCTCTGTCTGCATTATTGTTCTTGATGTATGTAACAGGCAATGTTCCAGTTTAATTGCATGAAATTTCTGGATGGTGATATCGAGAACCACTAATTAGATAATTATTATTAAAATTCTCAGAAAAATAGACTGAATGGTTGGGAGAAAGATGGAGAAAGAAATAAATTAATAATTATGTTTTAAACAATAAAATTAATTCAAGAATCACTTCAAAGAGAATCAAATTCAGAAATAACTAAACAAGATTCAGTAAAACTGAGCAAATCAAGTTATTCCCAAACCTATCCATTTCCTTCTAATAAGGAGACATCATTAATGTGTTGTCCAAATTTCTTTGTCCCAAGACCCCAAATTTAGAGTTTGTTTACTATTTGCTGCAAATACTTAGATTCTTGCAGAAAAAAGTGATCTAATTTCTTCAACAAAGAAAGCCCTATAGTTAATGAAAAGATTTCTTAATATAGAGTGATTGGAGGTGGAAAGATTAGATGCACCAATGTCAAATTTTATAGCAGAGGCTTAGGTTTTATATCTATATAAATGAAGACCTACAGGAATCTAGAAAGAGTAATTTCAGATTTTCTCCAGATTTCCTTGTTGACCCTTGTTGCTATCACAAAAACACACCCACTTTCCCTATAGTTAAAATGAACACACAGACACATGCAGGATAGAAGAATTAAGTGAGAGGTGACAGGCTAGTCTTGAATCTTGCAATTATTGCTAGATTTCTCAAGCCGCCATCCAGTAAGATAGAACTTAGTCCTTCAGTACATAATAGAGACATTGTATTCACCAGTTTTAATATTCAATAAACTCATTGTTAGTGTAATCAACAGTATGTCCACTTTATTGAAGAAGTTCTCATTCCAACCTTGATTTCTGATGTTGTTCTGGATGCAAAGAATCATCTTACCATTGTAACACCGTTACCCCTGGCTGGCTCGCTGCCCCCTGGTCCGGAACCTGTTGTGACGATGATGACCAGAACCTGAGTCAAGGTTGATGCTGTCGAAATGGCACCAGTTATGATGACGCTCTCAGGTTGCTAATCGTGATGATGGCCTCATTACAGCAGCTAGTCCTCAAGACGTCTATTACAATGGTGAACTTCCCTGTCCATGCTGTGTATTTTGATCTCAGGAAAGACATGTTGAAAACCTGGTAGCCATTTCTCTACCACCTCAAACCAGACTGGACACACATGTACACTTGTGTTGATAAAATAAACGTGGCACCAAAAAAAAAATAAATGAATAAGTTCAAAGATGCCTGGATGAGTTACAGAAAAAGTCTTTATATATATAAAAAAAAATAATTAACAATAAAACAGAATGTACAATTGTCGAATTCAATGTTCACAATGGAGTGAAAAATTCGTTTAGAATAATCAGAGCTTTCAATTTTTCCAATTACTTTTAAAACAAAAAGTTCTTTCAGGGCTCTTTATCAAAGCTTTACGGAAATAGCCGAAGTGGAGCAAATGAAGGGTATGTGACAATGGCGGTAGTGGATTCGTTTGGTCTCTTTTGCTCAGCAGCTCTGAAACTTAACTTGGCTCTCTACTGAAGCTTTACGGAAATGACCGAAGTGAGGCATTCTGGTGATGATAGTAGATTTGTCTTGTCTCCTTCACTTGGCAATAAAAAATCTCTTTTCAGCTAGTTAAACTCTTTCTCAGCTCATTCTGTTTCTATACATCTTTAGCTAGGACTCTATCGGAGGCGCATTATTCAACTTTAATTCTTTTAAGTTGATCAGTGGCAGGCTTTTCTATGTTTCTTTACATCTTCAGTCATGAGTTCTGTGAGAGGCAACCGTCACTGTCTCTATGGCTGGCACCCAATCGGCATGGCTCCCAGTTGGGAACTCTTTTCCCTCAGTTGTTACATTTTGACTGATTTTACAAGCATCTGAGTATTAAATATTTATAATCAGAGCTCATATCGTGATTTACAATAAACTGCAAAATCAACAATACCACTAATAATAATTTCTTTCGCTCCATCATATTAAACTAAGAATTACATTTTTTTTTATATGTAGAAATAGGGTTACACTATGGCTCTATTTGAGAATTGCTCATTTCTTGTCAGCAGTACACAATGTATATTTTGATCAACCACTAGATGTCACTGTCAACTCTAATAGTGTGAGATTTTGGGAAACCCGAATCAACCCTACCAAGACAACACACCAACCCCAATTGAGGAAGAAAAGTAAACCAGATGACCCACAAAGTTGGTGTTACTTAACATGATTAGTGAAGATAGTGACTGAAGGAGGGTAGAGAGTTACCTGCATAAGCAATGATTTCTAACTTTTCATCATCTTCTTGGTATAATACTACTTCCAGCCCATACCTGCTTGCATTGGCACTTACAATTATTTTTTTCTCAGGTCATGTTAATATTGGTGCATCAGTCAATAATATTTTGCTTTTTTAAAAGCATTTTGTTGAGGAGAATCCCATACCCATTAGTCATCTCTTTTTCATAATTCTAACATTGGTTGAATTGTGGTTGTAAGGTCTGGTATGAATTTACCCAAATATTCTATCATACTTAATATCTATTTCAATTCCATTACTGTTTCTAACTTTATTTGCATGCACACTGTGTTCTACAAATTCATATAATGCATTTCAATTGTTTCTTCTAAGCTTTGTGTTCTCTGGTAGAATCTTGCACACTGAGATTTCTCTTGAGTGTGAAATATTTGTTGAATTTTCTTATTTTTGCTCATTCATCTTTCTTCTTGAATGAGAAAGAGCCATATATTTCCTCTGCTTCATTTGCCATAACGTATAATAAAGTTCTTAACTACCTTTTACTTGAGCCCTTATTCAATTTGGACACAACTCTGTATCTTAAAAAAAAAAAAACATTGCCTCCATCTCAGCCAGGCTTTTATTTTTGGGAAATCAAAGTACTCTGGCATCTGTACTAAAGACATTTTTGGGGGATTAATTAGCGTTTTCTAATATTTCTGTCACTTTTGATGCCACTTCTGACATCATTTTCATCAGTGAGCTAAGCTGAAGATTGTTGATAGCAGTAACACACCAAAGCTGTTACTTAAAGGTATAAAGGACAAAACAAGAAGACATTCTATTCACTCAACAACATTTTAATAACTGATTATTTAAAAAGAATTGCAAATTCGAAAAACTGCTAATCCTAGGTATAACAATAAACTTCATCTGGTAGCAATGCCTCTGATTGAGAAATTGGAGGTTTTGAGGAGATTGGAACCATCCCTTAATTGCTGTAGTTTCCAGGTTCACCCTGACCTAGGGTGGTAACACTTTTTAAGGTACCAGTTATGGGCAAATAGTGGACCCCTATAATATCATAAATGCTTATGAAACTTTATTTTACTTATTCTGCTTTAGTGGTGAAAAATGTTTATTTTATTGTGTGAGTGGAGATCGGATGTGCTTATTTCATTGTGAGAGGGGAGATAGGATGTTTATTTTATTAACACACCCCTAAACAAAAGCAAAACTTTTGCTGATATTTTTGCTATGAAAATGTATTTTTATAATTTCATAATTATAAAAATAAATTTTCATAGTAAAAATATTAGCAATACATTTTTATAAAAAAAAATGATCAACAATATATATTTATAGTAAAATGACCAACAACACATTTTTAAAGCAAAATAACCACCAATACATTGTATAGCAGACTTACCAATAATAAATTTTATCTATAATCAAAGGTATATGGCTGTGTTCAAAATATATTTAGTTGAATTCATAAAATTGTGTTCAAAATATTTAATTTCAGTATTAAATTTATCATAGAAGTTGATGCGCTACTGAAAAAAAAAATCAACCGACCAAACCACCAGCATGAAAGAACTCTTTTATGACATTAATCCATATACTCTCCTACAATTTTTTAAAGAAAGCAAACTGTATTTTAAAATATAACTTCAACAAAACTATAACATGATACACACATATCCCCACCTCTAGTAATCATGTCTGCACAAACATATATATATACTCAAAAGCTGAGTATCATCTACCATGTATTCAATTGTGAAAGCATAATAACATATATCATATATTTATTACTTCAATGCTCCAAAGAAAATTTAATTTGGGTATCAAATCACCCATAAGATGTTGATATCCCATTAAATAAATCAATCAAAAGAACCACAAATTAAACATGAAAGGAAGAAGTAACTCTTGCTTCTTAACATCATTATTACTAAACAATAACCATCATTCCAACTACTGTTGTAACTTTTATGCTAAATCTTGTATTCAGATGAAATTTTCAGTCCTACAAAACAGGCCAGTAATAAAAAAAAAATCCAATTATCTAGTGGATTCCAGAAACCTTGACTGCTTGACTTACTGTGACTTTTTGCTGCTGCCTTTAAGCACTACTCTATTTACACACTATTATTTTATCCAAATAGCAATACTCTTCATTTCATTTGATTTTCTTTATTTATATTTTAATTTTGCATAGACACTGGCAGAGAGTCTTTTCTTCTATTTGTAATGTTTTCAGGATGATGTGAATAAAACTGAAATATTATTAGCAAAATCTATACTGACTTTTGCTTAGTAATCAAACATTGATTACTTATCAGCATCTTTTTGAATTTCCTTTATGTCTTCAAAATTATGAGGAGCATTGTTTCTTTTTATATTATGCAAGTCTTTGGTATTTTGTTAATCTTATCCATTCAGCATTTGTAAATAAAAATAATTTTCTGAATAAATCTTCACTAGTACATGCACATACAAATACAATACTCTTATCCTCAAATATGAGGCATTCACAATACGCTTATCTTCACATTATCAGGTATACTCACAAATAATTAAATGTAGCCTTATGCCAAATTGAGTAAATAACCTTAATAGTTATTAATTATTTCATAATTAATATAAAAAGAATTATGCAAGGGTGCTAGAAAGTTCTCATCCTAACCAAGAAGGGGTTCCCCAATAAACTATGATGTTCAGTCATTTCATAAGATTTTGACAAGTGGGTACGACCAAGAACTTTTTATCAATCCCTCATATAGATTCTTTCCAAAAACGTTGACTAAAAATATCTATTACTTTTTAACTCTCCGAATATAGATCCAGACATAAGTGAAAATAAATAAATACAAAGTTAAAAATGTACACTAGCTGTAATTCTATTCGGCTGAGTGCCCTGTGGGGGAGTGGACGACCTGCATGTGTTCAGTTCTATATCCCACGTGCGGATTGGGACTCACATACATGACAGCCATCATAAAGATGGCGCTAACTTGTTGCAATGCTGATGGTACCAGAATTCTAATTTTGTCAGCTCTGCGAATAATAGACGAACTTCAACTGTAATATAGGCTTGTTCATCAGCCATTGATACACATAAGCTACAACAATTTGCTGGATTATTTTTGCTTGTATTTTCTCTTATTATTTCTGATGTTAAAAGAAGGGATGATGTTGGATATTATTGTCTTTATCTTCATCTTTTAGTAGCAGAAGAAGAAACGGGGGGAAAAAAAAGAAAAGGTTATTTACTGTTAACTTTATTGAAATTGCTTCTTCTTTTATCATCTGACATAGTGAAAACCAGGTGGAATCGTCTTCTGCTCTTTATTCCATCCGTTAAAAAAAACAAAAAAACAAAACAAAAAAATACCCCGTCTCTTGAATGCCAAATATTTGCAGTTCTTGCCATATTTTTCCTTTTTTGACCTCTTCTTTATAGCTCGGTGTAAAACTAGACTACGAAACTCAACTTATTACCATTTCATTTAAGTGTGTCTGTGTTTATTCTTGAACTTGTTTAGCACTATATTCTATCCACCTAATTATTAAAATTCCCATACTCTCTCTCTCTCTCTCTCTCTCTCTCTAGACAGGTTTAGTTAGCGCAGGAAATCGCTTATAGTTGCTCAGGTCACTTATGTATTTTTTTCGCTTTAAAACTTCTAACTTTAATGGAGCATTTAATTAACTTTTTTAAATTTGGAAAATTACTTTTAACTGGATTGTTTAAATTTGGTCACTGAAAGAGACTGTTTTTTTTTGTTTTTTGACTGAAACGAAAAGTGCCTTAAAAAGGTAATGAAAAAGTGAAAGAAAATTTAAAATGATTGTTATTGTTTATCTGTTTGAATTTAAAGAATAAGTTGCTGTTTATAATTGTTTGATATTGTTACAAGTCGGTATTCATTTGATCAAAGTGAATAAAATCTCGTGTGAGTCATTCGTAGCTCTCCTCCAATGTCATTGATAGTCTAACTACCAATTTTTATTTTACTACTAGAGAGCTGTAGTAGTCAACGTTCTGCATCACTTTTTTTCCACAATCTTTATTTTTTTTGTTTGTTTGAACATAAAGCACCTTTCCCCACTCTCAACCCAAGGTATTTGTCGAGTTTTAAATCACTTAAAACTAAAAGGCTTAAAAAAATATTTAAAAAGAAAAGTAAACTGGTTATTCAAGTTTCCATAGTGAACTGTAGTAACTGAAAAATGAAAATGTATAAATCAGAATTTGTACTTTGAGCATAAACTCTTGATCCATCATTTATTGATTTGAAGCTCGTGGTCAAATTGCTAGAGACCTGAGGAGAAATTATTTAAATCTCTTAATGTAAAATTTTTGCTACCAGATTAGGTAACATGATTTTTAGTTTCAGTTTCATAAGTTGCCAAGTTAGTAACATATCAAGTTTCTACTCGTTATCGATATCTAGAAAGGAAAACACTTGTTAGAGAACCAGACCCCTGACATATAGTAGTAAGTAAAACTTTTTTGGGGTCTACAATATTGTTAAAACGGAAGAAAAGTGACACAGTGTAGTAACTAATCCGCCCAAACAAATATACTTTCTAGAAATTGATCTACTTTTTTGAACTTTTAAAAAAACGTTACCCTTGTAGTTGTGGTCCATGTTGTTATTGAAAGAGTACAAGGTGAAGGAGAAGGTGAAGAAGGAGCAGACCCCGACAGTGATTAGAAAAAGGAGTCGTCACCCTCATCATTCCCAGAGTTGTTATCGTCGTTGTTGTTGTTATCGGCGGTGGCTTCACCATTTTGCCCCCTATCAATCCCTTGAACCTTACAACAATGATTTATCTCGTATTTTCCGCCATTGCCGGGGCTTTCGGATTGGTTATCTTCATTTTCCTGGCCATGCAATACCGTTCATTGCAAGCCTGGAGAATCGACCACAATTCAGGCCTTAAAAAGGTAAGTCTAAAAATTTGTTTCATTTATTGGAGAAACTGCTACTTTGCTCACGTGGTAACTATTACTTAGATTTTAAAGTAGTTTAACATTTATTAATTACATTCCCCAAACACTTTTTCGTATTGTTACTGTATCTTCGTTGATTTTTTTAAAAGCATTATTTTAATTGATTTAATAACAATAAAAAAAGGTGTTCATAAAAAAGGGGTGGTGATGAAGAGGGTCTCTAGTCTCTAGCATATTTTGGTGTGATAAACCGCCATTTTTTGCAATGGACACTAACTAGGAGTTGAGTTATGTATTGTTTTTTTTTCTTTGTTTAAAGTTTACGTCATGCGTTTCAAAGGTTCTGGATCGTAATTAAAAGTATATTAGTTGTAACTAAAACGGTTCACATTTGTACAGGAACTTTTTAAATTATATACTTTTAAATTGCGATTCAGGACCTTTAAAACGTCTGACGAATAAACAAAGAAAGAAAAACAATTAAAGTACCTAACCTCTAGCTAGTGTTCATTGCAAAAAATGGCAGTTTATCACTTAAAAATATGCTAGAGAGAAACCACTAACACAAAAAAAAACAAAAAAAAAACGTGTCATTGTGTTGAACTTTTTTGTTTTGTTTAAAAATTGGTTATCATCAGCATTCATGAAATGCACCTCTTCTCTTACAGATGATCACCACCCGGTATCATTTTTTTTGTTTGTTAAATTTTTGTTCAGTGTTTTCAATCATTATCGATGGTTTCACTGTTCGATTTCTATTTAAAGAGGAAACATTTTATTCATGCTCATAAAATTTATGAAAAATCGAACATTTTTTTATATAACAAATGTTCGTTCTTTCATTAACCAGTCTGACATTTTGTATGAATGGAATATTGGAATGCTGGTGTTTAAGCCCGCACCAGTTGCAAAAAAAAAAAAATTGTAGTTGAATTGTTCTAGAAATGGTAAAAAATAAAAACAAACATACAATAATAACAATATTTTTTTCTAAGTAGAATTTACCGAGATGAAAGAAATGGTCAAATCGTCTAATTCACTGTGAGCATCTCTTCCTTCAGTTTTCTTTTCTTAGCTTATTTTTTTCACAGGGAATAAGCATCACTAAAAAAAATGTAACTGCAAAAAAAAAACAAACCTAACCCTACCAAAATCATCGCTATTTTAAGCGAATTTATTTTCTTTTTTTTTAGATTAAGGTTTTTTTTATCGCTATTTTAAGTGAATTTATTTTCTCTCTTTTTTTTTTTTTTTTTTTTTTTAAAGGCAAGTTGTGCACTCATTTCTACCGCGGCTATATCGTGAACAATAAAGTTCTATTCTCACTAGGTGCCTCATGCTAAATTCGACATTGTTATTGTTAAATGTCATTTCAACTTTTTATTTATTTTTTCTTTTATGAAATTATGTCTACTAAACTTTATTAAAAAAAGAAAGTCCTAAGTCATGGTAATACCCCGCCCGACCTTTTGAAAAGATAATTTAACAATCATGGGATTCATTTAGCCTTTTCTGTTTTGTTATTTACAAACATTATTAAATGCAGCACATAGAAGCAGGAAGAGTGTGTTCTGTCTTAAAGTAGATGGCGTGCTGGCTTTTTGATAGATGGTGTTCCGATTACTGGTGCCAGTAAGATGTAGGCACTTAAAAGAATAAAACAGACCTCATCATTTTTTTAAAACAGATTTTCAAAATAACATTAATTTTTTTTTATCCTCGTTCCTTCTTCGCCTTCAACGTTCTAAAGCATTCCTTCATTCTGTCAATCTTTGTGGTCAACTGTTATTTATTATGCAGTCAGTCTAGTTTGGCACAATGTCACAGAGCACCCAGGTAGACTCGAAGTTACTGAAAGTAATGGTCAACAAGGTTAGTTCGCTAACTATCCTCACACCGTGACGTTTTTCATCGTCAGCTGTTGTAAAAATGCTTTTTGTCAAAACGCCCAAAAGTTCTAAAAACCTGAATGAAGTGTTTGTTTTGAATGACGTCACATATATCATTAACGTATATTTCAAATTTCATTAAACAATATGCTTTTTTTCCCCCTTAAATTTTTCAGATTTAAACTTTTACAAACTTTAAAAAGTTTCTGATATTATTATTTTTTTTTTAATATTTGGTTTGTTTATAAATTGACCTGACTATTAGTATTTTTCTTGAATAACAAAAAAACTCTACCTTGTTTTGCTTGGTTTGCTCGATTTTTGCGCAGGCTTGGTCAGTCTCACTCAATATCCTAAAATAATCATTTTATTTGTTTATTTTAAATTAATATGAAAAAAAAAGATTATTAAAAAAAAGTGATTTTTGTGGATATATTGGTAAACGATTAATTTTTCTTTCATTTTACTTAACTTGTTTTTGAAACTTTTATTTTTTGTCACTATGTACTTACTACAAATTATCAACTTTTATTACTAAAAAACATTTACGTACTTTAATGTTAGTATTCTAAACCTTTATAAAAAGTTTAGTTTTACACTCAGCTGGTGTAAGATTTAAAGAAAAAAACAAAACAACAAAAAAAAACAAAAAAAAAAACCGAACTTAAACACCTAAATCATAAAATCGTGGATAGCATTTTTTACTGCTTGATGCAAAAATTTGGAAATCTCGAGGAGTTGTCATGTGGTAAAAAATGATGATTTAGAAAGTTCTTTTAACTGAATTCTAAAATATTTACACAATATTGCATCAAATGTGAGAGAAGAGAATTTCCAGCTAGAGCATTATTTTTTTAACTCTTTTCTTTCCAAACCATGACATAAAAAAGTAATTATTTTATATTGCTATATTCATGGCGTTTTGGTCGACTGAAATTTTGAACTGAACCCTTTATTTCAATCACTGGGGTAGATTGTTATTGTTCCATCAGTCATGCCTCTTCCAGATGTCTTAGTTATCCCCATTTAACTCGACTCTTCTAAGTTTTTGTTAACCACTGCTGTAGCCAGGTATTGAATTCACAACTCTTTGGGTCAAGTTAATGGATCCAACCAATGCTTTTATTTTGACCATTTCTTGTTCATATATTTCTGGGTCACAATTTATGACTTTTGCATGATGCAGTGGACAATCTTTCTTTACACTGTGTGGGTGGTGGGAGTTGAGATGAAATACTGTCCAGTAAATATTGGCTTGCAATATATGGATGTCTTGAACTCATTCTCTGTTTGAGATATTAGTACATCCAGGAATGCTAGTTTGTTCTTTTCTTTTTCCATTGTGAACTGTATCGAGTTATTGAGTCCACATGGTCCTGTAGTAGCTGGACCTCTTCCTGTTCAAAATTCCAATCGCCTGAAGAAGGTTGGTGCATACAATGGCTGAAATGTGAATAACAATCAAGATGAACAAGGACAACAGTCTGAACAATGTAAATAATGTGAATATGTCTAGGTAGTTACCCATCATCTATCTCAACAACATGAAGCTGGTGATACTAGGTTACAAGGTGCCAGTAACAAGGGATATTTCCTAATCTAAATATATTCTACTCTGATATGCTAGCGATAAAACCATCAAGACATTTGATAATACTGCTAATGTGCTTATGAACATTACTGAATAACAGGCTATTGATATCTTGAAAGCATTTGACAGGGTTTGGCATGCTGGCTTGTGCAAGATCCAAAGCTATGGTATTTTTGGACGATTATTTGATTTAATCTAATAATTCCTATCAAATAGGGAAATGAAGGTTGTTTTGTATGGACAAGTTTCCAGATTCTTTTGTATGGACATGGATGTCCCTCAAGAATCTATCTTAGATCCGATGCTTTTTCTGATCTTCATCAATGATCTTTCAATGATCGTTCCCAAGTAGGCATCTATGCAGATAATACCACCATTTACTCCCATTTCAATAAGAAAGCTGCCAAAGTAAATCTGGCTGCTGCACTTCAAAAGACCCTTTAATCTGTGATTGAAAGGGGTAGGAAATGGCTCGTAAATTTGAATACCTCCAAAACGAAGCCACTCTCCTTTAACTAACATAGAGAAACTTTCCTATCTACCATCTGAATGAATAATGCTAGTCTCCTAGAGAGTAACACCACACTGCTCCTTCTTGGCATTACTCTCTCAGCCAAGCTCAAATGAAATGACTATATCGAATATTTAGTTGCATCTACTGCTAGGAAGGTTAGGACACTGTGTCGAGCCATGAAGTTTTTCTTGTCAGAATCCATTTTGCACATTTATAACTCTACCATTTGTCCATGCAGTGTATACTGTTGCCACATGTGGGCAGGTGCACCTACTATTAATCTTAAGTTTCTTAACCAAATTTAAAGAAGGATCTGCAATATAATTGATCCTGATATGGCAGCTTGTCTTCAGTCACTTTCTCATCAGCGTGATGTGGCTTCCCTCTGTCTTTTCTACAAATATTTTTGTGGTAACTGCTCTGATGAGCTTTTTTCCCTGGTTCCTTGTATTTACGCATACTAACTACTAGATTTCACTTACGTGCAAATACCCTTGGGAAAGGTATTAATCCGTCTCTTCCTTCCAGTTATGGGTTAAATAGCAGGACAGATTGGGTTCTATAGCCTTGGCCGGCAACCAGTCTACCGCAGAAAGCAATGGCAACCTACTGCGGGATAATCTTCTGCCCAGTCAGTCATGTCTCTTTCGAGACATGATCGCCCAAGTGTGTATCACGTATGGCACTTAACTGACTGACTAGATTTACATCAAGGTTCCACCCATTTACTGTCGAAATAGTTAAATGTAACACCTCTTCTACTCTGTTTCTTTTCTTGCATTTCCCATTTGTAGAACTCCTTTCCATTTGCTTTCTTCCCTGAAAGTTACAATCTTCAAAGTTTAAATACAGTGTCAATTGCCATCTTCTATCTCCTTGATTTCCATCCTTCTCTTATCCTTTCTTCAACATACCCTGTACCTTGTTTGTTTTCTCTCACTATAACCCCCTGCACACCACTCACAGTCCTGCCTTGCTTGAGGTAAAATGATTATAATAAAAAAAAAATAAGTGTTAGGAGAGAATTATTTATATCTTAAGAACTAGTGTAAAGTGAATGTTGCTGTCTCCGCCAAAATTAAATCTTTTATGTTGATTCTATTTTCAGATAATTGTTTGTTTAATGTCTGATTTAATTTTTTTGTATTAAAAAAATGCAAAGGCTAGAAAAGTTAAGAAAAAAAAAAAATTAAAAAATCTTGACATTTCTTTCCATTTCAAATTTTCCATACTAAATTGAATGTCTTTTTGTGGTAAAAAATGCATTGATTTGGAAAATCTTGCAAATATCAAATAATTGTTGGATTTTAATGAAACTTTCAAGACTTATTCACAAATTTTGAAATTATTTATTTTTTTTGAAAAAAATCTTGGTACATTTGTGACCACACACTTATTTAATTTATGGAATCTTTAAGAGAAAATTATTTTTTGAAGCACTTAATTTTTATATTAGTTACCAGTGGACCCATGATGGCTATATATATATATATTTATTGATGAAGAGAAAAAATAATCCAAACCTTTCAGTGTGACAGTAGGGAAATAAATATATATATATATATATATATAAATAAAACATTAAAATGCCAACCAACCTTGCTACCCAGGTTTCAACTGTGAGGTCTCCTCAGGCAAATGGAAGAAAAAGCAAGCCAAAGAATACTCCAATATACTAGAACACCAGAAGTAAGAGGAAAAGGGAAGGCGGATCTCTTTTTCCTCCACCCACACACATTTCCTCCTTCTTAAAAAAAAAAAAACAAAAAGAAAAATATTAAACTCATCTGTGCCTATCGGTATCCAAAAGATTCTTTCTTAAATGTCTGCATTTTAACATGATTTCTGTTCTCTTGTTCAGCAAGACACCTCTATGAGGATATGTTGCAATGGCCAAGTTCTCTTTCTGGCACAGCTGGCAACAATTATCATGAATACTGCCAGTTTTGACCCTCCTGAATATGTTCCTTTTTACACAAGAATTTCTGCTATACCTCTCTCTGTACTTCCAGACACAACCAGCAAGCTTGGTTTCACTTCTATGATTCTTCAATCTAAGACAAAGCATGGTTGTGAATCTCTTTTTGGGAGGGCCCTCAGTACATTCAATATAGATTTTCTTGAAATTACTATCTTCACCACATACCTCAACATTGTAAATAATGCCTTCTGCACAGCCCTCCCCATCCAATGAACAATTGTTCTTATCTCTGGAATCATATTTTTTCTTTTCTTCACTTTCACCTCTTTTCATCACCAAGATTTTAGCATTATGACTCTTAATAATACTTTCCAAGTTACCAGTGCAACTGTAATTTGGTTTCATGGTGTTTCTATTGAACACATTAGCCAATACAGTTTTTAGGAAAATGTTTATCTAAAATCCTAAAAAATATCTTATCAATTTTAGTTTTTAACTGCAAATTGAATGTGTTAAACTATTCACTGCTCCTGCTCCTGGGTCTACTCTTAGGTTAGGTACGAGGTGTGAAAACCAAGTTGATAATATGTCCACACCTCCTCTATCAGAGCATTTTTCATATACTTTTTAAAAAAATTTGAATCTCATTAGTAGACAAATTTCTATAGATTCTACATTCAACCCTTTTGGGGATGTTGATTACATTACCTGGATGGTTTGACCTGGTATTGATGTTTTTGAGGACAGCATTTGGTTTTATATGAAGTGAAACAGTGCAAGCAGTGAGGTCAAACTCACTATCCAAGTGTGTGTACATATATATAATGAAGAAAAATTCTCAAGTGCTGCCATCAAATATCAGAATATTAATCTATACTCCAGTTTTTTTTTTTTCCCCCAATCTCACCTTTCCTAATAGAAACAACACTTTACCAAACCAACATATACAACAAACATAAAAAATCCAAAGAAAATAGTTAATTTCTGTCATTTTAACATCTCATAACAAATTGTTTTTTTTTTTTTCAAACATAAACCATGACATTTTTGTTTTGTTTAACAACTTCAGTTAATTTTATATTTGTGAGCGCTTTTTCTAGTAGCCAACAATTTTTGTTTATAGATACTTTATTTAAAATAAAATTCATTGATAAAGTCCATCATAGTCTGAAACATATATTTTTCTCATGTCTTTATTTTATTTAATATATATATATATATATATATATATACACATACAGGTTTCGTTGAATAATATAGACAAGTTTTGCCTATTTATTTTGTGTAGAATCTGTTCATATCGTCTGATAAGCTTGATGGTGCTATCGTTGAAAAACAAGAAATCACAATTGTTGATTTTTTTATCAGGTCTAAGCTTTCGGCTTACATAAGCCATTATCAAAGAATAAACATTAACATATATTGAACATAGAACATTTAAGCTATTAACAAAGTGGAATTAAATAAAGAGAATTAAATCAATTAAGACTTTTTCAGGAAGTAACAATCATCGATTATGTCTTCCGCTTACTCTTGTTTCTTTTGGTATCTTTTCATTCGTCCCTGGTTTTTTTCTGTATCAATTCTTAATGTCCACAGATCATTTTATTTTTTTTACTTTTCTATTAAAAATATAAGTGCCAAGTCTAACATAATAATAATTTTTTTTTGTCAGTATGGACCTTATCCTTTGTACTTTTTGCTCATTGTATTGGTGTACTTAATCTTTTATTTATGGCAATTTCACTCCCCTTTAGTTATTCAACTAATCATTTTTCTCTTTCCACCTCTATCCATTTATTGTATTTGTTAGCTGATGACTTTTCACTCTCTCTTATTCATATACTAGAAGTATAGCCCGTCATTGCTCGGGTGTAATGAAAGCTTTAAAACTAATCCATGGTCCTGGAGCTCAGACTCTTTGGATATTGGCACGAAAGACTAAAAAGCAATAGTTGTTTCCCGTTAAAGTGAAACCGTAGACTGAAAGAAAAATGAATGTATGTAAATCAAATTTTGGTTTCCTGGTATCGATATCAAATTTTCTGCACTATTGTAAGAACTGAAACCTTGAAACTTCTGAATATTGTTTCTTATGTCTTTGTCTATGAGTGTATCAAATGTGATTAAAATCGAACTGCTCCTTCTATAACCCGATTTTTTCGATTATCAATTTTCGATATTTATTGGGAGTACCTTGACACAAAACCTAGCTAAGAACACTCGCAGATGCTTATAGTACAACTGTGTAAATTTTCAAGAAAATTGGTTCAGCCGTTTCGGAGTCTGTAGGTAATGGATACACACAGACACAGACAGACAAAGTTCCATTTATAAATAAGTTTAGATATAAAAATTAATGTATTTATTATTAGTCTCACTTGTAATTATTTCAGACATTATTTTGATTGGATACCTGCATTTGAAATAGATATTATTTCTATCTGTTTGTGCACACTAGAAGTCTTTATAAAGAAAATAGGATCTCTAGAAGGGTTCAAATGCATCCTCCTTTGTAGGAGACATCATTCTTTGGTTTGGCATGCTATATACCAGGGTTTTTCAAACTAGGTCCCAATCCTTCAGTGGGTTGTGAGATAAATGAAATGGGTTGCAACAAGAAAGAAAAAAGATACGCAAGAGCAAAGTGCAGAATAAAAACAACTCTAAATGTCATGCAGCACTCATAAATTATTGCTAGTTTTTCACTGAGCTAAGCTCATATTTTATATATGTACATATATATAAGCTGTTATGATTGTTGGATAATTTATTTGCATCTGAAGTCAGGACTAAAAGTGAATTTCCCAACTCAATGTCTGTTGAGTACTGGTAGATTCTATCTGGTAGTAAGATGTGTTGTGTTCTTTTGAAATCTCTGAATTTTTGGTGAGTTGGTTGATCCTGTGAAATTTATGAATAGGCTTTTTTTTTTTTTTTTTTTTTTTTTTTTTGGTAATTTATATTCATGCAAAATGTGATTCTTGCTGTGGGTTGCTGTACAAAGAAACTTTGAAAAACACTGCTAGGCTTCTCCATTGAAGAGTGTCAAGGTCTAGCAAGGTTCTATTTTCCCTTTTAAGGAAGGCACACTCCATTTTTCAGTTTTTTTTCTCAAAAGCTTATATCTCTTGAGCTTTTCATCCGAAATATAAACAAATCAATTTCTAGGTTCTTGTGGGGATCAGTTGGAAAAAGTTCAGCATAAAAATTTAGTTTATAAAAAAAAATTGTATAAAAAGAAAAATAAGGAAATTTAATTGAGCAATATTGTAACTTATATAATTTTTTGTAAAACTTAAAAATCCTGTTTAACACATTATTTTCATAATAATGTAGCAAATATATTTTTCTTAAAGTTATTTTTATCAAATCTTGGTTTGAAATTGCTTCAGAGAAAAACTTCTTTGTCTTTTTTTTATTTATAAAAACAAATTCTCTTTGTCTATCATAACAATGTATTTGTAAATACTCATTTTTTTTTGTTAGGCTTTCATATAATTAATATAATGAGACTATTGACTAAGCTAGTAAATTATATAAGCAAATCTTATTTTTTGTCTTAACTGTACATTGTTAGGACACATGTACCAAAAATACTATAGGCACATGAACAATATAGATATGAGTACATAAATTTAGATTAGCAATTCAAAGTATGAGTATGAAAAATGCTGTTGTGTATTGAATTTAAGCTGTTTTCATAATATACACAATGACAGAATTAAAGCATTCTTTTTTTCACTTGATGAATTCTTATAAACACTGGAGAAAAGTAGTAGCTACCCTGTATATTCAATGTTATACAAATGTTTGATATTACTTTAATGTATTTTAATGCTGATTATGTGACCTACTCCTTGTAGATTTGATTCCACCCCACTGTTTACCCCGACTAAAATAAGTTTGTTTTTATTCAGGCAGTTTTATGTAGCCAAATACTTTACCTATAATTATTTTAAACCAGTGAAGATAAACTGCATTATATCTTTTTTGTAACACTGTCATAGTGCACAGAAGCTACATTCTGATCATTGACATTTTTAAGTGTATTATTTTTCTAGTTATGATTATTTTAGTTTAAGCACATTATCCAAGAAAATAATTTGACATAACCTGATCTTGTATCTTACCATAGTTTTATTTTTGGATATTTGCCTTTATCACTCTCTCTTTGTAAACTTTGATTAAGTGAAGTCCAGATTCATTCTGCCATGCTTTTCCCTCTGATTTTCTTTCAGGAGTTTTTGCTAACTAGTAGAGAAATATTTAAAATTTTCAGATGAAACATTTCCTTCTTCTTCATGAGCCATATCCCTTCAGGATGTAGGCGATCATAGACTTCCACTTGGCTCTGTCTCTTGTTGCTCTCAGAATTCTTCCTCTTGGTATCTCTCCCAAGCCCTGCTCTGCCATCCATCTGCCCAGGTCTATCAAGTAGGTCTTGCACTGTTTTCCCCTGTCTCTCTTTCCCTCTGTCCATCTTGTGAGTATTAAATTTTCCAGGCTCTCTTTCCTCATTACATGTCCCAGAAACCTCACCTGTCTCTTTCTTATATGGTCATGGGTATGAAAATAAACTACATCTAGCAGCAAGGCCTCTGTTTGGGAGGTTGTGAGGCGCATAGAACCACCTCTTAATTGCTGTTGCTCCCAGGTTCACCCTGACTTGGGGTGCTAGCACCTGTTAGGGTCCCAGCTATGGGCAAATAGTTAACCCCTCAAACAGGGTCAAAACACTATGAAACTATAAAAATAGACTTTTATAGAAAACTATACATTTTTTAAGGAAAAATATTACCAAAAATACATTTTTGAATACAAAACTGGAAGACATCTTCAGTTTTCTAAAATATAAAAAATAATATAAAAAAATTTTTGTAATCAAAATTTGACTAAATCAACTTTTTCACTATAACTTCACTTGCTCAATTCATGGTATCCTCAGCATCCATCTGTAAAACCACATTTATTCTGCTTCAAGCCTTTTTTTCATCCTTGAGATCGTTCAACATTCACTGCCATACAAAAGAACAGATATCATATTGTAATTCAGCACTCTCTTTGTTTCCAAAGAGATTTTCCTGTCTTTCAGTACTCTGGTCAGCTTTTGAAATGTGTCCTTGGCCATGCCAATACATTTTTGGATTTCAACAACATGTAGAAGTCAAATAACTTACCTTTCAACATGGCTGTCTCCCTGCAGGAAGGTGTCTATTCAAGTGTGAATATTGGGCTCAATATTTATGGAGCTCAATATACACACTGAAATTGTCAGCCAAAGGCCAGCTCGTGGACTTGCTTGTAACAGAATGGAATCTCCCAGGTTATTATTTAAACCACCTACCAATTTGCCCTGGGGTTTTTTGGTCAGTCAACCCCAACTTCTGTTCTAGTTGATTACTGGCTGGTTGTTCTAGAAGACTTTTACATGGTGCTGCGAACAGGATTGAATGATTGGCAAGAGCTACTTGTTGAAATTGGCATTCCAGCTGATTCTGCCAGGACTTATGCTGAAGTTTTTGTGAGAGAAAGCATTACCAAGGATAGCTTCACTATGATAGACCAAGACATCCTCAAAGAGCTAGGTATCACAACCTTGGGACATGCACTGACTATCTTAAAACTAGCAAAAGAGCAGCCTTTGACATTGGATAGTTACACAAAGGCGCCTGCAGTTAAACTACCCCAGCTCCATTCGGATATGACATCTCAGCAATTCCGAAAGTTCAGGATTGACTGGGAGGTATTTGTACAAATGACAAATATGCCCCTTACACAAACCAACATCCAATTATATAATTGTACCAACGAGACGGTCCAAACGTCTATTATAAACACATACCCCAAGTTTTTCTCCGAGAAACCAAATAGACTCCTGGACATGTTGGAGACGTTAGTCACAAAAAAATCGAACCCCATGGTTCATAGATTGTCTTTTGCCTCCATTTCTCAAAGCCAAGGGGAATCAGTCCAGCAATTTGTTATCCACCTCAGAAGCATGGCGCAAGATTGTGATTTTACATGTCCTATTTGCAGTCATGACCTATTGGACATCTATATCAAAGACCAGCTGGTCAGAGGCACAGCAAATGATGCCCTCCAAGCTGACCTACTAGCAAAGGCCAGCTCGTTAAAGACCCTCAAGCAAAATATCAACCATGCTGAGGCATTTGAAGCAGCACTCCATGATCAAGCACAAATGGCAGGAACACGTGAAATGGCGGCATTGCGTGTATCAACCTATTGCATTTTCTATCCTCTGTCAGCATGCTTTCCAGGTATTTAAATTTCTTTACTTGTTTTATTTTAGTTTCTCCAATGTGTAGTTGGAATTTTGGAATCTTCTTTTTGCTGATGACTATACATTGTTTTCTTGAAGTTTATGCTTAGTCCTTTCTTCTCACTTTTTGTTGCTACCTTCTGTAGGAGGTCCTGCATTCTCCTTTCCATGTCTGCTATCAGCACTGTGTTATCCGTGTATCTTACATCATTGAGAATGTGGCCACTAATGATGAATCCTGGTAAGGGTTTTATTTCTCTCAGAATTGTTTCACTGTACAAGTTAAATAGATCCGGTGAGAAAACACATCCTTGTTTTACATCCCTTTATATTTTTGTATGTCTGCTGAATTCACTTGCTATCCATATTCAAGCAGTTTGCTGCCAGTAGATATTCTTGTTTATCTTAATGTCTTTTCTGAAAATGTCAACATTGTTAAGCATCTCTATCAAGTCTTTGTATTGTACTTTGTCAAAAACCTTTGTGTAGTCTATAAAGCACATATATAGTTCTTTCTGGATTTCTGTTGCTCCTTCAGATAGCATTCTAAGCATGAATATTGCATTTCTTGTTCCGGTACCTTTAACAAAGCCACATTATTCTTGTCCTATCTCTGGCCCACTTTTGCTGCACACACTGTTCATCAGAATTTGGATGATGAGTTTTGTTATAAGGCTCATTAAGCTGATTGTTTGGAGTTTACATTCCTTTGCACCTGGCTTCTTAGGTAGTGCTATAAAAATTGATCTGCTTAGGTCCTCTGGTATATTGCTACTGTTGTAAATTTCAATTACTATTTCTGTGAGCCTGTCTGTGCCAAAGTCTTCTAGGGATGTCAACATCTCTATTACAATCCCATCAGGTCCTGCTACTTTATTTCTGTTCAATTTGGCCATTGCTGCTTTCATTTCAGTTTTTAATATTTCTGGTCCATTCATATTTTTGTGTATTGTTGGTGGCTTTGAAATGAAGGACTGTGTTTCTGAATCTCTTGTTGAAAGTAACAAAATTAATTTGGTTCTTAATTTCTCCTCCTAGCCTCCTCTATGTCCATAGTCTTCTTGGGTGCTCAGTTATTATCTGGTCATTTGTCATGAATCATTGCACTATTTCTCACCTATTGCAGTGTTCTAGTCTGAAATTACTATTTCACCTTCTCTCCTTTGGCCGACTTTGGCATTGAGATCTCCCATGATGGTTCTGATGTCTTGTGATTTGCATTGTGTCTTGGCATAATCAAGTATGGAGTAGAAGGACTCGATTTCTTCTTTTGTACTTTGTGTTGTCAGTGCATATACCATTATTATCGATATATTGAGAGGTTTCCCTTTCAGTTTATTCATTTTACCTAGTAAATAAAACCGTAATAGTAAATGTTAAAATTAAAAACAATTTTTTTATTTTTTTCATTGTTAGAGGGAATGAAAATTTCTATGGTGATGGTCGTTAGCATATCGGCAGTAGACCTGGTGAAGCGGAAACCATACTGCTTGTCCGAGAGGAGCCTGTGTTCTGTGAGGTGCTGAACGAGCTCGGCGTTGATAATGGCCTCAAACACTTTGCCAAAGATCGGAAGAAGGCTGATAGGGCGGTAATTTGTGGGGTCCGAGGGTTCTCCAGAGTTTTTGAATATAGGAACTACAGAGGAAGATTTCCAACAGTCAGGAAAGCAGGAAGTAGAGAGGCAGAAGTTGTAGAGCTTAGAAAGGACAGAGGAGAGTTCAGGGGCACATTTCTTTAAGACTATGATTGGGATTCCGTCCCCTCCGCTCGCTTTGTGGGGGTCAAGTTTTGAGATTATCTTAGAGACAAGCAAAGGTGTAATGTCGACATCATTCAGTTGAGCCTCAGTTCTAGGTGAGAAGTCGGGTGTAAAAACCCCAGATGAGTCCAAACTCAAATTGTTCGAGAATCTCCGTGTAACGCATTCAGCCTTGTCCGCTGAAGAGGTGAGGACCTCAAAATTATTGATTAGTGGGGGGTATTGTGAACTTGCTCTTGTTAAGTACTCTTTTACAGAGTCGCAAGTAGTCTTTGGCACCGAACTTAGCAGATGCTATGCGTTGTTTCATTCTGGCAGCAAACAACGTCTTAGCTTCGTTATGTATCTTTTTACATTTATTACGAGCTGAAGTGAAAAGGCACCTGTTTTGGTCCGATGAGTAGCTACGGTAGAGTTGGAAGAAATGATTCCGGTGGGCAATGGCGGCCGAGCAAGCGGGTGAGAACCATGGAGATGAATGAGACTTAAGCAGAAATTTCCTGGCAGGGATAAAGGCATTGATGCCAGCCTTAACCCAGGAGGAGACCTCGGATGCACATTCTTCGATGGGAAGACTAAAAAACATTGTTCCATTGGACGTCACAGAGGAAGTCTTGGAACGAATCCCAGTCTGCCCTTTGGTAGCAGTAGGATATTCTACTGGTCTGGGTTTCTTGGGTTGGGTGGGAGAGGAATGAAATGTTGATGGAAACTACGGTGTGGTCAGAGTTCCCGAGTGGGCAGAGTTGTTTGGTAGTGCAAGAGTCTGGGATGGAAGTGAAGCAGAGGTCTAGTAGTGAGTCCTTTCCATTGGGGTTGTCGGAGAAACGCGTGGGGAAGTCTACCACTTGCATGAGGGATTGGGTGATTGAAAAATTCATGGTGTGGACACCAGCAGGGTCGGTGACAGTTCTCCAGCCACTTGGTGTGGTGGGCGTTAAAGTCACCAAACACAAATATATGGGCAGAGGGATGGGAAGAAATGGCTTTGTCAATATTGTCACATGCTATCAAGTAATGAACAGTCAGAGGAGGAAGGTGAGTGGTAGAGAAAGAAGAGATAGCTAATCGAGCTTAGAAGTGAGAGATGGAAGCACATGAAAGAATGATCCAGAGATTCAAGAGATGTCACCCTAGCTAGGAGGTGGTGTTCACTGACATACACACCAAGCCCATGCATATGAACATTGGAGTCCTTCCTGAAGAGGGGAAGGTAGCCAGGAACGTAGAACTCAGAAGAGGGGATAGAAGGGTTAAGGTTAGTTTAGCATAAGGCTAAGATATCAGGTGAGTTAGTGTGAAGGAATGAATCTACGCTGAGGAAGTTAGTGCGGATACCACGTATGTTAGTGAAAGAGATGCAGACTGGTTTGGGCGTTTTCAGACTAGCTGGTTTAGTTTTGCTATTATGTTTGCTTTTGTTCAGAGTGATTCAGTTGGGGAGAGGTCTTAGAGTAGAATCAGTCGGTCACTTGTTTGCAGCATATGAAGGATGGAGACTGGCACAGCCTACAACATAATGTAGCATCTTGTCTGCTTTAAAACTCTCTCTCAAGAAAACATTTAAAGGAATATTAGGTGTCACAAAGTTTCTAGTGTTCTGTTTAATTTTACAATAGTGATTCACCTCATGAGAGCTGAGCTTACGAGCAATGAATAACGGAACTAAATTGTTAACCATTTCTCTCTAGAATGTCATTTATTAGAAAAAATTAAAAAAGAAATTCTTATTCTGCACGTGGCATTTATTTATTTTTTTTTTTTACATTTATTAGATTTATTTATTAACATAATATCTGCAAAGAAAAAAATGACAGGATTTTTTTTGCATATAAATTGGCCCTTCTACTGAGGATCTATGAACAATATGAAATATAATGCCTGTTTTATTATGTTGGTTCGCAATATCAGTGGCAGATATTGATGTTATGGCAGTAAAGTTGAACTATCTCACCAATAATGTATTCATTTCTTGTTTTGTTACAAGTAACAGCTGAGTGGCAAAATGGTATCTGGCACGAAAATGTATGAAGCAGGTGGTGTTGAATTCCTTTAAGTAAATGAAATTGCACCCAGTGCCATTCATTAACACTTGCTGAACATTTAGAGATCAAACAGTAGCTATGAGCTCTTAATAGTTAGGGCTGGTGAGGAAAAAATCTTTTATAGAGTGCAATTACAAAATTAGTCTCCCTTTTATCTGCAAGTTAAAAATAATTATAGAATTTTAAGTATAAAGTAACTGAAAATTTGTTTTTATCAGCAGAAGAGTATACTCTTATAGTAAGAGATATATATAAAAAAAAGTGTTATACACATGGTCAGATTTTATTATGCAATTTAATGTTTACCTAAAATTGTTATTGGTAATGTTTCAGTATGTATAATAAATATACCATCTTAAATTATTTATTTAAGAAAGGTATAACCACCAAAGAGAAACAAAAGATAGTTATTGAATGTTTAGAACAATACTAGAAATTGTAAAAATGTTGGAGCAGAAATTGTAGGACAAAAAAGAAAAAAAATAAGAGAGGAAACTAGCTTTAAGAATATCAGAGAAAAATGAGAACAATGAAAAGCGTAATAAGCAAGAAAAGAGACTTGGCCAAGAAAATATTTGAATTTATATTGCACTTTGCATAAAATCTGATGCCCACTCCAAATTTAATATCATTATTTTTAATAAATAACTGAAACTCATGCAATATGTTTCTTTTTAAAATAAATAAAAGCATATCTTGAAATTTTTACCAACAATTGATTGGTTGATACCAATTTTATTATGAAAATGTTAACCTTATTAATAAAATCTGATGAAGCAATTTTTAAACAATATAGACATTGATTAGTGAACTGGAGTTGGGGATAGTGTATATAGATACATGTATGATATCAACAGTTGGACAGAAAGAAATCAACATTATGTACTGACTAGTAGTATCATGTTGTAGCACTCCTCTTTGTGTGGGCTTTTTGACCACAGATGAGTGAAGAGGAAAAAACAATTTTTCAGTTTTTATTTCTTATTTAAAGTTAATATTTTCAGCGAGACTGTTTATATCCTTGATCTTCTCTCTCATATATATATATAAATTTTTTTTCTGATCAATAGTTTGGTGTTTGTTTTAGGTTTATTAGATATTATTGATTTAATCACATTCAATTAAACATAATGCAAGTTAGGTGAAGAAATATATGAAAATTTATTTCTCAACAAAATTTTTATTGATGACTAAAGGTAAGGATGTGCATTGTGGTACAGTGGATATTGGCTCGGAACGAGAAATTGGGGAGCCGAGTTTAAATTCCAGTTGAATTCCTTATATTCACTTATGTGCAAATACCCTTGGGAAAGGTATTAATCCGTCTCTTCCCTTCAGTTATGGGTCAAATAACAGGACAGATTGGGTTCTGTAGCGTTGGCTGGCAACCAGTCTATCACAGTAAGCAATGGCAACCTACTGCAGGATAATCTTCTGTCATCATGTCTTTCGAGACATGATCACCCAAAGCATGTATCACATATGGCACTTAACTGACTGAAGGTAAGCTACATGGTATGGATTTGATAGCCTTGAAGTTGCAACATTCATGAAATTAGTCAACCATCATGACTTAGAAGACAATAGTGGGAAAAATGGATAAAGAATTCAAGATAAATGCTGAAGTGTGTGGATAAAATATTTTCAAGGGGTAACGGTCAAAGGATATATTCAAGCAAGACAATGCTGTTTTACATTCTGCAATGTTGACTATTGTCTGCTTTAGCCAAAAAATTTCGAAGATACTAAATTAATAGAATGGCCGCCAGTTTTGTCAATAGAAATTGGAAGTCCATTATTAAAAAAAATGAAAAACATTATTTAAGCAAAAATCTCTGGGAAGTAATGATCATATAAAGTGTAATAGGAATATTTGTGCATTAAGGAATGAGCTCTGATCTATTAGTAGTTTATATTGTTCTGGAAAGGAGATTATTGCTATGCTTTCCTTGAGACGAAGGTTTCATTGTTGTCAGGCATTGTAGACTAGTGCAGTTTCTCTTATTTTCTTTATAAAAATAAACATGATGGTGAGAGGATTATTAATTTTGGCCCTTAATTATGCACTTAAAGATTTTGGCAATAATCTTAGTAAACTGCTTGCATTTATACTTGATTATATAATAGCCTCTTCCCAGATTTGAAGGGTAGGATGATCCAAGATGTCTTGCATTTGGCATGCTTGATTATAGAGAAATTTGTTAGTAAAGCTGTGCTAATCAATTCAGATCAAAGGAGTAGTGCAGCCTTTTTTTGGAAGCTATTTTGTCTGTGTTCAAATTCAAGTTGCATTTTTGAACATGAATTTGCTTATATATGATCAGAAATTGAATGAAGCTTTTCATGTTGACTGGATATATTCAAAGCTGTCCACTTTGTCCTATGCTCTGTCTTGTGCTAGTACCTTTCCTGTGTAAGTTGAGGATGAACCTCATTCTACATGAAATAGTATGCATAAATAGAGTATCTGGGCAAGGTATGCTACCTCTGCCAACATCTCCATGTTTGAAATAAGCAATGTCAAGATTGAGGTAGTTGGCAAAGAAATCCAATCATGAGAATCATGCAGTGATCTGGGAAATTCCATTGAGATTTTCTTTCACTGCATGGTTCTTTACCCACTTTACATGACTGTTGAATGTTATATTATTGTTTACATGCTTCAGGGATAGTTTTTTTTTGTTTTTGTTTTTTAACTTTTAAAGATAGTTCTAGCTGTGTTCTATATTTTGTTAAGTAACAGTCATGATAGACATGGTGGTTTGTGTGACACATGAAAAAAAGTTTGCAATGATTTCTTTCTACCATCCTCTGGTTGTCTACTTAAACAGCTGCTTGAGAAAGAATCTTCATTGAATATTAGTGTAAGTCTTTGGTTAAGGATTTTGTACTTTCTTGAAAGACTTGTCAGCTTAGCTTGGTTAGGATAGGTTTGTTTTTCCTTTTGTGAAGATTAGTTTAACAGTTAGGAATGTTATACTTATTGGCTTCTATTTTAGGTTCTTGCATTTCTGCTTTTTCCCTTTCCTGTTAGCAGAAAATAATTATTTGGTGTCAAAATATTTTTGTCTTTATTTTTTTGTATATTTTCATATTTTTTCATACTAACTTTTATTTTCTGTCATATTAGATCATGAAGATTGAAGGATTACATATTTATGTATTTTTCATGAAATACTTGTAACATCCTTTCAAATTAAATGGGAAATTTTTAATTTTCAAAAAATTTTTAAATAATAAAACATGGGTTTTATGTTTGACTCTTGTTACTACATGAATTAAAAATATGGTTATTAGATTTTGTGTTGAGATAAAGTGAGTTTTTAGTGATTGTCGTATGAAAGATTTAGAATATATGCAACATTATGGTGAAAGAAATATTATTTATGTTGGTGAAAAAATTAGCTAAGTTAGTCAGGAGAGGAAGACCAGCAACTAACCCTTTTTCCAGTTTTCAGCCTTGTAATCTTATAAAATATTTACTTTTAACCTGCAAATAAATACTTGTTAATGAAAGTTATTGTGCCATTTCTTTTTTTTTTTTTTTTTTTTTTTTTTTTTTTTGAAAATTGTATTATATATCCTTATATCTGGATAATGTAGAGCTAAATATAATTTAGAAATTAGGATCAAGACTGGTCCTATGACAGTGGATATAATATCACTTGCTATCTCTAAGTTGAATGTTTGTAACATCATTTTTAAGTTTAAGATAGAAAATACTGTTGCAAATAAACCTTGACAAAGAAGGAAGATGAAACTGATGGCTATAGCAGGACATAAGAATTGTTGACAGTAACTGAAATATTACAATTGAGAAACTCAAAAATAATGTGGATACTGCTGGAGTGAAAGTAACAATCAGTACTATTACTAGAGCCATATACAGGGCAGGTTTGCAAGTATGCTGACTCCTTAAGAATTGGTCCTGGGTATGACAGGAGATTGGGAGGAGCATGGAACCAACTCTTAACTGCTGTTGTTCCCAGATCCACCCTGACCCAGAGTGGTAGCACCTGTTAGGGTCCCAGCTATGGACAAATAGTTAACCCCCTAAATGGGGCCAAAACACTATGAAAGTATAAAAATAGGCTTTTATAGAAATATATCCATAAAAATAGGCTTTTATAGAAATATATACATAAAATAGACTAAACTATTGCCCGGTTCACACTCCACCCACCTCTATTGAACAGTTGAAGAAGCTCATCCCTTGTTTCCTGTTTAGGATGTGGTTTCCGGTTTTCTCTTTTCTCTTTTCCAATCTTTTCACTCTTATGTAGCCCCCTGCGCATTAGTGGCATTTTCGCCTTGCTTGGGGTGATATGATTAAAAAAAAAAAAAAAATAGACTTTCATAGAAGTATATACGTAAAAGTGGGCTTTCATAGAAGTATATACGTAAAAGTGGGCTCTTATAAAAAAAAAATATTGCCAGCAATACATTTTTGAAGGAAAAACTAGGAGACATCTTCAGTTTTCTAAAATAAAAAAAAAAAATTTTCATCAAAATCTGACTAAACCATCTCACTATAAGCAAACATTTAAAAAAAATACCTGAAAACCCCCACCTTTTTGGCATTAAATAACCTACATAAACTCCATAAAAATCATTTTCTAAACGATTGTCATTTAAATGTTTGTTTAGCGTTTGCAAATAAACATGTTGATAAAGCTTCTCATTTTTTGGAGATGGCCAGATAATATATAATTAAATCAGCAAGGTGATCCTTTTTTAATCCAAAGAACACAGGTACTAAAATAAAACATGAAAGTAGGAATATCATACTTTGGGAGTGTCCTTTTTTCTCTAAAAGGAACAAGAAACTTTGTAATAATGAAAAAGAAAGCAAAATATGCTTATGGAATATTGGATGTCTAACTTGAAAGTGTACGTCAGAAATCTGAAACATTATCCATGACAGTGACCTAAAATATTCTTCTAAATTAGTTCAGAAATATCTTCAGGATAAGAATATAAGTTTTATCTTAGCCTGACTTGAATCTAATTGAAAAATTGTGGCATGAATCAAAAAGATTTGTAAGAGCAAGAAAATCAAGTAACCTGGTACAATTAGATTATGCATATGTAGTGTGGCAAAATCTTTGTAGATGTTAATTTAGTAAAGGGTTACAAAAGAAAGTCAAAGCTTAAAAAGAGTATAATTGACTGAATTTTTTGCTTATAATTATTTTAAAGTTTATATATTTATAATTGCATATGTATAGCTATCTCTGTTTTTCAGAAAATCTTTACTATTCTGTTATCTTTAATCATTTCCAATAAATTAAAAGTTTGACCAAGTTAATATCAGCCATATCAACTTGATACAATATTTACAGCTTTTCAAATATCACCCAGTTTTATTGTCTTTTGGGATGCAGAAAGCAGTTGTTTGATGCTTTGCAGGGAGTTAAAATTTTATTTTAAAACAAATTAATAAAGTAGAATGTTCTTTCTCTTGTGTACATATGCAAATTGGATGTTCAGATAGTGTAATAGTTATTTATTAAGACATGGAATTGACAAGTTCAAATGTCAGTAGATTCTGTTTCATTCACTTTGCTCTAGTGTCCTTGGAAATGAACCCATATTTCTTCATCTGTTGGTTAACTAGCAGTTCAGATCTTTGGCTTGGATGGCATCCAGTCAGACAAGTGAAATTCTGAATCTGAAGAAGCTTGTTTAAAGGCATTGTGGCAAGCTGTAAAACATTTATTTTCTGTTATAATTTCTACAAAGTATGGCTGGTTATATATAAACTTCCACTGCTCAATCAAATCATCTATGTGGGTAGTCAAGTGGTTCAGTTCTAAGCTGAACTATTGGGCCTTCATATGTCAAAATCAATAGGAGAGTTCATGTATAATTGATAAATTGTGGTGTTAATTGTGTAAGATAAAATATATACTTGGTAAGAAATTCTTTCTTACCATAAAAAGAATTTTAATTTCAAATCTGGGCTTATGCAATGCTAGTACCTCATAATCTTTCCCAGGAACCTATCATCTAAAAAAGGTGATAATTAACTATTACAAAAATTGAAATACATGAGGGATTGTTGAAATGTTCTCGACTCGACCAAGAAGGTATTTAAAAAAATTATTTTATTTTTATTATATTTTGTGAAGTGAAAATTTTTGACATCTCTTATTAATATTGCTGTAAAAATTAGGCTGACAGATAATTTGTACTTAAAATAAAAATAAATGCTCTCACTTTCTGTTCCATGATGGTTGTTACATTTTATGTTTAAAATGTGTATTCAAATGTAGCAATTAGATTAATAATAAAAAAATTATTTTTATTTTATTTTCATAATTGAGAAATGTATGCATGATTTATGCCATTAGATTTTGTTTTGATGTCTTTTTATATATTACAGAGGAATGTTTGTTTAAATTTTTGTCTGTGTTCTCTGCTCTTGTGACAACTCACTTACTCTAATAATTGCCCAAATGAAAGTAATTGTATATACTGAAGGCCAACAATTTGTTTGAATGGAATTGTTTTTTGTTTAATCTCTAATTAGTTACAATTTCACAAAGCTGTTTTATGTGTTTGTGCACAGATATTAGCTTAATTTACTCTGCACAATGGTATTATATTCACTATCAAAACCATTTCACTAATAATGGTTTGTGAGACTTTCTCATCTTTGCTTCAATTCAGGATTTTTTCGATATTAAACTTAGCTTTGTCTGGCATAGGGCCACAGTGCTATGTTAGCCAAGAAAGATCAAAATCACTGTACTAGTAATGACCTGAGAGCATACTTACCATTGATTTATTGGGAACGTGTAAATATGCAAAGTCTGTCCAGAAATTATTTGGCTGTTTTGAATGTCTCGGCAACTGTTTGATTGCCAAATTACATCAAGGCTCTGTAATCTGAGGCAAACTTAATAAACATGTTTAAATAGGCCCTCTCTAATTGTGACACTGGAACCTCAGGGAGTTAATCAAATAAAGAAAAAAAAGAGGAAAGAGACTACTAACTGGATGTTAATTGTTGAAATTTTCTGGAAAGTGGATTGAAAAGTTGAAGAAAAAAAAAAAAAAAAAAAAAATGAAATGTGTTAAGAATTGTTTTAAAATAATAAAATGAAATTGAGAACAGTTTCAAGGAGAATTGAACCCAAATATAACAAGACGGAATTCAGTAAGATTGAGCAAAACCAAGACTACCACTTGTTCCCCACTTCCTGCTGATAAGAGACAATGTATCATTGAAGAAAAAAAAATAGAAATGCACATCGATAAAGAAAAAATGGGTGGTCACTAAAATAGTATCTATTTTGTGTCAGCCACTCAGAAGAAAAATACCCATACATAAATAAAGATTAATGCCTAAGATTGGGGACGGGTTTGTTTATTTTAATTTCCATGACATTTGTCAAAATTTTTATAGCAAACAGTTTTTGCAGACAAGCTGATAAAGAATAATTACTAGCTTGGTGTGGTCATAGGCAACAGGCTGTGTGGTCTTGTTGATCAAAAAACATATAAACAGAGAAAGATAATTTTATTATTAAAGAAGTTGGGAATATTTTTCCTTCCTTTTCTTTCTCATCCATGATGGTTATGGATAAATAAAACAATCCTTGAGATCGGCTGGCAAGGGTTCATCTGGATTGGTTCTAATTATCTTAGATATGGCCAAGTCTCTGGCTTTGGGAAATCACCTAAAACAACCAGTGTAAGACGAGCTGATAAAGAAAGATTAATTACTGGAAATCCCCTTTTCATCTATGCATTCTAAAAGTTTAGATTTGTCACAAAGACAGTTGTACCAGCCTGGATGCAGGACTCTATATAAGCTGGAGTTTTAGACAATTTACAATCCCCCCAGATTGTTGGTCGAGATCAACAGCTTGTACCAGCCCTGAAAAGCAGAACTTAGAAATTTAAATTACTACTAGCACAGGCCGTAAACTCCTAGAGGGGATCTCAGTGTCATTTGATTGTAACCATAGTGAGAAGAATTAAAACTACTGTATACAACAAATCATATATAAATCATTGAAACCTGAGTTAATTCTTTATTCTAAAGAATTCTTTTGGTAGCTCCCAGCTGTCAATCTGTTCTGCACTTCAGTTTATTTCATCAGCAATCTTCTCATCCTCTGAGATCAAAAGAACAATGTTGTAGAGCAGTGAATGATTGTGAAACAAATACCAGCCAGATGGAATCGAACAGTGTTCATCACGATACCAGTGATAGGCTAGCAACGCATTAATGAGTGAGCAGTCAGATGGATGGTAATTTATGGTAACCATGGTGATCTGAAGGAACTTGAAGACTAATGCAGCAGAGTGGGTTACATTATGGGATTATTTAATAGGTAGTGAAATGCCACTGAGTGAGCTTGTATACTGTGTGATTGTTGTATTCACAGCAAACATGCATTAGTCTTTGCTTGAAATTTTGCCATTTATCTGGAAACTATTTGAAATTACTTGAATAATTAAGTTTTCATGAATACTGACACTTAAAACTTGGTCAGGAATGTATTTCATGTTCTGAAAGGCTTTTGGCAAAAAGAATACTGAAAAATATTGAATGTTTGTGGGCTGCAATCAAAAACACTTGGTAACTGACATTGCAAGAATTAGAATAGCAGTCGATTCTAAATATTGTTCAGAAAGTATCTATTTCAAATATCTTTACTGCCCATTCTTATACTTTTTGCAGAATTTTTTTCAGCGAGAGACCTTAATAAAAATGTTTCATCACTTCTGTAATTCTTTTTTATAGAGGAATACGATTGGACAGAAACCTGCCAGCATATCTTTGTGAGTGTGGACTGACATATGTATTATGTGTATGCAAACATTCCCAATGCACTCTGTTAAAAACCGGTTTTGAGTTTTCTATATTGTGTTCATTTATCTTTTATTGAAGTGGGTGAAAAAAAAAGTTGGAGGCAAACCAGTTGCACTGATGATACTGTATGTCATGTCAAGTTAGATATGACAGCAACAGAAATGGAAATTAAAGGCTATGGAAATAGTTTGTTTGGAAGTAGTAATGTGATTGGTTTACAAAGTTTGTTTGATTTTGTAGGTGAACAATGCAGCAGTAGACCATAAGAACTTAGAAGTGATGACTTGTAGGCTTTTTGAATGATGACTCACCCACCCATCAATTCAGTCCTGGAATTAACTGAAGAACTTGGTATTGATTTACAGTATTTACATTATTCGGTCTATTGTCCTCATGTTTGTTGCCATTTGTACAACGTTTCGGCCGTTGTATGCTTCAGCCTTCTTCAGGTGCTAGAAATTTTGAATTGAACCCTTTATTATATCATTCTCATTTCTTGCATAGTTGGAAGTCATGAGTTATCTCCCTCTAACCCTACAAGTTACTTGTTCACCAATGCGGTAGCCTGGTATTGAACTCACAACTCTTTGGGTCAAGTCACAGGAATTAACCAATATCTATATCTGCTTTGGATTGGAAGATAATGATTGGCAAGATAAAGGCTTAGCAATGGGCTCGCCATTATCACCATCACTGGCTAATACTTTGAAGAGAAGGTGTTTATATTGGTAATACAATGTACTTTTTAAAAAAGTGTTTTTACAATCGTCTCTCATATTTCACTAATAAGGATAAACAAAATATGACATCACTTTCTAAATATTTTTGGAAGTTAAAAGAAAATAAAACACTTAAAATTAAATGGAAAATTCTCAAACAGGCTAGAATATCCAGAATGGTAAATGATCCATATTTCCTTTGTCTACAAGAAAAAATGGAAATTATTAAATGCATGAAGAGTGATATATTACTGAATCAGATGCATGAAACTACAGTAAATTGTAAATATATTAAAGAACTAACCTTACAATCTTGCTAGAATTATAAAATCTAAGGTTTGAAATTCCAGCAATTATAAACTTTTTATAGTATTAATCTTACTATCTTGATAATTTACTTTAACTATATGATCTTTCTTCTTATATTATTTTATCTCTATTTTTATCTTCATTTTCTATTACAAATTGTGTTCTATTTTAATTTTGACATTAATAAAAGTTTTTCCTTTTAATTTTTATTATTTTTTAAATTTAATTTTATTATTATTTATATTTTTATTTTATATTATTACTTTTAATTTTTATTTTAAATTGCAAAATTTTTTAAACTTTTAAATTTTGATTTAAATTTTAATAAGGTTAATTTTTTTTTTCTCCAATTTATTATATTAGCACTAATGAATTTATATCTTCGTGTTGTATTTTTAAATGTTCTCAGATCTGCGCTTTTTGAATAATCCCTATGTTTGTGTATGTGATTTCATCATTTAAAAAAAAATGCCAAAGGATTTAGTTTTATACAATGTTACAAACAAATGTATCTGTAATTCACTTCTGGCTAAAGTTTGAAATTTTCGATTTCTTTGCCACTTCTGTTGTCTGTGCATTTTCTCTCTCATTTTTTCCTTTTGGTTAAGCCCAGATGTCACCTGACTGATATCTGTATATTTCTATATTTTACTTCCTACCTAAATTTGTGGTCTATTTCTCTTTGAGCTGAGCTGTTTTAATTCACTCTTTCCTCTTGTTTCTTTCTCTCTTGTTTTTATTTCCTCTGTGTTCTTCTCTTTCCTCTTTCTTTCCCCTTTTTGTTTTGATTTCTCATCTTTTCTACTCTCTTTACCTTGTACAAAAATTTTTCCAATAATAAAAAGTGAATTCTCATGAATTTTATTTTAAAAAATGTTGATTGCCATCATTATTAACTACCTGATGAGTCATTGTTCTTTTAATTTTGAAACAAAATGTACAATTTTGTAGTAAATTGTAGTTTGTACATGTTCTAAAGTATAATTTATAATAAATTTTCTTTGTCCCTTTTTAATATTTATCACTGTTTTAAATTAATGTTTTTAATTTTGCAAAAATCTCCTTTGTTCCTTATTCATTTGGAGATATATATCTGTGTGTGTGTGCACACTCTTCAGATGTTATGATTTCATCTAAAAAGCTTCAGTACTAGTTCACATGACTACTTCTTGCAGTGTAGCACTTTAATATTTTAAACATGCCCCTCACCCCAAATACGCATTTTGTTTGCTTACAGCAACTATGGTTCTTACCTAAAAGTTAGACACTTTCTTGATCAAAAATTAAATACTAAAATAAAGTTTAGATAGAAAATCAGTTTGTATTTATATATAAAATTAAAAAAAAATAAAAGAAATTAATGTTCATCATTCAATTCCAAATTATATAATGTGGTGATCCCTTTGAAATTTGTACCTTTTTCTTCATTTTGTTCTCTACACAAGGTTGACTAATATCTGCTTTCTAGTCTTTGATTTGGTTTATTTTGTTTTATGCCATATCAACCTCAATGAGTTATTCAATGCCAACAAAATTTTTAGAGTAGGTTCATATGTATTCTTTGTAAGAAATCAGTTTGTAGTTCAGGTTTCATTCATTGACATATTTTTGTAAAGAGTTTTTGTTGAGATAAATGTGTTATTTTTTTTCTTTTCTTTTTACTATAAAAAATTCTATTTTTATGCTATCATAGTGTATTGACCCCAGTTTGGGGGTTAACTATTTGTCAGTAGCTGAACCCCTAACAGGTGCTACCATCTAGAGCTATGGTGGATCTGGGAACAGCAATTAAGGCGTAGTTCCATGCTCCTCACAACTTCCCCATCGAAGACCTTGCTGCCGGATTCAATTTTTCATCATATCCAGGACACTTGTCTTTAGAATTGTCATTGTTTAAATTTTTGATCTACACATAGTAAAAAAAAAAAATAATAAAAGAAAATTAATAAAAATTGGGTTGAAGATGTAAAGCTATGATGTTTTTAAAATATGTTCTTTTTCTAGCTGAAGCAAATTGTTGCATAATTACAAGAAATTATTGCATTTCTTTTAGGAAAGTATTATCTATATAGTGTATGTTAATGAACATTTTTGTTATAGAAAAAAAATATATGGTTAAATGATTAATGCATCATACCATGTCCTAAACAAATTGCTTAATTTGTTGGGTTAAGCCTGAATCTACATAACAAATTAGAAATTTATTTGTGGGGTAAGAGTCAAATGATATCCTGATATATAAGATACATAATCTTATATAACTTACAGGTAATAATGATAACTGTTATTAAGATTTTTTTCTTGTTCCTAATTTTTCCCTTCAAATTATGAATATTTATTCTCACCATACATACTCTAAAAAATGCTGTTTTAAATTTGGTTAACTATGCAAAATAGGAAGTATGATTGTTTTGAATAATTTTTTTATTTTTTTTTTATTGCTATGATCTCAAAAGTAACAAAACTGGTTAATTTCAGGTTATTAAGCAGGTTTGCACTATTTATCTTGATTTTGTTCAGAGGATCTGAGAAGGTTAAAAAAAATATGAAAATCATTTGTACAAAATCATTTAGTCAAAATAACTTTGCAATTTTAAGATTATAACAACTCCAAATTGATATCACAGCCAGTTTTCTTAATTGGAAAAATATTAATACAAGTTTTTGAAATTTTTTTTCTGTTAAGGTATTCAGTGAAAGCTAAATAAAGAAATCTGATGAGACTTAGACTTAAGCTCTCAAAATAGTGAGGAGGTTGTCTTTCATGAATGATACATTAATGAAATTTGTCATAGTTTTCATGATCAGGCAAAGCTCTTATCTGTAACCATCTTATTTAAAACCTATATTCTTGTTTCATATAGTATGATTAACTTTTTTTTTTTTTTTTTTTTTTTTGCAATAACTACAGAATAACCTGTTCTGTAATGTTGTGGAAAGAAGAAAAACACATAAATGAATAAAACCTGAAAATTGTTTTTATTATAATAACTGATATCTATTTCTTCCCATTTTTTTCTTTTCAAAAAGTGGGGAGTAGGTTCTGATATTTTCTCTTCATGTTTTTTATTGATTCACCTTTTTTTCATCTTAGCATTCAAACCTATCTATTTTGATACCTTCATGGTTTCCACTGTATTTATTGCTATCAAAGTAATATTCCATTCAAGTTGTCTATGATTAGCACATTTTATTTCAGCTCTGCTTCCACAATTTCCTATGTACAGTGAGGAGAGGGGGGAATTCCAACTTAATGTTGGCTGCTTCAAGACTGGAAACAGTTAAATCAGTTTCTTTTAACTTCATTGCATATTATGCAGCTAAAACCAAGGCAGATGATGTCTTAATCACCAAATTAAGTTGAAAATCTTGGTGTATACTCATTTGTGGAAAAATAAAAAAAAGTTTTATGCTTGTTGACTTGAGTGTTATTAGGTATATTGACTGCTTTGGAGCGGATATACATGTGGTATTTCTCACTGGTACCAGTGGATGGTGTTTGAACCCAAGTAAAAGCCAGGATCTTGATTGCTGTTTTTCTATTCAAGTAGGCTCTTACTTGGATGATTTGTATAACAAGTTTTCTCTTTTCCAAGGATACATAGCCTAGTGGATAAGTGTTAGTTAGATCCAGTGACTTGATCTAAAGAGTTGGGAGTTTAATATCTGGCTACAGTAGTTATCTCCCTTTAACTCAACTCTCTAAAACATCCTGAAGTGGCATGGCTCATGGAATGAGAACAATATATGCCAGTAATTGAAATAAAGAGATCGGTTAAAAATTCCAGTCACCTAAAGAAGGCTGGAGTGTACAATGACTGAAATGTGAATATGCTAATAAGAATTACAACAGTCTGAATAATGTAAAGACTTAATATTGTTTCTTTTTCTTTGTCAATCAACAAAAATGTACAAAGAATTAAGAGACGAATATTGTAATTATAAACCATTCTACACAGACTGATCATAAATCCTGGACAGAATAGGTGCAGCAGCCACAGACGGACAAATTCATAAATAAATCAGGCTACAAATAATGCATCCATCTATAGAGCTGAACTAAAAGCCATTAAAATGGCACTTAAAATGATAGAAAATTCAAAAGATAGGAAGTTTATATTCTCAGACTCCTTATCTAGTTTAACAGCAATAAAAGAAAAAAACACAAATCTTTCCTATATTCAAGAAAACCTAGAAACTTGTCATCAGTTAATAAAGCAAAAAACAATAATATTGGCTTGGATTTCTAGCCATATATTCATCAAGCGAAATCATAAAGGTGACACACTGGCCAAAAAAGGCAACAAAAATGAAAATAGCCAACATCAAACTCTCATATACAGATTACAAAAGCAAAATTACACAGCACATTGAATGAAAATGGCAAGAAAGTTGGGATATGTTCCCAAACAATAACTGTATGAATATCAGCCAACAATAACAAAGGATAATATAGAGCCATTGGCTGACTGTAGACAAGACTGTGTTCAACATTTTAAGAATTAGACATGCTCACCTCTCTCTCCATGTACCCACTACAACTAATTTCTCACGATCAGGCATATCTTGATAAAATGCAAGAAGCACAACAAATTACATAGTAACTATTCCCAAGCACAAAATCTTAAAATTCTCTTCAAAAATGTTTCTATTGCCTAAATAATATCTGAAGAAAAAAAAATACTTTCAACTTCTATAGGAAATTGAGCTTGAGCTTTGAATCATACAACTTATTTTTTTAAAACTCCTGAACTATACAACTTGATATTTTGAAAATAATTTAAAAAAAAACCTCACAACCACTCGAAACATTTTGAAAAATTCTTGAAAAAAAAAAAAATCCAGTTACAGCATTAAATGGCCCACAGGAGTTGATATGCTTGTAAAACAATCTTTCCAGATGTGTAGGCCTAATACTTTGGTCTTTTCTTTTAGTCACTCTGGGTCCTTGCTGTAAAAACCAAATTTTTTGTTGACAAATATGTCCTCTATGTATAATGATGTGGCATCTTTGGCACATCCTGGAACAAGACCAAGTTAATGATAGCTCTCTTAAGAGGTTCAACATTAAGCAAAATCCCAGTTGTATAAGGCAATACATTTGTCTTTAATCAGCATGATTTGAAAGGGACACAATGCCTTGTCAATGTGTATCTGTAAGTAAGATTTTCTCAAATCTAACAGGCACACATTCTTTTAACTTTTGGGCATACACTTCCACATCAGCAGTGAATTCTTTTACATTAGTTTACCTGTAATCAAGCACTGGTTGAACCTTTTGTTTGTTCTTCTAAAACCCTGCCATCGATGGAATCAGGTCCTTGGGTGGAATAAGTTCACTTTCTGGATATGGCAGTAGCAATGTATTGTCTAGCTACAGCCACCGTTCTTTTTTGTATTCATCCTGGCCATCATCATAGTGTACACTAGTACTCTGTTTTTCAGTCTTTTGGGTGTCTGACCACTGGCAAATTTCCATGAGAGAGTTCAAACCTTCTTCTGGTTGTCAAATTTCTCGTTAAAATCAGGTTCATTGATGGAAATGGCATCGCACTGGGGTATATCTTCCTCAGGGAAATGGATTTCTCTTGATTTGGCTACGTACATTCCCCCAAGCTCTTAGATTGCATTCATCCCCAAAAACAAATCAAAACCTAGCTATGTTTCATTTACAACCTTGACATTAATGTTCATGGGTCAAGCACAAGAAACAACCACTTTGTCTGTGCCATACTCATGGCACTTTAGCAATTCCTTATCAGCTGTCATCACCTTCACCTCACTAGTGTCTGTGAGCAGCTAGAGGCTATGTACTTCTGTTCATCTATGAGCACTTCAATGACTGGTAATGTTTTGTTCTTTACTTGTTTGGGGAGGAGGCTTGACATCTCCTCCTCTGAACAGTTTCCCCTGACACTAAGACGAGATGTGTCTAACCTTGTTGCAACACACATCACGGTGTGATTTGCATGCCTGGTTATCTGTCCTCTCCATGAGTCCTTGTTTAGTCCTTAGCAAAGCGGTTAGAACCAGAGCATGTGAAACAAATTACGCCATCCTTGTGCAGGGCAGAAGGTGTCTCAACATGTGTTCATTGACTGAATGTGGCAACTGATTCTTCAGAATTTTGGCCATTGGTCATAATGGCGCTTGCCTTAGAACTTTCTCCAAGGTCATAGCATCTATTTTGGACAATGCTCTAAGAAGCCATCTAATGTCTTGTACATATACCATCCATTACTAAGGCAATTGTCCATGAACCAAGTGCTGTATCTCTGCCAAAAATTCATTGACAATTTCTCCAGTATGCAATTGCCTTTGAAGGTGTCTGTTGCATATGCAGTCACAGGGACTTGTTTTATCTGCTCTGTATCTGACCTCTGCTTCTTGCTTAGTTGCCAGTATATGGTGAGACATCTACCTCTCAATTGTAGCTGCAGAATATGTTCAATCCTCTTCATGTTGCACAGTTCATACCAATTTGACATTCTCAATCAATTCCTTGATTGCTAAATCGGTGACCACACCACTAAATTCAGGGATCAGACAGATATCAAACTCCTTCTCTATCATCTCATAGAAAAGTTTGGGAACTGCTGGAATAGTTTGTAGAGAAAAGGTTGTAAACTTTTTGCTTCTGCCTTCTAAACAATTTCTTCAATTTGTTTCCTCTCTCAAAAACTCTACTGACCACAACAAATGTAGTCTTTCAATACAGCTGTAACCGTTCTGTCTGCTGTCTTGTTCTGCCTGTTTTTTTTATTTCCTTATTCACAGCCAAATTTACATGTGTGAAAAGATAATCTTGCAAGAGAGTATTTGACTCCACAATCTATTTGTTTTAAATGTGTAAACTGCAAAGCTACCATGTTCCCACTCCCTTTTTGGATAACTCACATGCAAGAATCTGTCTTTACTCTGGAGGTAAGTTATTTTCTTCTAGTATTGCAAAAAAAGCATGCAACTCTGAGCCTCTTTGCCCTTTGAAGTAGTTCACTACATGAAGAAATTGGAGCTTCAGGCTTTATCTATCTATCTATCTATCTATCTATCTATCTGCCTGCCTGCTGATGACTGTTGCTGCTGTTTGAAAAATCTACTTCCATAAATTAAATAAAATAGTTCAGTTTGAAATTCCTGTAGATTACTGGATTATATCTAGACTATTTTATCATGATAGCAATGTTATTTAGTTCACATGGGTTATTTCTTTTTGCTGAACCTTGCTTGAAATTTGTCCAATCTTTGGTCGAATAATATAACCTGAAATCCGTTGTATTAAGAGTAGATCAATAGTGTGTGTATCAGATTAAAGAAACTTCAAACTCATCACAGTCAAGAGTTCTGTTTATCCATTAACTAGCAGTATAGCCCGACATTGCTTGGGTGTAATAAAAGCTTTAAAACTAATCCATGGTCCTGGAGCTTAGACTCAGCTTAAAGAATATTTGTGTGAAGTTTGGTGGGAATCGGATAAAAATTGTAGATTTGTATAAAGGACATACAGACAGATAAACAGACACACACATATATATATATATAATTGATTTTCTGCACTATTGTAAGAACTGCAACCTTGAAATATCTGAATATCATTTCTTATGTCTTTGTCTATGAGTGTATCAAATTTGATTAAAATCGGACCACTTCTATAACCCGATTTTTTTCGATTATCGATTTTTGACACAAAACCTAGCTAAGAACACTCGCAGACGCTTATAGTACAACTGTGTAAATTTTCAAGAAAATCGGTTCAGCCATTTCGGCGTCTATAGGTAACGGATACACACACAGTTCCATTTATAAATAAGTTTAGATAGTTGTAGAAAGGCCTTGTTATTGCAGTGGGTGTCTAGGGCAAAACATTTTCAAATACATTTCTCTTCAGACTGGTTTTGAATTCAAGTGTCCTTTTACTGGACTGAGAGCCCAGTTTGCCCTGTTGTTTTACTCATAGTTGGAGGAAAATGGATTCATGCCTTTTCCAAAGGCACCGTGTAAATTGATTAAAATTGACTTGATCAGAATTTGAATTTGACATGCTGATTCCACTTCTTACACTGATGACTGTTACACTATTGTATATTGAGCTTTAAGATCAAAAGGTTAATAAAAAACATTAAGAAATTTTCTTCAGAGACTAAAAAAAAATACTTTTAATTTGAGCTGAATTATAGGCTGAGTAATATTTTCATCACTCATGTCCACCTGCTGATACAGATGTATATTTCTTGTTTATACTAGATGTCTGGGGTTTGTTGCTAGAGACCAAGGAAATTTCAAATTTCCTGTATTTTTTCCTCAATCGTGTATAAACCTCAAGGGTCAAGACAGTTATTTTTTGATACACACTACACTTGGTTGATTGAAGGAATACAATCTTTCTGTTCTATCCTCTACTCTTTTTTGTTAGTTTAAGCTTAGCTTTGTGAACATGTATCATTGAAAAAATAGTAGAAAATATCAGTCAGTTAAGTGCCATATGTGATACATGCTTGAGTGATCATGTTTTGAAAGAGACCTGACTGACTAGGCAGAAGGTTTTCCTGCAGTAGGTTACCATTACTTTTTGCCGTAGACTGGTTGTCAACTATAGATCTCAATCTGTCCTGTTATTTGGCTCATAGCTGGAGGGAAGAGATGGATTAATATCTTTCCCAAGAGTATTTGTGCATGAGTGAATGCAATGAATTCAACTGGAATTTGAACTTGGCTCTCTGATTTCTCGTTCTGAGTCTATATGCACTGCACCACAACACACTTGTATATAGTGGTCTTATAAAATATGAAATTTCTAATTGGCAATATTCAAGATCTCATCTTGTAACTTTCTACTGTGTCAAAAGAAAAATAATAGGTGATACTTTAACAAATGGTTACTAAAAAGTATAACTTCTTTTACTTAAGCAAGTTAAACGTGTGTAGAGTTATTATAGGAAGATGATAGCAGAAGAGGCCAAACTGTATTAATGCAAATGTGAAATTAGTAGCATTGAAAACTTTTTGTTTTTCAATTACTGAACTAAGTAAAAAGTTTCTGCAAAATAAGCAGAAATGAAAGTAAATGTTACTGACAGAATTATATGTACTAGCGGAACCCGTGGAATTTCCACGGAAGGATAATGATGATTTCCTGGAAAAATTTTACTTTGTCATATTACAAATGATAGTAACATCTTCAAACATAAAAGTATTGGATAATAAAATAAGTGTAATTTTATTAAAATGTTCATAGAAGCTACTTTACTGTGAAAGATTTTGAAAGAGAAAATGTTTTTTTTTCTTACTGAAAAATCATGGCTCCTGTGTTCATTGTAAGCATTTTTATCAAGATTTTAAAAAAAATAATAATTTCAAAAATAATTTGCTTCATTTGTGAATGAGTACTGATAGTTTCATTAAAATCTGACAATTATTTGATTTTTGCGAGAATTTCCAAATTAATGTTTTTGTCACTGAAAAAAAAAAATGTGATGCCATCATTACATTTCCATTGTAAAACAGTCATTATGTTTCTTTAGCTGCTAACTCAAAACAACTTTCTGACAAAATTTCAAAAATGTTAGAAGCGATTAAAAAATAATTAAAGTTACTTTAAAGGCTCCTGTGTCCATTGTAAACAGAAAAGACCAACTGAGTAATGGTCAAGGGTGTAGAGGCCAGAAATTTTGTTATTAGGTCATGGAATATGACAACAAACCTACCTATTTTTACTATATTGTACAGTACACACATATACACACACACAATTACTCTATAACCACCAGCTTAAGCTGCTACTGATATAATAATGCTATAAACTCTCTCCTCCTACTCTCTCACTCTTTCAGTCTCCTTCCGATCTTTGGCAAAGTTTTCAAAGCCATTATCAATGCCGAGGTGATTCAGCATCTCACGGCCCACAGGCTTCTCTTGGACAAACAGTATGGTTTTCGCTTCACCAGGTCTACTGCTGATATGCTAACGACCATTACCGAGTACATATACCAGGCTCTTGACAAGAATGGCGAAGCCCAAACCGTTGCCTTGGATATCTCCAAAGCATTCGACAGTCTGGCATGCTGGCCTTTTATGCAAACTGCGGAGTACGGTATAACTAGACATTTGTTTGACCTAATCCAGTCATTCCTCTCTAACCGCACATTGAAGGTAGTATTAAATGGACATGCCTCCTAAAACTACCATACAAAAGCGGGCGTCCCTCAAGGTCCCATGCTCTTTCTCATCTACATTAATGATCTCCCCGATGCCATTAGATCCCAAGTAGGCATGTACACCGATGACATCACAATTTACTCTCGCCTCGATCATAAACCTGGTGTGGGTGACAAAGTGAACCTCGTTGCCGAGCTTGAAAAGCTTCTTTTCTCGCGCTTCCTGTCTGTGGAATTCCCTTCTACATGTCTGCTTTCCTGACAGCTACAATCTCCAGGAGCTTAAATGTAAGGTCAATAGACACCTCCTATCACACTAACTTGCATCTATTCTCCCAACACTCTCACCATCTACCCAACCCTCATTCTTGGTATCCTTACCCATCTATCACCCTCCTTCTGACATTTCCTATCTCTAACCATCCTTTCTCACCACTTTCCCCTCTATATAATCCCTGCGCAATAGTGGCAGTGAAATGCCTTGCTCGGGGTGAAATGATTATGAAAAAAAAAACTACCCTTCCATTTGGCAAAGGTGAGTGAAAGGCTGAGGAGAGTAAAAAGATAGAGAAGCAAAAGCTTGTGTCGAGTGTGGTGTAATGGACGGAGGAACTAACTAAGGAAGGAACAAGCAGAATTATAATATAGATAATTTTTAATTTTTTAATCTTGTTTTTTTCTTAACTCTTGAAAATAGTTAATTTGTTTGTGCAGATGATGATAAAAGTGAAGTAGCAGTAAAATTTGCAAGCAGTGATAAGTGAAAAACTTGCTTCCTAAAAGGTTTAACTGTAGTCAGCATTAAAATACGATGTTTTTTCATTTCTTTTTTCTTCTCTTGTTGTCAGAATCTGCTTTGTTATTTTATATATATATATATATATATATATATATATATACACACACACACACACACACACAGTTCCCTTGTCATTTCACAGTTCACCTTTTGTGATTTGACTATATTGTGAGCTTTAAAAAAATATTTCATATTGCTGAAATTTAAAAAAATCCTAAAAATTTACTTTAATGTATTTAATAGTAAAATAGGTATTTTCTTGTCAGAAAAGGTAAAAACAGTAAAAACAAAACATAAAATACATGAATTATAAAGCATATTGTACCATTTTACGAAAAAAATGAAACCTACACACTGAAAGTAGTTCTGCAGCTGGCGAACACAATAGATCTCATCTTCTTGCATGATCTCTACCTACAAGAGACTGTACATGACTCGCTTTAATGTTTAACTGTTTTTGAATTTTACTAAGTTTTTATGTAGCAAATAAGTTTTTGTAACTTATGTGTTTTAATGTTTCTGAAATATGTAAGGTTACATAATTTTTTCTTTTTTTTTAACTCTTGTGCAATATGTGTGTACAGTACTTTATGAGTGTGCATGGTCATGTGCAACAGTTACTATTGTACTGTAAACTGATATTTTACTCTATATTTTCATAAATATGAAAGTCTTTATACATGAAATAATATATAAGTGTGGGGAAAGGTAATACAGATAAAGGTTGGGTTAATATTAGTATGGGATGGGTTTATACAGGCTTAAAATATACCTAAGTAATAAAATAAATATTGCACTTGCATTTCGGTTTTTCACAGGGGTCCCAGAACACCTTAACCGTGAAAAATGAGGGAACACTCATATTTATATTTATATATATATATATATATATATATATATATATATATATATATATATATATATATATATATATATATATGTACAATTTTTTAAAAAAGTTTTTTATTTTAAATGTAGACCTGTGATTTAACCGAGTGGTCTTAAAAGTATCTTGGCTAGCTATGCACGGAAATTTCCATTTAAATATGGAAATGACCCAGACATAATGTGGACTATAGTGAAAACAGCCAAGTCTTACAATGGTGGCAAAATATGTAGACTGCCAGGAAGAAAAGTTAGCTATTATGTTATTCCCAAACAAAAATTAATTACTTAATGAAAGAACAGAAATTATGACTAAGTGTAACCATACCATAAATACCTATTATGGTCATACAACCATGGATGAAAACACAATTTCTTCTAATTTTGAAAATTGCGTGTTCAAAAAATCCCCGTTAGGTGAGTGTTCTTAAAAAAACAGTAAAATCAGTTATTGCAAATTGGCTGAAGACACCCTAGGGTAGAAACCTAGGTTGTGTAATAACTCATTTACAAATGAAAGATGTGTGTGTGTGTGTGTGTCTATATATATATATATATATATATATATATATATATATATATATGCACATACACACAAACAACTTTGAGAAATTCATGTTATAATTGTCATGATAAATTATCACCATTTAGTGGTGTTATCATGTAAAAAGTGCTGATAATTTAAAGAGGAAAAAGTACTGTTATACATGCTGAAATCATTTCACTAAATTAGCTGCACAGCACTTTTTGCATGCATAATGATTAAAATAACATTAATAATATCAAATATGATTATACACTAACATTAAAGATGGTATTATGACATTGTGACAATGAGAGATAACATTACAGACAAAAGTATCAACCATAAAACATTTGACTTTTTTTTTTTTTTTTTAAACTGTAATGATATACTTTTTGGCAGATCTTGTTGCATTGGTTATACTTGAACAGTTAGCATTTTCATTACAGATTGTAATGTAAGAATATCATTTATTTTGTCTTGGTTTAAGCAGTGATCTGTGAGAGGAGACAATATACCTATTGATATTGAAGTTTTTTTTTCTTTTTATGATGACATGCTGATTGCTGGAATGCATGAAGGTTACTTGGTAAGGTGAGGCAGTTGTAGTGTATGGTCCTTCCACTACTCGAGTAGATTTCATTCTACTGGAATGAGTATTACAGGTAGGAAGATCTTGATTTCTTCTTTTATGGTAGGAACCTTGAGTTTTTACCTCTCTGTTGCTTTGTGAAGATATTTTTTACAGCAACTCAGCCAGACATTATTTTTTTCCTTTGATGTTGCTTTGTGGGTGTGACTTACTGTGAGTTTTTCATTCTTCCTTAACTTGTGAAGGTGCCATCCTCAAGCCCTCTTGGACACACCTGTTGAATATTACAGTAGTCTCAAGCTCATTTGAAAAAGTTATTATTTTTAATTTTTTTTAATGCAAGTAACCCATGTGTGTGACACTGCGTTATTTCTGAGTAACAGTTTTGAAGCTCTTAACACCTCTGTTTTCACTTCTTTGATTAGGAGTGGCTCCCAGTATTTTTCTACTAGAATATAATGGGTAATATTGTCTAGCACAGGCCTAATGGCTGACAATGTCACTTGTATTTCTGTACACATTCATTGGTACACTTGCTCAGAGGTTCAAGGTGCTGACATGCTATACTCTTCTTTCTCTAATCAGTTTTATACAAACTATCAGGTTTTAGTTGAGGAAACACTTGAGAATTATCTCCAAATCATCCATGTATTGGAGCCCTATGTAGTATGTTAAGGGCAGCTTTCTCCCCAGTCTTCTTTCTATAAGGAGAATCTTTGGACTAAATCATGGTAAACCTTGATTGCTTTGTTAAATATGGATTTTCAGAGTTATTGAGATGGCTGTTCAAATTATAACCAAAACACCTGAGGGAAATTTCAAAAGCCTTTACCACATTAGTTGTATAAATTGTAGTTATGCTGATATGGTTTTCCAACATACTGAAAAACTTTGTGACAGAGGTTAATTTTCAGTTAACCGAAGTATTAGACATTTGTAGGATTTTTTTAAAATGAAGTTGACTGCTGACATATTCAAATGAATGCAAAACTAGGATCTGATTGTCTGTTTATGCAAATTTGACTGCAAATATAGATCTTCATTTGTGCTACATTAAAAAAAAAAACTGTTTGTGAAGAGTTTTTAATTCAAAATATCTCTTTTCTAATTGAATGTTTTGCCTTTATTCTTTTATGGTTTACATATCTCCTTTTATTCATGGCCAGACTTGGTTCAACTGAATTCCCATTAAATTAAATGTCAAATCAAATCTGGTCACAAAATCAGGACTATCTTTTGCATTGACCTTTTTGCACATTCTACAAGAAGAGCAACTATCACTGTTCTGTTAGGACCCAGATAAAAAAATAAGATATATACACATTTTTGACTTCCTTTTTAGAAGTTTGAAAGATCTAAGTGTTGCTAGCTGTTATGTTCTCTGGAGTCTGTTAGTAATGCTTATGAATGGCAACCCTATTGTTTTTTTTTTCCATATAGACAAAAAGATAATGTCTCGGATCTTTAATTAGATAAAATTTTACTTCATAAATGATATTTGTAATCTGGGTTTTTGTTTAATTCATATGAAAAAATTTTTTTTTCAGTTTTATTGTTTAGGTAGAGGCTAATCTGCCCAAAATAATATGTGACTACCTCAAAATTGAAGAAATCCAACATTTAAGGGCTACTAGTCAGTGATTGGTCAGCCTGGTGATCTTCCTCTCATGCATGCATGCAGGCAAGGTAATAAATTTTGTATAGATATTATTCCTTCTTGAAACAGGAGTTCATTATCCTTTGCACTTACTGAAAGGACAGGAACATTTAACTGGCTGTTGGGTGGGAGGATATTTTAAGCCCTCCAAGTAAGGAAAAAAGGGTTAGGAAAAGGAATTGTTTTTAGCATGAGTTTTCATATCTTGTTACCAATCAAGTATATCCCACAAACCACCACAGGTTATCTGCCAATTCTAATGAAATCATCTTCAATAAAGCCAAAAACTATTACTCTCAGCTCTAAAAGTTTTTGGCAACATTCACATACACTCCACTTAGTACCAAAAAGTGAACAGAAAAATAAATCTACTTTAACTCACTATAGACGATGTAAAAATAAAATGTAGGAAAAATTAAACCATTACATCCCTATCAATCACACTCCTCAAGCTATTCAACAGAAATACAGTAAAATAAAACAAAACAAAAAATCTGAAGTGGCACTGAGAACATGACAAATAATAAAATATAATGGAAAAATAAACCACAACCTCTCTGTATAAATCAAACCCACCTGTAACTTCAGAGCAAAGTATGAATGTTTCATAAATATCAATTGTTTGTATCCAGCTATTTAAAAACTAGCAGTAAGCCCTGCATTGCTTGGGTGTAATGAAAGCTTTAAAACTAATCCATGGTCCTGGAGCTCAGACTCTTTGGACGTTGGCATGAAAGACTAAAAAGTAATAGTTGTTTCCAGTTAAAGCGAAACCGTAGACTGAAAGAAAATGAATGAATGTAAGTCAAATTTTGATTTCCTGGTATCGATATCAAATAAGTTTTTTTTTTTTTCATCGTAAACTTAATTTTGAAGGCTAAACAAGTCCTCTGAGTAAATGGTATCATGGCTGTGACTAAGAACTATAATTATACCTACTTAGAGCCAAACCCGAAGCAAAAACTAAAATAAAAGGGCTGAAAAAAATACATACAGGCAGATAAACAGACACACACACAAACATCTTGCATTATAATATATATATATATAATCAATTTTCTGCAACCTTGAAACTTCTGAATATCTTTTATGTCTTTGTCTATGAGTGTATCAAATTTGATTAAAATCGAACCACTCCTTCTATAACCCGATTTTTTTCGATTATCGATTTTCGATATTTATTGGGGGTACCTAAAAAAAAACCTAGCTAAGAACACTCGCAAACGCTTATAGTACAACTGTGTAAATTTTCAAGAAAATAGGTAACGGATACACACACACACACACACACACACACACAGTTCCATTTATAAATAAGATTAGATTAGATAGATATATTGTATGGTTGTGTAGCCCTCAGTCAGTTAAGTGCCATACGTGATACACACTTTGGGCGATCATGTCTCAAAAGAGACATGACTGGCTGGGCAGAAGATTATCCCGCAGTAGGTCGCCATTACTTTCTGTGGTAGACTGGTTGCTGGCCAAGGCTATAGAACCCAATCTGTCCTATTATTTAACCCATAACTGAAGGGAAGAAACGGATTAATACCTTTCCCAAGGGTATTTGTGTGTCAGTGAATGCAAGTGAATTCAACTGGAATTTGACGTTTTGAGTTGATAGCCATTGCACCACAAACAACTTGACAATTTGAGGGGACCTTACTGCACATTCTTGTATAGTTAACAGTGGAACTATTGAATGGCTTTGTGCATTGTGTGGCAGTTGCTTTCATATTAACCTATTGAGTAGATTCTTCAGATCATGAAGTTTTAAATTTATTTTAATTTTTGGGGGCTGCTGGCAGCAAGCATGCATTATTGTTCTGTCAGCACTCTGCAGTACAGATTTGATTCCCTACAAATTTTAACTTAAAGTTAAAATAGCTGAACATTTGATGATATTAAAGAGAAAATGATGTAATGATTGGCAGCAGTTATGAAAGAGGACTTTGAAAGTTGAAAGAGATACTTGAGAAAGTGTCTTAGTTGTTCAGGAGTCTATTTTGGAGAGGATGAATTTGTCATTGCCCTAGGTTGGCCATTTTCTTTTCTACTGATATTAAATAACTGAATACATTTGAGGTAGACCTTATATATTTATTTGTATGCAAATGTAACTTTTGTTGTGAGCTTGTCTGTAAAATAGAAACTGCAAGTGAATGAAACTTTATAATTTAAGACGAAAATTTAATTCTTTAATGTTTTTTCTTCAATTAGACAATTTTTATCATGAAATCCAGTGAAAATTGAACTGATGAGAACTACTTATATTGTCTGTACTATCTATTCTATTGAAAGAAAATAATTTATACTATACTGTATCAGATTTTTAAAAATATATTTCTTATTGATATACAAAAAGCAATCTTTTTAAGTATTACTTTTCTTTTAAATGAAATTAAATAAACTGATGTACTTAAGATTTCATTTTAGCCTAGACAATACTTGATAACCTTGCTATTATACATTTTTATTATTCATAGTGATGATTGATTTGATATCTTGGTAACCCTCTAATAATTGGAAAGCAAAGTGGCATCTGCAACCAAAGAATTTCTGTATGAAGTTTGTTTTATTGAGGCACTGAGAAGTCAAGGTATTACATAATAAAAGAGGAGAAAGACAAAAAAAAAAAGGTAAAACAGACTATGAAGGAGAAAAATGACTGAATAATTTTGGTCAAAGAGAAAGTTGGATGCATTGATTCTGATTTAAAAGCACGAGTAAGATCATTTGAATAAAACTGTACTTACCGTTAAATACTAACCAGACACTTTTAACTTATAAGTGATTAAAATGGGGAGGGAGTTTTTTTTTACAATGACAGACTATTTTTGTGATGATTATAAAGCTGGGAAGTGAAGACTGATTCATGAAAGCAAAATAGAACATCAATATTTGTAATATGTACAAAAAAAATGTAATAATGTCTTAGCAAAATACAAATTTCAGATATCTGTATAAAATGAACATACTTCAAAATTATGGCCTTGATCAACTTCACAAAATCTCACCAAACATTAGAATTTATTTTTAATCCTTTTTCAGCACTAGTCAAAAAATAAGGGATAAAAATAGTGGCATGATTAAAGTCCACAATGATGGTATATAAAAATTTAGTTTTTCATACACACAGAAAAATTATATTAAAATATCAATTTCTTAATTTATCTTAAGATACCTTTCTTATTAAAATGCTGTATGTAACCCAATCATAGATTGAAAGATAAATACTGCTAACATGCATCATTGTCTTTTATGTGCTGTATCTCTTCAGGATGTAGGGGATCATGGCCCTCTATATCTCCCTATCCCTTGTAGCCCTGAACACCTTTGCTCTTGGCATTTCTTCTAAAACCTGCTCTGCCATCAAGCCCATTAAATGTCACATGTTGCTTTCTGCTGGCACTCTTTCCCTTTATCTGCCCTGTGAGTATCAGATTCTCCAAGACCTCCTTTCTTATGTGTCCCAGAAACTTCAGCTATCTCTTCCTGATGTTAAGTATGTTTCCGTTTAATTTCTATCCTTTCTAAAACCTTGTTGTTGCTCACATGTTCGGTCCATGGTATCCTCAGCACCCTTCTGTAAAACCACATTTCATTTGCTTCAAGTCTTTCCTTCATCTTTGATGAGATTGTCTTATATTCTCTGCAATATAGGAAGACAGATATCACATAACACTCCAGTACTGTTTTTATCCAAGAAAATTTTCCTGTCTCTCAATACTCTTTTTAATTAATGAATAGCTTATAAGGAAACATTTGGTATTCATTGACTGAGCAGATAGTGCTATTTTTGGTTGAAGTTTATATCTTTCTTTTTAAAGATGTTGGAAAGACAGTTGGTTCATTGTACTGCTCCAGTAAGTATTTGACTCCCGATTTACTGTTTTTACTAGTTCAGACCAAAAATGGAGTACAGCTCCAACATCTGGGCTGGAGTTGCCCAGTCCTTGCTTTTTTGATAGTTCAAAAGTGTTGATGCAATTTTTTGGCTGATTTTTTTCCCACTCTACTACCCCTTTTCCACAGAGAAAACATTGCAAGTATCTTGCTACTCTGTTGCTAATTCCGTGGCAAGTATTTTGATGAGCTACGCTCCTTGGTTCCACTAGACTTGACCTTTGCAGCTGTGACCTGTCAGACCACTTACACAAAAATCAATTATCCTCATTGCCTTTATATTTCATTAGTAAGAAGTTTGTTTCACTCAAGCAACTTCTTCCCAAGTACAGCATGCTGTTTCCAATTTTCTGGCAGTGAATTGTCATGGTGTTTTTTTTTTTCTTACAGATAGTATCCAACTGACCCTAGTGTACTGTGCAGTAAACAAAAAAAAAAAAACACAACACATATATGTGAAATTAAAAATATAAAATGGCATAAATTTACCCATCACACACTCTCTGTGTGTGTACATGACTTTTTTTTTTTTTTTTTTCATTCAAAGATCATTTATAGCCTCCCTCATCATCAATATTGGCCTTGAGGAAAAGTAGGAATGCTGTTTTTTTTTTATTAGACTTTGTTTTTTCTGTCAGATTTGTTTAAGATGTGATATAGAATACTTGAATGATCACATCTCTTCACATCTGTGCTTGTATATGTGCAGGGTTTAGTCAAGAAAAAGATTAAGTAAATTGGGGTTCTTATTTCTTCTTTGTTATAGAATGAGGCTAGAAATGTTTTGGTATTGAGGTCCTCACCAGACATGTGGGATTTTGCAGAGTGATATAGTTCTATTTCTGTGGGAATCTTTTAGTGTGGTCAGTGTCGAAATGTGACTTGGTGTCTTTTGAAACCAGGATATTTTTTCTATGTTGGTGTTGATTGCATGATGTTGTTGTATTATTTTGCTTTTATCCACATATCAACACATGTTTGACTTCATTAATTTTTTTTCCAAATTTCTGAGGATATTAATCTCTCAAAGTATTAACTACTATTTTTATTTTGTTGTTTAGTATTCTCCCTTCTATTTTTCTTTTTCTTTTTTGTATCAATCTTTTTAAATGTTTAAATATTCTTGGAATGGTCTCATGTATTTCAGGTAATGAAGATATGATTATATTGGTTCTTTGTTGATTTGGTTAAGATTTAGACATAAATTCAAACTTTAGTTTATTATCACAGAATTTTACTCTTCTGCTTTAATTTTTAATGGCTTGGGTATTATACCAAAAGATCTTTTGTGGTTTATGTGAATGGAATCAATCTATTTTGTTGGCTGGTATTGGCAGCTTTGTTACAAGAAGTCAGTGATCAGATTCAAAGTAAAAGCTGTATACTTTTATCATCTGTCAAAAACTGCCTACGTGAAAAATCAGATATGCTGAAGTCAATTTTATCTGGGTTATGCCATGTGATCCAGTTTTGCATGGGACATTTGAAGTATTCCAAATATAAGATATATAATCACACATGTTACCTATGTCTGTTTTGTTTTTTTGAACGCACAACACATAGCACGTCGTTTTAGCTTTCCTTATGTAATGAAAGCCATATATGATCAGAAATGATGAAATATGTTTAGTTTTCTTTTAACATGTGATGAAAGTTTACTTAAATTTATAAATATGTCATGGGCCATTTGAAGTACTCACAAGGAAAGAATTATTTTTAATATTAAAACATTGTAATCATAATGTGAAAATTTCTACTTGTGAGATAATTGCTATTTAACTCACAGAAATACAATTAGAATGTTTCCATTTTCACCAATTTACCCTTGCACTAAAACTGAGTTTTTGAGCAAAGCCATTTTTTAAATGATCTTTTATTATTTTTTGTTAGTATCTCTCAATACGTTTGTATCTTAATATTGGTATGGCAGAATGCCACAAATGTGGGGTACTCTGAGGATGGAGCTCTTTATAATAATAGTTAAGATGAGCTTATTAACCATTCCACTGTAAAGTGCTAATTCAAACTTTATATCTTCAGTTATATCTCTCTTGCTTGTTATTTACTTGACTGAGGTGACAGCTTTTTGCTGCTACCTGTACAAGTAAGTTCATTATGAAAGAATTAATTACTAACCCTCTCTCTTCTGTCAAAAATCTTTTCTTAGAGTTTTTGATATTTGAAGTCTTCAGAAACAGTTTTGCACATTGATAAAATGCGTCTTCGATATGTTCACTCCATTCTCTCCATGCTTGCTCCTGGTTGGAATCTTCCCAATCTAGGGGCTCTATTGTTGATATAGAGAGAGCCATTATTTTTTAAGTTTGTTACTCGTGTTGTTGTTGAATTCAAATTCTTTCTTTTTTTTTTTTTGCTGCTGAGGGGGTAATGTTTCGTTAATTCGAGGTTTTACTCGTGTTGTTGTTGAGGGAGTAAGGTTTTGTTCATTCGAAGCTTGTCAAATTATTTCATCCTTGTTGCCAGGTTTGCTGTCTACTGAAGAGTTCCAACCTCAACCGACCGGGTTCTATTTATACTTGTGCAGACATCACAGAAATTAATCATGAATCTAAATCTCAAAGAGAAAATCTACTTAATGTCTGTAGTCAAGCACTATATTTTTCAGGATGCAACAAATTTCTTGTTCAGTAGTCAATTCAGCATCAACTGCATTTTCACTATTTTCATTGAGATATTTTTCTCGTTTTAATGGTCAATTTCTGTTTCATATTGTTACGAACACCTACCTAAGTTATTGAAAAAAAAAAAAACAACAAAATTTTAGAAGTGTCCTAAAATATAACAATAGTATATAAAATAAAAAAGAAATGAAAAGGTCAAACAAACAGTTTAATTTCAGCTGCATGCATGTGTGGTAATGAATGAACAACTTATAGAGAACATGCTTTCTTCTTCTTAGATCACACAATATCACGGTGATCTGATTGGGTGTCTTCCAGAGACCCTGACACCAAGGTCAGTGACCTGCTTTTGCCTGCATGGAGAGAACACCATATTTGGTTGTATGATGTCACATGACGAGCTGTGGCTTGAAAGTAAGAACCGCTTTCAGTTCAGTTCCGTGTCCGAGCTTGGCCTGGCCGGATGGTCTGTAATAGTCTGCTATAGTTAGCTATGAGAAAAGTTCCCATTTCAGACTCAATCTAAATGAAGGTCTGTGATAGCTTGCGATAGTCAGCTAAGTTTGGCTACCAAAATCTGTAGAAACAGAACAATGTTTTGAAGAAGAGATTTTGAAGAAATCAAATTTCAATACAACTCAACCCTTTAGAAAAGTGGGGGGGAAGAGATAAACTCCAACATCTCAACACCTGGAAAAGAAAAGGATAAAATAATCACATCTTGACCCCTAGAAAAGAACAAGAAGAGAAAGAAAAAGGAAAGATCAACTTCAACACAACTTGACCCCTAGGAAAGGGGAAAGAAGAAAAAGAAATGATAAAACAAATGCTTGCTAGCTGTTTTCAAAATGTTTAAGATAGTATTAATTTTATTTAATTAGATATACCCAATTCCCAGTCATTTCTTTTTTATATCGTTTTCTTCTTACTTCTAATTATTTTTCTAGCCTAGTATATGCATTGATTCTTTTTGTTGTCTTAACTGTAACCTAGGCACATGTTTATGATTAGCTTTATAAAATATACCAATTTTGAGAATTTTTTTTATCAATTTATACAAGAATTTTAAAATTATTTTTGTTCAATATGGTAATATTTAATGATTCCTGTATATCTCTCTTTTTAAATTTGTTCATTCTTCAAGTGAAATTTTGTTTTGGTGTTAAGATGCATTGGTTTGTCAGATATTATAAACAGGCTGCTTAGATAATTCCCTTTCTATTTTTTTTTCTCTTATGTCATTTTGTGGTGTTTTTAATCACTGTTCAGTGTGATATGCTTGCATTTTGCTTAATAGGATTTAAAACAAAAAGCAAAGTATATATGCTGACTCCTTTAGTTTCTGTATGATTAAAAGTAATTTATCAAGTTGTTGACTAGGCTTTGATTTAATATACCCTTCAGTTACATTTTTTGCATAGCTACTGGGTGTGGTGGAATTTTTTTTTTTTTTTAGGAGTCTGCTGTCTAGTGTTGAATTATTAAAAGAATGATTCTTGCTGAAGAATCAGTAACCATATATATTTATTACTGTAATTGCTAAATGTGCCTTTTAATTTTTATGGGAGAAAGAATATAGAGAAACCCAAATGGAAGATGGCTGAAAGAGGATGATGATTGGGGGATACTACTTGTATTATCCTGTCTTTGGGTATATCCAGTAAAAAAGATAAAGTTTGAGTAGTTATATTTTGTTTATATAGTGGGGAGGGGAAAGTATAATGTCAACATGGAAGAGGTCTTACTACTCAGGTTAACATTTATTAATATATAATATTAATATAAATATATCTGATGAACTTAGTTCACTGGTGTCCTCTATATATAAATTTACTCGAGCCACAAGATTAGCAACTAGATCCCACTTTTTTACTGTGAAACCAATAAATTGTAAACACAAATTCTACTCCAGCAGCTTCTTTTCTCACACTTCCCGCCTGTGGAATTCCCTTCCATTTACTTGCTTTCCTGACAGCTACAATCTCCAAGAATTTTAAATGTAATGTCAGTAGTCATCTCCTATCTCACTAACTTGCATCCTCTCTCTCTCATATGCTCCTTTCTCTGTCCACTCCACAGTATTCTCATCCTTCTCTTACCCACTTCCTGACACCCCCTATAACCTGTCACTCTTTCTCATAACTTTCCTCTTGTGTAACCCCCTACAAAACAGTGGCAGTAAAATGCCTTGCTTGGGGCAATATGATTATAAAAAAAAATATTGATTGGGTTACAGTTGTTACCTGGGTCAGAGTGGCTTCAATATTTTAATGAAACAAAGCTGTTATTATACATGTTTTGTTTTATTCATCACTTATGTTTTCTTTCTTGACAGATGTGCTGTTTTTAATTATAGGCAGGGGAAAGGAAGCTAAGGCATGCATAACTTCTCTCTACATACACATCTTTGTATGTGTTCCATGAAGTGAGTAGTTACGCTTGGTAAGATTTTATAATTATAAAAAAAGAACGGATAACGGCTGTGTTTTGTTTGATGGCCAACAATAGAAATATTGAATTATTGCAAACATATTCAACAATTTACTTATCTGTAAGGTATCAGACCATTTACACATGAATTAGAGAGGAAAACAAAACACGGACCTCTTCACGTTGAATGGTATATTTTGTGTGCCAGAGAATTACATTAAGCAAGCCGTCTGTCCAAGCATACCAAAACAGAAATTCAAAGAAACTTATCGGTATCATTTTTAAGTAATAAATTAGAATGAATTTGAAGTACATGGATAGGAAAAAAATATAAAAGAAATAACTGTCTCTATAAATTTAAAGATTTTGTATAAAACTTACTTTAAAAACATATAAAACACACACACACACACACACACACAAGTATAGGGTAGGTATGGATGGATTAAAATTCTGTATCCAAAGAAACATTATTCTTAAAAAAGTGTTCAATACAAAGTAGAGCAAATAATATTTAGAATTTATAACATAAATAGGTTATATCGCTATTAAAGTAGCCATTTTGTTTCAACATTATCTGTGTCTTATCAAGTGATGGGGTTTATTTCAAGTTGGAGAGTTTTAAAAGGTTCAAGACTAGCCAAACCCCCTTAATCAGGGAGGCATTGTTACATAGAGTGGACCAATCAAAATAAAGTAATTTCTTATTTGAAGAATATAAGAACAGAATCTAAAAACAATTTATTGGGGCCTTAATATTAATATTTGATTAAAATAGAGATCATCATTATTAATTGAATATTATATTCACTTTACTTTATTTTCATTACAAATTTTAAATTGTAAGTTTAACAAAGCATTAGATTTAGATTACTATAAAGTTATTTAAATATTAAACAAGTAAGATACATAGATGTACACATATACAAATCTATAGATGTCTATATATGGAGAAATAGACAAATATATACGCACACTAGCACACAGACATATGCACAGACGAATATACACACGCATATACATACAAATTTTAAATTTTTTTATCGACATGTCAATATATTCGCTAAACCCCATAACCAGGTTTGGAAAGCGTCTGTAAAGGCTACAATATTGGATACATGTAAAAGCGAATTCGTAAGACAGCAAGAGTTGTGAATGAACAAGTTCAATGCACAGACAGTCATATTTTACTCTATGGACATAATTAAATATATAATCATGCAAATACACACGCTAAAAACAAAACGCATGCGACAAAACCTCCACAGATCATTGTTTACAAATTAAAAAACATAACCACATCCATAAAAGCACTTATACACCACTTCTGGCATAAATATACATAAATAAGTGCAAGAATATTCACACAGAATCATACACGTGCATATAAATGTGCATAAACAAGAAATATAAATATAGAGAGTGATCCAAAAATCGGGAATTTTTGAAGTGTGTATTGGCAGACACGTGCAAGTGGCAGCACTGTGAAACAGTGGCCTCTCAAAGTAAATAGGCATCAGTGTGCATTAACCATAAAAATGTTTTCTCTGTCACTGTCACTGCGAATCATTATATGGAGATGTTACAATCCTTTGTTACACCTGAATTGAATAATTTTTCACATGTTCAAGAAACCTGGTTTCAACAGGATGGAGCGACATCACACAATGCACGGCAATCATTGGAGAATTGTTCAGTAACAGTGTGATCTCAAGATTCGGTAATGTTCCATGGTCCCCTAGATCACCAGATTTGTCTGTTTGCGATTCTTTTTTTTTTTTTTTTTTTTTTTTTCTTTTTGCGGGTCTATCTCAAGAGTAAAATGTACACAACTTGACCAAGAACTCTGGATGAGTTAAAACAGAATTCAGGATGAAATTCACAGTATCCCAGTTGAGATATTGCAGCGGTCAATACACATTAGCAAGTAAAACAAAATATCAATATGTCTACTTGTACTAAAAACCATATGTACACCCATATACATGCATACACTAATATGTAAACTAACCCATGCACCCAAGTATATATTCTAATGTAAACAGTGCAAAAAAAAAAAAAAAAAGGAAGAGGGGGGATTTATGTATAAAAGTTATCAATAAATAAATAAAAATAAACAGTCAAACCAGGCACTAATAAAATCAGAAACTATATGAAATTGATACTTCGTAAACATAGTATTATAAACTTTACAATATGAGTTGTTGTATTAAGAATTTATGTATACTATTGCCTTTATTTTATAGGTATTTTCATTTGATTTGGACTAATTTTTGCTAGGTATTTAATCCAACATATATTAATATTTGCTAAGTATTTAATCTAACATTGATTGCCATGTTATATAGTTATGAGGTATTTAATCTAACATCGATTATCATGTCAATATTTGATAAATTTTAATTTAGCATACACCATCTGGTTAATATTAACACGTTTTATTATAGTACCAATTGTTAAATTAATATTTAATAATTGTTGGTTTTCGAAATATCAATTTCACATTATATATATATATATATATATATATATATATATATATATATTTTCTCATATAAAAATGGTGATGAAAGGAAAGTTTGTCTATATTTACACGATTTGGACTGTTGTCATTTGTATGATGTTCAGAAACTAATCAATGTCTATATCCACTGGGCCACCTGAACAACTGAATTTCTGGGACTTATAAACCAGTAAGCATTTTTTTTTTTTTTTTTTTTACCAGAGTTCATATTGCAATTTTTTGATGTTAATGGTTTTCTTCAGTATTTTCTTTGATGTTAATAGTTTTCTCTAGTATTTTTAACCAGAGCTCATATTGCAATCTTGACACTAATAATTTTCTCTGGCACTCTGTATTACTGGTTCCTATATTGTATTCATCTTATGCTTGGTCGGCTTAGGATATTTTTGTAGCCTAGCATATGTGCTGATTCCTTAAAGTTTTCATTAGCCAGAGAGATGTCTATTTACCAGAGCTTATAGAGTACTTTAAAATTAGTAAGTTATACTTGAATTAAAAGATAATTTTCTGGAAAATAAAAACTAGTTTGTTTATAAAAAAAAATAAAAATAAAACTGTACACCAAATTATACCCCAAATTTGAAAATTTAAAAACTGGAGAATAAAATACTATAATTTTATTCATTTATGTAAAAAGCAAAATATTCAAATTATTTCTTATTTTTATTTTTTAATTTTTAGTTTTTTAATTTTTTATTTTATTTCTTTATTTTTAAATTAAAAAAAAATTAGACTGTTTTAAAATTTTATTCTTCCTGAATACTGGCAAATTATTATTTCTTTCAGACCCTTAATAAGGTTATCTAATAGTTGGGGGCCAATGGGCATGATATGAAACTTCTCTCTATTAAGTTGTTGTTGCTATAATTTCTTTAGTCCTCATTGGCCAGAGAGATGTCTATTTATTAGAGCTATCATTCTCAGCCAGTAGGGCAATGTTGTCCACTAAGTCCAGGTTGTTTGACTGTTAGTTGCTTCAAGCAATGCCATATGCTGGATCTGATTCTGTCATATTTAGTATAGTCCATACTAGTGACAAAATAGAATAGTGAAAGTGTGCATCTCTGTCTTATATACTCCAGAAACTTATGAAAGATATCCACATATTCTGTTTTCATGTTTTTTCTTTGTCCGTTTATCTATGCACTTACAACTATCTGTTAGGTGATGTCCCAAATCAAGGAATTCTTCATGATATTTTATTCAATGATTAAGCTAGGGAACTCTGCAACTTTATTGATTTTACAGAACTTGAAAGGTGTTTTTTGAGCTTTGTTTAATGGCATATCAACCTCTGTGGGTTATTTAATGCCAAAAAAGTGGGATTTTAAGATATATTTTAATATTTGGTTATCGTGAGAAGGTCAGATTTTGATGAACAAAAATTGTTTTATCATTTTTTTATTTTAGAAAACTAAAGATGTCTTCCAGTTTTGTATTAAAAAAATGTATTGTTGGTAATATTTTCCCTTCAAAAGTGTATATTTTTCTATAAAAGTCTATTTTTATACTTTCATAGTGTTTTGACCCCAGTTTGAGGGTAAACTAGTTGGGACCCTAGCAGGTGCTACCAACCTGGGTCAGTGGACCTGGGAACAACAGCAATTAAGACATGGTTCCATGTTCCTCACAACCTCCCAATCAGACCTTGCTGCTGGATGTAGTTTATTATCATACCCAGGACCCTTGAAAGGTTTTTTGATAAACAAGTAAACCATAATAGCTTAATTTTCATAATGATGGCCAGTAAATACCAGCTTTCTTGAAGTTTATGAAATTTATGGCCAATGACTATTGGTTTCTTGGCTTAAGTATTTTATAATTTATCTCCAATATGACAACTGGTAAAGTATGGTTGGCTGTCAAGTGTCAGAAAATCAATGAGGCTCCTGAACTGAATGAGATCTCAGTAGAGCTACAGGGTCATCTCATGTAAAAACATCAACAAAAAGTTAAAAACTGCACCCACTGACACCAAATTACTTTAAATTTGGCACAAATGTCCCCCTTCATGAGTTAGGAAAGTGTGCCAAATTATTTTGTGCTGGACCTTACTGTTCCAATTTTAAGGGGTGGGGCTTATAATTTTCTTATTTTATCTCTATATTAAGGCCACACAATGTCGCAGAATCTCTTTAGACTTCGGTTGTGGTTTTTGGTTTTCTCTTTTCCAATCTTTTCACTTTTCTTTATTTTTTATTTTTTTCCAATTGGAGTAGATAGACCGAACTATCGCCCGGTTCACACTCCACCCACATCTATTGAACATGCATAGAGGCTCATCCCTTGTTCCCTGTTTAGGATGTGGTTTCCGGCTTTCTCTTTTTCAATTTTTTCAATTTTCCTTATTTTTTTTTTCAGTTGGAGTAGATAAACTGAAATATCGCCTGGTTCACACTCCACCCACGTCTATTGAACAGGTGTAGGGGCTCATCCCTCGTACCCTGTTTAGGATGTGGTTTCCGGCTTTCTCTTTTCCAATCTTTTCACTCTTACGTAGCCGTCTGCACACCAGTGGCCTTACCGCCTTGCCCGAGTTGATATGATTAAAAAAAAAAAGAAAAAAAAGTTGACATAGTTTCCAGTGGTATCTATCTATTATTTCAGCTTCATCCCATAGGGGGTGGTGATTCTCTTTCTCCCTCCATATGCCTCATTTTTCTATCTCCCCTCGTGTTACCGCCTTGCAATGTTCTTGTAGCCTTACCTTAAGGGACGGCCTGTCTCTCCTTTATACTTCTTTCCACAGCTACATGGAATGGCATACACACAGTCCTTAGTCATGTCCTCCTCTGTTGGGGATCTTACTCAGGAGAGGTACCTGTGAAGTGTGGAACCACTTCTGAAGAGTGTCCTGATGTTATATGGACCACAGATCCTGATAACCCCTTCACATAGGGTAGACAGACTGAGGCTGTTTTCTGAGAGTTGTTATCCTCATGCACCCTCCTTTCAATGTATGTTGGAGTTGTTGCCATGTACACTGGATAATTGTTTTGTTGTATTGTACTGCTTATACTGACCATTTCCTGTATGACTTTTGCTTGATGTTGCAGGCAGTGAATGATCCCCTTCTTTACATTGTATGAGTGGTGGGAATTGAAGTTGAGGTATTGTCCGTTGAATGTTGGCTTGCGGTATACAGATGTCTTGAGTTATTAGCACATCCAGGAATGCCAGTTTATTGTCACTCTTTTTCCATAGTGAACTGTCGAGATGATCTTATTGAGTATTATCTGGACCTCCTCTTGGTGTGACCAGAGTATGAAGGTGTCATCAGTGTATCTTGGCTATAAAGTTGGTTTTAGAGCTGTGGATTCATCTTCAGAGCCATCTCTTCAAAGTATTCCATGTATATGTTAGCCAGTGATGCTGATAATGGCAAGCCCATTGCTAAACCTTTATCCTGCTGATATATGTCTGATCCCCAAATCGTAATATATATATATATATATATATATATATATATATATATATATTATTTGTCACATTCTCATTTTAGATCTACTATAATATTACCCCCATTTTTATTTTTATTCTAGTGGTAGATTTTAAACTTACTACAATAGTCAGACCATAAACAATTTTTTTTTTTGATAAATTTTTAAGAGCTAAATATGTAATATATTATCTCCTTTCTCTACTTTTCACTTTTTCCTTTTCTTTTTATATAACTTTCCCTTCCTGTCACCATCTGAAGGCAATATTTGAAGATTTTCCCCCTTCTTTATTTCTTTTTTATGTTTTATTTATCCTTTAACTCTTCCCCTGTCTACCCTATTTTCTTTCCTTTCCTCCCACCACTTCCATTCAGGCAACATGGTTAAATTTTTATTTATACAGATGGTAATCTACAAGTCTTCTTCTATAATCGAGTCTTGAATTCTCTTCTCCCCTCTTCCACCCATACCCTCTGTATCAATGTCTGGATGACAAATTTTTAACTAAATTTATTTTTTTCTTACTCCACCCTGTTTTTTATTTTTTTTATTTTTTTTTTTAATGTAAACTTCCTGTGTATGGAAATGTTTTTTGAGTATTGTTCCACTTTGTTTGCCTTACCTGTTAAGCATTTTTGTTTTTTTTAAAGGAGTTTGTACATCTAAATACTATTCCTTCTTAGTATGGTGAGCTACTTGAAAAAAAAAAATTCTAAAATCTGATAACATAACTGGTAGTTAAAGCAAAAATAGTATTCTCTGTGGTTGACTTTCCATTAGGAGAGAACAATGCACCCCCCCCCCCGCCATGTAACTAGGGTGTGGTGTTTCAGATACTTCAATTGGCATGCATAGTGGGTCAGAGTAAATGAATTTTTCTTTTTTTGTTTCTAGATTTAACCAAACTGAAATTAGCTCACTACTACATTTGAGTTTATTTTAATATATTTATACATTAGTGGTGGGATTTGGAATCCTAATTAGCTTAATCAGATACTTTTTAGTGACCATTAAGTACATATCAATGCATATGTCTGTATAATATTTTATTCCTCTTTCATCTTAAAAAATAGATAAGGCAAATTGATTTCAAGTAATTGAGACCTTCCGTCAGTCTTTAAAAATGTTATAATTGAAAATCATCTAGACTGTGAATCTGTAGGTATGTATGTTTGTGCAGAGAGCTGAAAAATATTAGGAAATGTTTTTTTTTTATTTTTAAAATTTTTTTTCCAATTTTATGAATATATGGAAATCTGATTGATTATTCAAATGTTTGGATATTCTACATTTTGGCTAGCTACTTAGTTATTTATTAAATCTGGTTAAATACAAATATCGATTTGTTTATTTTCATTTTAATTATTACTATCTACACATGGTAACTTAATCATTTAATCTGGCTGTGTTCTTTTTGAAGGCTAAATAAGGTTTCAGAATAAAGTTGAACAGATGAATGGCAAAGATGTTTTTATAAGGAATATTATCTCTTGTAAAATCCTGAAAGTTAATTTTATTTATTTTTATTCCTGCTTTTATTATTTAAAGGTGAAAATTACTTCAAAAATTTCTGATTTGCATCCTCCTCCCTTCCAAGGATGGTATAAGATTTACTTAGTGTTTTAATTCTAAACTACAAAGATAGACCAGAAAATTCTATTTGTGTGTGCAATATATATATATGATTTCTCAATTATAATAAAGCCTTTGTTTAAAGTTTTTAAGTGTATATCTGCAAATCTTTTTATTTTTGAGTTAAGTTTATGGCAGACACTGTTAAATATACAAGACAAAAATACTTTCACAAACTTTGGAGGTGGGTTCCTGACACCAAAACAATGTAAAATGTCTAATAGGCCATTGTTGTACCTCAACATGCAACTCATAACAAATGTTCAAAATGTTCTCTGCTTGCTTCTACACATGCATGAATTTGGCAGACCCTTTCAGATACTTCTATACAGTGTTGAATGTTTTGCAGGCCCCTATGACATTTTGATGAAGCATCTCTGCATTATTAGTGTCTGCTGCATATACCAATAGTTTTAGGTGGCTCCACAGATAAAAATCCAAAGGATTGAGTTTGGAGGAACATGCAGGCCTTGGAATCGGTCCTACCCTACCCATCTATCTTTCATGGTAAATGACAGTGCATTGCAAACAATGTAATTAAAATCTGCTGGATCCCCATCATGCATGAACCATATGCATTTTCATATTAGCAGGAGTATGTGGGGTCTGGAAGCATGTTTGAAATAAAGTCCCTGTAGATGTCTCCTGTAAGATATGCTGAGAGAACATATGAACCTACCAGACAGCCCCCTACAATTACAGCCCACACATTAATTATAAACTGATGCTGGTGTCTAGTCTGTATTGTACCATGGGGATTCCGATTTGCCCACAGATATTGTGTAAATTTATTTTTTTCCATCTCTTCTAAATCTTGCCTCATCTGTAAACAAGACCGAAGATACAAACAATGGATTGGCAGTTTGTGCAATAAACGATTGTGAGAAAGACCCTGCACACATTGCAAATGATATGGATACAGGTTTTCCTTGATTCATAGTTCAGCAATGCGATGCCAGACAGCAGCAAAAGTTGGATGACTTAGCTGCCTCTGGTTTTGAAACACAATCTGATACAGTTGTGTAGCTTTGCATCCATTACCATCCATGCAGCCATATGTAAAAATCATATTTGCCTGTTCGTGAAATGAATATCTTGCCATTGTTTAACAGAACTCTTTTCAGTTAAGTCACTACAACTTTAAATGTTGAAGACAGACTAGCTATAAATGTACACAAATGTAACGGTCTACATGTCAATACATCTTTTATCATTTAGTTTCTTTAAACTGAATAACCCAAAAACAAGATTTACTGACATGTTTATATGGATTTTTGTCCTTGTTTTGGTGTGAGGAACCCACCTGCAAGGTTTGTAAAACTGTTTTTGATACAGCACTAATATATATATTGATTGATTAATTACTTAGTTTCTGGTCATAATAAGGTTAGACCAGTGCACATTTGTATTAAAAAGTGTTCAATACAATTATGTTGTAGAACTTTTGAACATTTTCCATTTGTAAACTAGTTATTACACGACCTGGGTTTCTACCATGTAAACTAGTTATTACGCAACCTGGGTTTCAACTCATGGTAGAAACCTAGGTCACGTAATAACTCCGGCTATTTCGGAGCCATGGGTCTGACCACAATAGGCGCCTATTTGACTCTGCTCGTAATGAGTGTAAGAGGATTCTGAATGAGGCTAAGCTGGTTTGCTGAGAGCATGAGGCAGCGTGTAGCTGCCCACAAGTTTGACTCCAAAGATTGTAGGTGGCTCTGCAAATGTGTGCTGAGCAACAGCAAATCGTCCATCCCCTCCTTAATCAATAAATTCAAGGTCCTCACAGAGTGCTTTGTTCGCAGATTCTCATCAAACTCCACATTTGACTCATCTGGAGTATCTGCACCTGATTTCCCTCTTAGAGCTGAGGTTCAACTGGAAGATGTTCATATAACCCCATCTCTGGTATCTAAGATAATATTAAAACTTGAACCCCATAAGGCGAGCAGAGGTGATGGAATTCCGGTCATTGTCCTGAAGAAATCTGCCCCCTGAACTCTCCTCTGTCCTCTCTAAACTCTATAATTACTGCCTTTCTGCTTCCAGTTTTCCTGCCTGCTGGAAGTCCTCCTCTGTGGTTCCTGTATTTAAGAACTTGTGGGAGCCCTCAGACCCATCCAGTTATTGCCCTATCAGCCTCCTACCAATTTTCAGAAAAGTGTTTGAGGCTATTATCAATGCTGAAATAGTTCAACATCTTACTGCCAATGAACTATTCTCAGACAGACAGTATGGCTTTCACCTCTGTTCGTCTCAGGGTTCCCGACAAGCTCCAAAGGAGAATTTGTAATGTGATCGGTCCAGACCTGGCAGCTTGATTTCAACAACTTTCCCACTGGTGAGATGTGGCTTCTCTCTGTCTCTTCTACAAATATTTTCATGGTTTCTGCTCCAACAAATTCAGGTCACTGCTGCTCCCTCCATAATAATTTACTCAAGCAACCAGACTGGCAACAAGGTCCCACCTTTTGACAGTTAAGCCTACCAAATGCAGCCAACAATTCTTTTCCAGAAGCTTCTTTTCTCTCACTTATCGCCTGTGAAACTCCCTTCCGTATACTTGCTTTCCTGACAGCTACAACCTCCAGGAATTTAAATGCAATGACAATTCCCATCTCTTATCCACTTGACTCCAGTCCTTCTCTCATTCTTTCAACATCACCTGTATATCTTGTTCTTTTCCTTTCTTTCTATCTTTGCAACTGTCTTCACATCTATGTTCCCATCTTTCTCTTGCCCTTTCTCTGACACCCCCTGCAACTGATTCTTTCTCTTCACTTTCCTCCTCCCTAAACATTTACTCTCTTATCTAGCCCCCTGTGCATCAGTGGCGGTACCACCTTGCTTGGGGTGAAATGATTAAAGAGGAAAAAAAACAAAACAAACTGGTTACATTCCACCATTACTGATCAGACGTGAACTACTACAAGTCATTCTCAGGTCCACCCTGACCTGAAGTGGTAGCACCTGTTAGGGTCCCAGCTATGGTCAAATAGTCAAAACACTATAAAAGTATAAAAATACTTTTATAGAAATATATACATAAAAATAGATTTTTATAGAAAAATATTGCCAACAATGCATCTTTGAAGGAAAAATTATTACCATAACACATTTTTGAAGGAAAAACAAAAACTTATTCTCAGCAAAACAGTTTTGAATACAAAACTAGAAAACATTTTCATTTTTCTAAAATAAAAAATAATAAAAACAAAAAATTTTAATTAAAATCTGACTGGCCTCAAGTGGAATTCTATATACAACCCATTGCTTAAGATGCAGGTAAAATAAGTGGCTCCCTATACCATTCTAGTAGTTACCTGACTTCTCATGCCATCCTCTAGCTATATAAAAGCCAGATCTGGCCAGAAATTGGGGTACTGTGGCCATATTTGGGCAGGAACCACCCAGACCTCATTTTTCAGTTTTGATAGAGTTCAGAAGCGTCTCTGAGGCCTTGTTGGAGAAGAATTATTTTGCATACTCTAACCTCTCACAGGTAGGATGTAGTGAGTCTATTACTGCTCTCTTGCTACTACAGTGGAAAGTGCATGGAGAAACTCCATCACCTAGTTCCACCAGGTCTGACCTTCAGGGCTAGGATCCTCCATGCCACTTACATATAGCAAACCACCCATAATCCCTTTGTATTCCATCAGTGGGAAGTAAGTTCCACTCAAACAGCTTCTTCTCATGAAACCTGGCCCTATGGAACAAACTTCTAATAGGATTTTTCTTTGATCACCACACTCTTGACCTGTTCATGTTTAGAAAACCATTATATATGCCTCTTATCCATATAAACTACTTTAAAGTAACCCTCTATTTTAAGTCCTTTCCCACAAGCCAAGGCCATGTACAGGTTGTGAACCATATCGTAAAAAATGCACACAAAGTAAAGGAACCTTACTGTAAAAAAAAAAGTGCAAGATATTGATTAAATATTTCTATCTAAGAAAATTGTTTTTATAATTGCAATAACATTTTTACTATATAAAAAATATATATTGAGAGACCTCTTGCTTATTATGCTTCTCAAGTTATATAACCAGCTGTGCAACATGTCATGCAGTCTACAAAGGTTTTGAGTCATTGCATAGGTATATTTATCCAGCTACACTCTGGGACTGTCTATGATGATGTTATTTTTAAGTATGACTACAGTACCGTGAGACTTGTAAGATGTTCCATACATGTTTTGTAAGGTTTAAATCTGGTAATAGAGTACCTGGAAGTCAGCAGAATGTTCCTGGAACCAGTTTCATGTTAGCTGTGCACAATAGGTTATCTGGTTTTTGTTTTATACTGCTACAGAGAAATACCCACGATCAATTGGAATATCTTTGTTTATAAACTTGATTTCTTAGTGTGTGTTTATTTTTGCTGCTTGTATTTTTGTGTGAGCATGTGTTTACTCTAAAGACTCTATAAACTCTCTTCTAAACATACTGCAAACTGTATAGATATTTGCAGTTGTTACAAACCAGATAAAAAAGATAAATGTTAAATTTGGCTGCTACAAATTCTAAAATATTTGTGTGTATTATACAGGAGATATTTTTTTCTCAGGATTTTGTAGCCTTAAGTACATGAATAATTACTATAGTTTAATTGTTAAAAACAGCAAGATAAAATCTTTGTATTGGATACTTAGATGTATAACAGTAAGAGAACTTATCTGAGAGTAATTTGGTACTAAAAGATGATAAACTTTTTACCATTGATCTGTATTTTGTGATTAAACTCTGAACAGCAGAGCAATATAATAATGTACAATACTTGGGCTTCTCAGAAATGTTTATATTCACCCTTTATCTACAGTAATTGACTCTTGGAGAATGTCAGTGTGAAATAGCAAGTATTTGGCAATAATGATGAATATGAATATTACTTTTTTGAAATGTAAATGAGTAAAGTTGCTGATGAAACTATTGGTCACATTTTAAAGACTGAATTACAACATTCTTTCTTGAATTCTATATAAAAAATAATCTTCAAAGTGACATTTTAATTTTTGCAACTCCAACATTTTTTTTTTTTGTATTTTAGAACAAACTTCTTGAATACATTTTTTCCTATCTACTGATGTAAACTTAGTCTTTTTTGCAGTAAATAAATTCATTTATTTGGAAATTCTTGCAAAAAATCAAATAATTGTCATATTTTAATGAAATTTCAGGACTTATTGATAAATGAAGGACTTTATTTTTGAAAATTTATTTTTATTTCTATGCTTATAAATGTGGCAATTTTTGTAGATAGGGACACCCATATACAACATACAAAAATAAAAGTGATAACTATAGTAAATTTAAATCCAAAATTTCTAAACTTCAATAGAACATTAAATTACAGAGAATATTTTAAGTTTTTAAGATTACTGATTACTTAAATTATATCCATCTGTTATAAAGCTGTCAAACACAACTGCAGCTTATCTGACACGTTAAAAAAAGATGCATTTCTGTAATATTTTAAGCTTAAATAATATTTCAAATCAGTTAATATTCCTCGGTTTCAGAAAAGTACGTTTTAATTTTGGAAGATTTTTAAATGGAATTACATTGCAGTAAATGAGGGCTAAAAACAAACATTTTTTCAGTCATTATAAATTTCTGAAGTTGAAACTTTAAGAAAGATTTTTCATTAAAAAAAAAATTCAGTTTAAATTTTAGGTACTGCAAATTAGTGGAGATTATTTATTTTTCATTTATTTTTCAAATATGACTGATGTCTGTATAAATAATTTATCATTTTTTTTCTCCATATTATAAAGTGCATAATTGTTAATGTGGTACTTGTAAAATTTCCATGATATTGTCATGAGGGCGTGGCAGTTGAAACTTTTGACTCTGCTTATAGGCCTTTGTCTTTTTCTTATTCCTACTCCTTCATAAAAGAGCAAATAAATCTTAAATATTACTGGTTCATTTTCTTTAACAGAATCTTGTGGATTTTGTTTATTGTGTATCTGCCAGAAATGAGTGGCTATGTTTTTTGTTGATTTGGGTGATATTTTGATTAACTAATGTTTACTAAACAGTACAATTTAATTAAAGATGAAATTTAGAAATCGTACAACAGCTATGGGGCTGTTTTGTCCCAATCACTTTTCTTGAGGCACTAAGAGATGCCTGTTTTAGAAATACAGAAGTGCTAACATCTTGGTAGTGAATGGTTTCCTAGTGGATTTTCTTTAACTGATTTTCAGGAAAGAAGTTACCACAATTATGAGGATTTCACAACTGAAATCTCTGTAGAGTCACAATGACCACTGGACAGAAAATCTGTAGAACCTAGTTGCTGATTTTGACATGTAATGACTGAAGATCAAAAACCCCACCAAATACCAATGCTAAGAATAATATTCAATCAATTCAAAGTCCTTACACCTACAGCAGACAAGGTTGAATGTGTTACTCATAAATTCTCTGAGCACTTAAAAAAACAAATTCTACTAATGTGATACCTTGTCCTGGCTGCTTCACTGCCCCTGGTCTGGAACCTTTTGTGATGATGATGACCCGAACCAGAGTGGGTTGATGCTGTTGAAACGGCACCAGTTATGATGATGCTATCAACTGCTAGATGTGATGATCTTGTCACAGTAGCTGGTCTTCAAGACGTCTATTACAACAGTGAACCTTTCTGCCCATCCTGTGTTCTTTGATCTCAGAAAAGTCACGTTGAAAACTAGTAGCCGCTTTTTACCACCTCAAACCAGACCGGAGACTCGTGTACACTTGTGTTAAAAAAAATAATTATTGCACCAAAAAAAATAAATGAATAAGTTTGAAGACGCCCAGATGAGTTATAAAAGAAAGTCTTTGTATATATATATATATATATATATATATATATATATATAAAAAAAACAGTTATAAAAGCAGAATATACAATCGCCGAATTTCAAAGTTTACAATGGAGAGAAGGATTCATTAAAGCAATCAGAGCTTTCAATTTTCTAAATAAAAATTTATTTTCATAACGGAGCTAAGTTTTCATTAAGAATAGTCAGAGCTTTCAATTTTCCGAATAAAAACAAGTCTTTTCACAGCTTTTTATGGAAATGGCCGAACGGGAGTGACATGGCGGCTGATGATGTTTCTTTACATCTTCAGCCCTAAGCTCTATGGAGGGTGACCAGTCTCCGAGTCGTGGCCCCCAGTTGGGAACACTTTTCCCCTCAGTTGTTACATCTCTACTGCAATTTCAAAAATTACTCAGGTTTTATAATTGTCCCCAATTCTCTAGGGGGATAAACCAGGTATCTATACAAATCAAAACTTTGACCAATGAGATTATTCTCCACCTACATGATTCAAGGTGGAGTTATGCCCTTGGTTCAACCAATGAGGCAACACATCTCATATGACGTAATTTCTTTTTGTCCTCTTCTTCCCTATTACATCATCTTTGGTTTTCAAAAATTCTAAAATCATTTCCCAGCAGATGTGGGAACAAGGATTTGACCTTAATTTAACCCCATCAAAAGTCCTGACAACTTGTTGTGACTAGCCATTTCTCACTTCCACTAGCCCTTGTAATTTGTTCCTGAATACAATGGGAAAAATTTATTCTCTTTTTTCCCGATTTCCAGCTAATTTCTCTATTTTTCGGATTTTACAAGTACATAAGTATTAAATATATATATATATATATATATATATATATATTTTAAACAGAACTCATATCACGAATTACAATAAAGCACAGCCAACAATACCACTAACAATAATCTCCCTCACTTAGTCATACTAAACCAAAAGTAGATTTACATGGAAATAGGGTTACACTACAACTACCATATATACAGTAGTAACAGTAGAAAGCTATTGGGTTGTTCAGAAAGTGCATGCCAATTTTTAATGGAAATTAAAACACAAAATAAAATTGTTATTAAATATTTAACTAAATATGATCCATTTTATTACACCACCTTTCTCCATTTTTTTCTTTCAATTTAAAGATTCTATCTTTCCAGAATTTTGGTGGTTTTTTGGTAAAGAACTCCTTATAAATTAGAATGAAGACCTGTCTTTGATGTGTTTAAACTTATCTCATGTTGTTTACCACAGGATTTTCTTCAGTGAACATTATTGTAAATGATCTGTTTCTTATAAAAAATTTACTTAAAAAAAGGGGTGTATTTTCATTGTATTATACAGAAAATCACAGCTAGAAATGTGATCTAGAAGATTTAATTCGGATCATGTGTTATCTAAACATTGTAGTAGTCAAGCTTCATTAAGTGCTTATAGGTGGTGGATTTGGATAAATTTAGTGTTTCTGTCAATTCTTGCATTGTAATGCAGGTTTTAAATAGTGAGAACAGCACAATTCTTTCTTGACAATTCTAGTGGAAAGTTAAGTGAATACTATCTAGTTTCCAAAATCAGACTGTCTCAGGTGATATTGCATTATATTTTTCATTGCATTTATATTTCATGGCTGGTAGCACCAATCAGCATGGTTAACTGATATTCCTTTGCTGACCTTTTATTTTTATTTGGTACATCTGGTTTTGCGAGGGGCAAGCCATTTACTTTTTTTTCTGGCATCTTGGCAACACCTCACCTAAATTATGAACGTACATGCAAAACAAGTCTTTGCCCACTTCGATCCACAATGTAAGTCTCTTTCTTTACTTCCCTCTGATCTTACAAGTGGCAGGAAGATGACACTTGCCTTCAACGAGTGCTTCTTTGCAAGGGTGGTGGGGGGGCTCACCTATCTGTATTCTTTCTGCATCTGCTCTCTTAAGATCTCCATCATTCCCAGCATCATCGTCATTGTCTAACTCTGCCATTGTTTCTTCTGATGATGCAGAGGAACTGCTTGACACTGTTTCTAAAACCCAAAAGTGTCCCTGATTCATTCTTGGACGATGTAACACTTCCATTTTCTTCTTCCATAGCAGTTGATCTGAAACGCCAATAAAGATCTTTGACATGTGGTACACCATTGACTAGAACAGTCTCAGGGCTGACTATCCAATCAACTTGTCTTGAGCTGAATATGGTGGTACATTGGCCATTGTTGTTTTTTTTTTTTTTTTTTTTTTTTTATTGTATCATTCTGAGCAAGGCGGTAATGCCACTGATGTGCAGGGGGCTACATAAGAGTAAAAAGATTAATTAGAAGAGAGTGAAGAGGAAGACGAACCAGTCAGAAAGGAGCAAGAGAGGGATGGGAATACAGGTGTGATGACAATTGCAAAGGTGGGGAGAAAGGAAAGGATATACGGGGTGGTGAAAGAACTAAAGTCAAGTGGTTAATAGATGAGTATTGACATTGCATTTAAATTCCTGGAGGTTGTAGCCGTCAGGAAAGCAAGAATATGGAAGCGAGTTCCACAGGCGGGAAGTGCGAGAGAAGAAGCTGCAGGAGTAGAATTGTCATCTGCATTTGGTTAATCTAACTGTGAATGGGTGGGACCCAGTTGCCAATCTGGTTGCACGAGTGAACACCTGTTGCAGAGGCACCAGTGACTTAAGTTCGTTGGAGCAGAAGCCATGAAAGTATTTATAGAACAGACAAAGGGAGGCCACATCTCGTCGGTGGGGAAGTGGCTGTAGTCGAGCCACCAGGTCGGTACCTATCACATTACTGATTCTCCTTTGGAGCCTGTCGATAACACTGAGATGAACAGCATCTCAAAGACAAGATGTCCCTCTTGATATGGATTACCTACAACTCCAGGGGGTGATGTCGTCATATCTAACCCATTCATGCTGTTCGTATCAGTAAATTCCGTTGGCTAGTACAGCTGACAGCATTATGTCATCCTTAGGCATCATGTTGTACTAGGACACTGCGTTCTGGTTTCAGTTCTTTTAATAGTGTGGTGACACCATTCCACTATACCATTATCCTCTAGAACATAGGCACGTTGGTATTGTATTTGCACCCTCATTCACCTGCAAAGGTCTGAAAGTCATGATCATAAAATGTGGGGGCATTGACTGCCAATATTTTGACCAGTAGACCACTTTCACAGAAGACAGATTTCAATTGTTGTATGATAGTTGATGCATCTTGGCATGTCAGTGTGTACCATATAGTGAAACATGTTGGACTGCAATCTGTCAATGTCAAAGAATGACCACTATTGTAATGTTATGTCCATATACAACCAAAATCAGTTACCATCCACTTCAAGCTTTTCTCTTCGCCAACGGACCAAGGCTGAGTCTACCATTGAGCACTCTTCACAGGCTTCTATGGTCGACTTAATGACTGCTTTCTTAGTTGAGGAACACACTCTTTGAACAAAGTAGGCTGGATGCCAGGATGTCCACTTTGTCGATATATGGCCTGGATATGAACAGGTGTCAGTTGATCAGTTATGACTTCACATGACAGCTGTGGGGTTTTTGGATTCTGGTCTTACCATGTGAAATCACCTCTTTGGCACTCTAGTTAGTTCATCCGCCAGATTTTACTTTGATGAAATAAAGATGACATTGACCCTCAAGCTGTCTTCTTCGATCAGTCACTCCTCCATACTAAAATTTCAGTTGTTGCTTTGACCTTTACTCGCCAGGATGTCAGCCAATCAATGGTACACACACATGCACACAGTCTGTGTAGAGATACATCACCTTAGCTTGCCACTGCAGCACAAGATGGTCTTTCAGTGTGGCGTGAAGTTCTGCCAAATTTATATGCTGAGCGTGAAGCTAGCATGCACCATATTCTTCCAACACCAGGCCCATTGCCAAAGAGCTTGCATCTACCAATATGTTTAATTCTTCATCCACGCACCAGTTACCTTGAGTAGGGTCATACTGGCACACTTTCGTCACTACTTCAGCCATCATCTGCTTGAGAGAAATGTCATTAACTGTTGTAGTATCCCTTCGTTACCATACTTGCTGGTCTCTTCATTACTCTGGTTGTAGTGTGAAGCCAGCTGCAGACAGGAAAGTGTCCTACTAACTTCTTATGAATAGAAAATACTGTATGTCTTGTCATTATAACTGGGAGTTTTAGAACTGTGCTCACTTGCTTCCACTGCAGCATGTTGCGCTCCACACAAACTTGGAGCTCTAGTATTAGGCCTTCATCCTTCAGATGCTTGGTGTCCCTGCTAGTCAAACCGAAGGACTTAGGTCTTCCCTTGACCTCATCTGCAGACATTGTCTTCATTTACATATATGTTGTTGACATAGACTGATGTGGCTCACATTATTGATTCCTTTTGTGTTAACACCATCTTGAGACTTTCATAATTAGTAGTGCCACATTGAGGCCAAATACCAAGCATGTTAGACAATATCTTTCTCCTTTGACAATTAGTTTGAAATGCCCATAGTGATTTGTGAACATGTATCTGCAGATAGACTCTCCTCAGGTAAACCTGGACAAATTTAACCCCCTCTTAACACCACTCCTGCAATTTGGTGGTACACACATCTGGATTTGCAGTAAAGCTGTTCACATGGTTTAATTATCTGTAATCCATCACTGGCCGTACTTTGTTTTTGCTAGGCTGTACAACAGCCATTAGCAAGATCAAACTCTTTAGGGGTCTAAGCTGCTCATCTAGATATGTTATTAACTGCCTGTTTAGCAATCCATGTCTTGTAAGCAAGCCCTGATTTTATTGGACACCAAATACTCTGGAATTTAATTCCACAGCTGATCTGGTGCTTCATTCAGCCATGCTCTATTTGATTCATATCACACTGGCGTTTTTTCCTTCATCTCCATATAGAGGGCAAGTGGATCACCCCCCAGGTACAATGACAGCAGGTTCACCATGTCATCCACCATCTGAAGGTTTGCTACCAGTTTCACCTTCTTTATCCATGCCACCACATCATCCTCACCAGTAAATGGCTTTATCATGTTGTGGTTAGTCTGTACTTGTATCATTGTGGTAACTTGTAAACCCCGAAATAACTTGTAAATAGTGGGAACAGCACAATTCTTTTTTTCCTTGATAGTATTCACTTAACTTTTCACTAGCATCATCTTGTTTTCAAAATAAGACTGTTCCAGGCAATACCGCGTTTATATCTTATTGGCTTGTCAGTCCAAACAGCATGACCGACCAATCATATAATTGGAATATTCTCTTGCAAACTTTTTTTTTAATTTTTTTTACTCATCTGGTTTCATGGAAGGAAAGCCATATCTTCTTTTTTTTTTTTTTCATATGCAATCTTTGTAACACCTCACCTAAATCATAGACCTACACATGAGACAAGTACATACCCACTTCACTCTACGAGATAGGTCTCTTCCTTTGCTATACAAGTTATTCTCAATCAATGTCTTGATTTGGTCATCTGTAATGGCAAGGAGGTCTGCCTGAATGTTCTTCATTAAAGAATCTACAATCTCCAACTCTAAACTTAACAGATCACTTTCATATAGTTTTGTCAGCTAAATCACCTTCACTGTACATAGCATATATCTTTCTTTGTTTCTTGCAATGCATTTTTGGCTTTATGGTAACAAAAAAGCATCACATGTCTAAAATGCACCTTATAATCCTCCATTTTCATAGAGATATAAAATTAACATGAATTAGGTAATTTTCTCAAGAGTTTGAAGTGTGCTTTAATATCTGTAAATAAATTTGTGTTAAAACATGAATGACTAAAAATTGGCACAAACTTTCCAGACAACACACTATTACACTCGCTTTCAACCTTGACTAAGGTGTGTCATTTACTCAACTTATCTTGGTTCAAGGCTTCAATAATGGTAATAATTTGAGAGCACAATCTACAAGAAGCTTCCCATTTCTTATAGCAGATACTGCGTTTTACATATTCTATCATATAAAAATTTATTCTAATCATCTTTTGCATCTGTGATTGTGTTTAATGCTTTCTTTTTCTTTTACAAATGATCAGATTTTAACTGTGTGGGGGGGATGTAACTTTGGATACAAAGCAAATGCACTTATACACATCTTTTCTATTAATGAAATTTTGATTGTTATAGGGAAGAAGAGCAAAGCTAATCTAAAAAGATCAGCTTCAGGAGCAGTTGGTTCTAAAAAATATGTGCAACATATGTCACAAGTAGTATAAATTAAATATACTACTCGAAATATTAGTTTTATAATGACATAGAAAATTCTACTGGTACGAAAGATAAATGGAAAAATAATAATTGCAGTTGTATGTCGGTGACAACTGTAATTAAAATTGCTATATAAACAGTTTCATCTTTTCCTATTGCAGGCCACTGGCTTTGCCAGTAATCTACCACTTCCTCATTATAACTAATAATTTTCTGTACTGATGGACTAAATATTTTTAGCATGGGAATGATGACGGTGATTGTGATTTGGTGACTAAACATGAAATTTTTTTTTTGTGTTTAATTAAAATTTCTTTTTTTGAGCTTTGGTACTCATTAAATGCATAGTATCAGTTTACTGATTCCACATTCCATTGTCTAACCACCATAGTCAATTAAACTTTTACCTAAATTTTAATATAAGTGGATCACTGAAGAGATTCTTAGCCTGATGCAAAAGAGACAGAAAATGATGCCAAGATATGGAATGGAATATAAGAGACTACGCAAGGAAATACGAAGCAAATGTAGACATGCTAAAGAAAGACAGCTCAATGACAAATGTGCCAAGTAGACAGACTGAGTACAACAAATAATGGATAAATCCACAAAAAAATAAAGGAACATGGCAAAGGACATGCTCAGCAAGATGTAAAAGATGGCACACTAATACTAAAAAAATAAAACATGCTTCTGAGATGGAATGAGTACATCGGAGATCTCATTGATGACATGAGAGAGCAACCAACAAGCAATACAAATGCAGAAGGACCTTCATCTGTGCTTTATTGACTATGCAAAGGCATTTGATAAAGTATTACATAAAGACTTGATAGAGATGCTCGGCAACCTCGACATTTTCGGAAAAGACGTTAAGATAATCAAGAATCTATATTGACAGCAAACTGCTTGTGTATGGATAAGAAGCAAACTCAGCAGATGTGCAAAAATAGAAAGGGGCATAAAACAAGGATGTGTTTTCTCATGGGATCTTTTCAACCTGTACAGCAAAGCAGTTATGAGAGAAATAAAAGCCTTGCCAGGATTCGACATCGGTGGCCATAATCTCAACAATATCAGATATGCAGATGACACGGTGCTGATAGCAGACACAGAAAGGAAGATTCAGGATCTTCTACAGAAGTTAGCAAAAGAAAGCTAAAAGAAAGGACTGAGTATAAACCTCAAGAAAGCTGAATGTATGGTCATCAGCAAAAAGAGTGTGAATGGATAGAGAAGCAAGAAATATATCAGAAAGAGCAGTCATAAAAGAAAGTATTATAGCAAAAGAAAGCTGTGGAGAATAATAGTCACCCACATCCTGTAGTTAGTTTCATTAGTGAACTAATGAATAAGTTATATATCTTTTATATATGACTACTGCTAACATTTTAGATGCCTTTTATCTTTTTTTTTTTTTTTTTTAATATGGATATACAGTCAAAGGGTGTGTCTGTCTGTTTTATTGATTCATTGCTGTATATTAATATTCCTGCAACCCTAGCCATACTTTGACAAATGATCACATTAGTTCATTTCACTTGCATGTTATTGATTTTTAATAGTTTCAAATCAATAATTTTTTCTTCCCATCTTTTTTACTATTATTGTTCTGATTCTCCTAATTTATGAACATTGTCTTCTATCACTGAACTGATTCATGAGTTAAAAGAATATTTCTATTTTTGGATTTCATCTAGCTGAAAGTTTCTCTAGAAAATAAGATGCGTAAAAATTGTGTGCAAAAAATTTTTCTTAAAAGAAAATACAACAAACTTTTATTGTATTTCCCTCTATTGTAATTTATACCCAAATGGATTTTGTTTTGATGTAATGAATGACTGAATATAATGTTTTTTTTTTGTTTTTTTTTCTGAGTGGGATCTTGTTAATAATTTATATTATAATAAAAAAAATTATTTGCCTGATATCAGGCTTTATTTTTCTTTCTTTTCTACTTAGTGCCTTAAATGCTTGAAAATCCTTTTTTTTGTTTTTTGTTTTTTTTTGTTTTCATTTTACCCCAAGCAAGATGAGACCATCGCTAGTTTGCAGGAGTTTACAATGAGAGAAAAGATTAAGTCTTCAAGAAGATAGAATATGGCAATCGATGTTGCATTTAAAGTTTTGGAGATTTTAGCTATCAGGGAAGCAAGTAAATAGAAGGGAATTTGAGAGGCAGAAAGTACGAGGAAAGAAACTGTTGGTGTAGAAGTGGTGGTTAGGTTTAACTATTTCAATGTAAAGTGGTTGAATTTAGATGTCAATCTAGTAGTATGCTTAAATTCATGTGGATGGGCACCATGTAAAAATGCTCATCAGAGCAGTTGCCATGAAAATACTTGTAGAAAAGACAAATAGAATTCATATATCAGTGAGAAAGTGACTGAAGTTGAGATGCATTGTCAGGACTGATTACATTGCAGATCCTTCCTTGGATTTTGTTGAGAACCTCCAGATCAATATCAGGAGCACTAAATCAGATATGGCAACAGTATTCAGTGCATGGACGAATGGTAGATTTATAAATATGCAAGATGGATTCTGATGAGATGTTTCTTTCTGGCATGACATGGAGATCCAAACTTTCTAGCAGTAGATGCAGCTATAAATGTGATATATTTGTTCCACTTCGGGTTAGTTAAAAAAAAAAAGTGAGGCCAAGAAGTTACAATGTGTTTTTCTTAAGGAGACTTGCATCAGCCAGGCTGATGGCTGGTAGGAAAGTTTCTCTATGGTGGTTAAAGGATGCAGCAACTAGGTTTACTTTGTCAGCCTTAACATATTTTCTATTGAGACGAGAATAAATGGTGATGTCATCTATATAGATGCCTACCTGGGAATTGATAACATCAGGAAGATCATTTCTGAAGACCAGAAACAGCATAGTTCCTAGGAGCCTTAAGGGACACTCGCATTCATGTGAAATAACCTTATAGCTTGCCTGTTCAAAATGATCTTCATTTCACAATTTGATAGTTTGATTTAATCTAATCAATCCTATCATCCAGAAATACTGTAGCACTGGAACTTGCACAGAAGGCCAGCATATCAAACCCTGTCAAATGCTTTAGAGATATCTAGAACAACAGCTCGAGCTTTGCCATTACTATCAAGAGCCTGGTATACATGGTCAGTGATTTTAAATATAAATATTTTGCTGAGTACATTTTTGCAATGTTGATTATTCTCTTTGATTATTAGAGCAGACAATGTGAAAATTTTAATCAAAGTAGCAGTTTGTAGAAAGACTTGAATTGATATCTAACATTGTTGGAAGTTGTTAACTGAAACAATTTGGCTCAGAATTGCTAATTTCAAAGCTTTACATTTCTAAATTTTGCTACTTGCATACTGTACACCTTTGATTGATCATAGTGAAAGTATACACCTCTTTTAGTCACTGGCACCAAATATAATACAGCAAGGTGTTATCAATTGAAGTGCAATGTGTTTTCATAAGTTCACTATATTCACTTTTTTAATATAAATATCTTGAATATTACACTGAAAAATTTTTTAGATTCAAATTCAGCTACATATTTTACTAAAAAAATTTATATGATTAGGTGCCAGCTAGTTTATGTGAGATGCTGCCTATTTCTGATATAATGGATCTCATAGAAATATTTAATTTATGCATTTTTGGTAAAGTGTAAGTGTTTTGGGGTGGTGTTTGATGAGTTTTAGACTAGAATTGTCTTCTTTTTTTTAGTAAATTCTTGGTTTTGTTGTTGAATTTTTGTCTCTCTTTATGACTTTTTGTTCATAAATCATTCTGTGGTAAATCAACAAATTTCAAATTTGGTACAGTTATTGAGCTTTCTGATATAAATTGAATGGTACCTATTTTTCATCTCTAGGTTAAACAGTTCCTGAGATATGAACCTTTGATTTTTGCCAAAAAGGTGAACTTTTGGAAAACAGTCACAAAATATAAATAACAATATTTCAATTGTTTTTTCACCCACAAAGCCAAATTGTATAATATTTTAAAGTACTTGTATAAATCTAAAAGGTGATCTATTTATTTTTGTTTAAAGGTCAAACAAGATAATTGACCATAACTTTTGACTTCTAGTTTCTCCAAAAAATATATCTTCTTCTCTCTCTCTCTCTTTTTTTATTTTTATTTTTATTTTTTTTAATTTAACAAATTTATCTACCTTATGGCAAGGTATGTACAAAATTTTGTGGTGGACTTTTGACTGTGGCCTGAGTTACAGGAGTTTTACTGAGTTGGGCTAAGTTCAAAATAGCGGATTTTGCTATTTGTCACAATATGCTAATATTTTCATATCTCCCAATATCATCAAGTTATATATTTTTAGAAAGCTCCTCGAATGCTGATTTAATATTCACATGAGAACTATGATTATAAAATGAACATATATCACTTGAAGGAGGTCCCATGCCTTGAGAGGATATTATTTTTTTGTTTGTTTGTTTACATTTTTATTATACAACGAATAGATTTTTATATGGAAAAGTGACATTATGACACTTTTTAATTAATTTTTTTTCATTAAGGTAACATATCCAACAAAGGATGAAATGTGTCACTTAAGATAAGTTTTCCTTTTGTACTTCTAGTAAATTTTCACACACATAACTTCAAACATTATTTTAGTGGACATTTGCCATATATATTTGACTATAGTAGGAATTTTTATGATCAGTTTCTTATGCAAAAAATTCACGGGTTGCACTATATATATATATATATATATCTATATATATATATTTTAATCCCCCCAAACAAAGGAAACAATGCCACTAAGACACAGGGATTACTCAGTGTGAAAGAAATATGAAAGTATAAAAATAGACTTTTATAGAAATATATACATAAAAATATACATTTGTGAATGAAATAGATTATTACCATGACACATTTTTGAAGAGGGGAAAGATTGCCATAATACATTTTTGAAGGAAAAAAAATTATTACTAGCAGTACATTTTAGAATACAAAACTAGAAGACATCTTCATTTTTCTAAAATAAAAAAAATAGAAATAATTGTCAAAATCTGATTAAATCAACCGTCTCACTATAACCAAACATTAAAAAAACAAACAAATTTTAAAACCCCACTTTTTTAGCATTAAATAACCCACAGAGGTTGATATGCCGTTAAACAAAACTCAAACTCAGGTTCTCTTCTATGACCATCAAAATAATGATCCCCATGTAAAACATAAACATGGGTTCAATTCTTGGACCAATATTTAATAACTTCTACATGGCTAACCTTGAAAATAAGATATTTAACAACACTAAAAACCCTCCATCAATTTAAGATATGTAAAGTATGTTATTGTCATAGTTAAAAACATTGATGAAATACATGAACTCCAAGAAAATGTAAAAAAAAAAAATACTCTGTTCTTAACTTCATACATGAACTTAACAAAAAAATTCCTTTTCTTGATGTATTGATAGTAAATGCATTATTCTTAGTGACTATCTCGCCATTCAGTCAGTTAAGTGCCATACGTGATGCACACTTGGGCGATCATGTCTCGAAAGAGACATGACTGACTGGGCAGAAGATTATCCCGCAGTAGGTTGCCATTGCTTTCTGTGGTAGACTGGTTGCCAATCAAGGCTATAGAACCCAATCTGTCCTGCTATTTAACCCATAACTGGAAGGAAGAGACAGATTAATACCTTTCCCAAGGCTATTTGCGTGTAAGTGAAGGCAGTGAATTCAACTGGAATTCAAACTCGGCTCCCCAATTTCTTGTTCCGAGCTGCTACCCAATGCACCACAATGCACATCTCGCCATTATAAAAACAAAAATAGCATAAAACTAATTATGTACTTTATTAAATTTAACACAACCAACTTAATCATATGCAGTAACTCTTCTGTCAACTAGTGTTTTGCAAATGACCAACATTGTATATCAGTTTAAATGTCCTTTAGGAGATTGTATCTTTGACAAAAAAAAGTTAAGTATTTTGGCTTGATGATAGCATTATCAAACTGTCTTACACTCCATTTGTTGGATACAAGTTCTATCACACAACATTTAAAGACACCTTCACAATAGAGGAAAATATTTGACATCACATCACCAATATTTTACACCATGAAAATGGTAAACTTCAAGGCTCTCTATATCAAAAGCAACCAACACTGAACAAGATTCATTACGGGTATTGTAGCAATGTTTTAAAATGCATTTGAGTTGACAGACATTTAATACCATGTTGCAATTTACCATTTTTCCATACCTATTTTGTAATGGGAACACTTGTCTACAAAGCATCATAATGACAACGATTAATTTTAAAATAATTATAACAGACCATGTTTACAAAAAATCACCATCACGATGATTGCAATTACATTGTTTGCTTCTGCAATTCACCCCTGAGGATGATCGTAGAGGTGTTCAAAAGTATGTGGGTTATCAAGAACTACAGTGTCTTTGATGAATTTCAACTTAACATCAAGAAGATAATTAGAGAACTAGAACAGTTTATTGCTAAAAAAAAAAAAAAATAGACAGACATGTTTGTATTATTTAATGAAGCAGGCTTGAATGAAGATGTGCAGCATATATATATATATATATATATATATATGCAGGTTTCATTAAAAATGATAGACAAAGTATTATGGCTAAGGTTTTTTCATATAATTTTTCATCTGATTTTTTTTATTTTTTATTTTTTTTGCAGAATATAAATTATATAAAAAAAAAATTGTTCAAATGTTTTGTTTTTCAGATTGCTTTCGGCTATACTTTTAGCCATTATCAAGGATGATTTTTATGTTACATGTAACTGAATATGTATAGTGTTTATGTATGTGTATGGTGTCGTGTGTGTTTTATATTTCAAAAGAACATTGTTGCTGTGTTTGTAATTCATATTATTAAGTGTTAGATTTTTCTTTTTTATTAATAATGCTTCCGTTACTTTTAGCCTTTTTGTTTTTTTTGCATCTGGAGGTTGCTATTTGTATTCTCAACGAGTATGTTATGGATAGTTTGGTAGGTCTTGTGTGTGTGTGTGTGTGTGTGTGTTTAAATGAGTTCAAATTGAACTAGGGTCTGAGAGAAGGAAGGTGATTCATGCATTTGGTTTTTGTTGAAAATATTAATGTTATTTTCTTTCTGTATGTTTGTGGTTGATACTGGTTACATCAGAAAAAGCCTGATATGGTAATCAATAAGATGGTTAGGAAAGCCGTTTTCAGTGACATTAGCAGTGGTGATCATGCACACTACATGTTTTCTAGTTTGCAAATTACAAAGGAAGTAGGCACAATTTTTTTAAATTATCAAAGGTTTAAAAAATTCTTTAATTTCAAGTGTCTTGTCTAGATATATATTTTTTTTACTTTGTATGATTGTATTGTGATGCCTTCTTTATCAGCCTATGGTTCACCAGAACCACAGATAGCTTCCTTTTTTTCTCTGGTCATCTGAAATGTTCAATACTGCAGTTGATCGATGAATTGGTCTTTTCAACTCCCAGCCTGTTCTGCTCCCACATTGTGATTAGTTTGATCGCAGACAGGCCAAGATTTGTTGTATCCCTGCCTTGGACTGGTCCGAATAGAGTGAAGATGTCCAGTAATAAAAAAAAAAAAAAAATAAATAAATACTCAGAAGAATGCAGGAAAAGAAATATCATGATTTATCTTGAGTATAATATACAATAATTTAATAGTGTGCATGCAGGATTATCAATGTAAATTGTCCCTAATTGGATGCGACACTTGGTTAAACTGGTAAGGGTTGGCTTGTATATATATCAAAAATTTTGTTTAGTTGATTTTATTAACTTTGGTAAGTCTGTCTCTAGGCTGATGTCAGAATTCTGCTTAGTCATATGCAGACTTGGGCAATCTCCCGTTGAAGTCTCTGTCTGGTCTCTCAGTCAGATCTCTGATCTCTTTCTTGATTCATTTTATGCATTCACTTTTATTGGTGTCTTCCCCACCTATAATCTTCACTACCTGTTATGGTGCCCTCCTATGAGGAATGGACTCTTCCTATTACTATATAATTACCTGCAGGAAGGAGTAGTTAAGTATGGCAGTTAAGTACACAGCTAAAGCCAGCTACTAGTCAGGCAATAAGCACGCACTTATTTTTATTTACTTATTACTAACACTTGTACATATGTTCTTGTTATACTGATACACTGTTTTGAAACTATCTTCTGTGTTCCATGTCTTACTTCCAGCCAAACTGGTCCTAGAAAAAAAATGTTCCAAACTTGGTAGTCTACCCTCTCTTGGGTAATGGTTGCAGACAACATTCCTCCCACAACTTCTTTCTCTTTTCTCAGTGGGCCACCTGTGCCCACAACCCCTTAGTGGGTGCATGGGTGCAGTTAAGTCCTCCCATCCAGTCTTTTAAAATAAAAACAACTATTGTTCACACACACCTTTTGTTTGGTCTGAAATTTTAGTGCATTAATCTGGCCCTCTCAGGGCAATATCATTCAACACTCGCAATTTGTTTTCACCAAAACAAATTTATCAGCTGAATATTTTTCCCTTTGTATGGCCCCGGATACTGAACACCTGATTTTTTCATTAAGTAACCTTTTCACTTCTTAACTGGCACTTAGGGATTTTACAGTTTTTATCAGCCAACTTTCAACACCTGAATTAGACATTATCCTCTGCCAGACATCTGGCTTGTTCTCATAATTTTCAATCTCTGGGAACGGTTATTCATATATTTAACCCTTTTCATGAAAAGTTTAACAGTACATTTTTTACTTATATTCAAATGAAAAATTATTAATTACCAGCAACCAAATAATGTCACAGTATCTCAAAAACACATAAGAATAAGAACCTTTTTTTTTCCCCCTTTTTCAATATTCTTTACTTTTGTATTGCTATCTCCAAATATGAATATAAAATATTTATATACTTTTCCCTTTTGTGTGTGGTCAGAGTTAGTTCTATCTTTAGAAAACTTTGTTGCATTATGCCAAATTGTCTAGTCAATATGTTATTGCTATCATCTCTCCTCTCATCTATAAATACAACTTTTTTTCTCCTATCCATTCAAAGAAAATCAATTAGAATATTTTGAATTATTTTCCCTACCTTTGGTTTATATTGTGCCAATGAAGTACTTTTGATGTACTGATATTAAAACATTTATTACATGTTTTATTTTAAGAATAGTAATATTTTTTCTGTACTATTCTACTCAGTTTTCCCTTTTCCTATACTAGGCATCCATTCTCTAGTTTTGTACTGAAAATGTTTGTTTCAGAGCAATTAGTCTTGTTCTGTTTATAATCAGATCTTTTGCTGATTTAATTTCACTGAATTAAAAAATTAAATCACAATAACAGAATATTCAATAAAAACATTAATGAATTGGTGGTAGTTAGTTAATTTGTCAATGTTTTGGAGGATTCATGCAATATGTGTGTTTGAAAAATTAATATACATTCATATATAAATATTGTATACTCAAGTGTTGTAACTCTATCCAAGTTAGATTTTAATGTCAAAATATTAGAGGCTTTTTTCTTAGGTCCTACAGAAAGCCAATTGCCATAATTCTAATGTAGAGAAATCCATATAAAAAAAGAAAAAAAAATTGTACTTTTTGATAATCCTTATAAAACCCGAATCTTGATGATAAGTTTAATAAAATAAAATCAGTTAATTTTATTGATCTAGAACCTAACTAAAAAGATTTACAAGTCTTTTTTGAGAAAGGTTGAAATATATTGATTCACTAAGGTTAAATTGCTGTTAAAATGTTATCCTTAAATCAACATAACAAAGGGAGAAATGAAAATGCAACTTCATCTTTTATTTTCATTCTTTTTAAGTTTCTGTACTTTCAAATGTATTCTTGCAAAATTTAATGTTAAGTTTATAACTTATTAAATTTATGCATATTTAACTTGTTTTACTGGATATAAATTATACAAAAATGAAAGTGCATAAATATATCAATAGGAAAGTATAGGTTTAAAAACTTGAATCCTTATTCACATTTGAATTTATTAGATAAAGCATTGGTCTGAGTGCTTGAACTGATAGAAATAATATAAAAGAAAGACTTGTCAAGAGCCTCTAGTGCCTTTTGCTTTGTAATAGGTTCCAAGCAATGTATATAACTTTTCATACATATCTGTGATGGAAACCTGATGAAATTTTATAGGACAGGTGAAGTATGACTGACAAAAATGACAAATCTGATTATTATCTACAACAATTTTCACTATTAAAAAAAAAATCAAGGAAGCAACATGCTAACATTGACAATAATTTACACCAGGGGTTCTCAACCTTTTTCATTTTATTGCCTCTTTTTGCTGTTTTTTTTTCTTCTTTTTTTTTTCATCCATTTCCATTCGTAAAAATATAAATTAAAATATTTTACTTACATTACTTTTTAATGTGATCCTTTATGTGCTGTTTGAAATTTGTAAATTATAGTCTTATGTCTCCTTGAGTATATATATTAATTTTATTTCTTTCTTTGATCATTATTTTATTGATTGTACTGAATCTGCATTCAACCAAACAAGAGGTTTGGAAGCATAGCTTTGACACCCACCCAATGGCCGGTTTGTATTCAAGCTTGGTTTCCTCAACTGATCAGGTAGTTGATCACTTCAGCCCAAATCTTGTCTTGCTCCATGTTGTGTTGTTTGATCTCAAGACTGATTTGGTTCAAATAATCGACTGGAATTGATGACTTATGTCAGAGTTGAGTCACACAAAAAAAATAACTTGGATAAAAGAAAAGTATTTATATGCAATTCCTGGATACAAAGTTATTAGTAGTTATTGATAGCTCAAACATATCTATATTCTCCATGTGATAACTATCAACTGTTCTTGATTATTTTGACACAATGTTTGTTGCTTTGGTTTTCAATGAGACTTCTAAAACAAAGCTTTAAGCCAGAGGTTTTTCTTCAGTGCGGCAATTCACCTCAGGTCAGATGAAGCAGTGGTCTTGTCTCTTCTCCAGTCTGTCTCTGTCCTCTGGTCTGTACCAGTCTCTGTCTTGACTGTGTTTTCTCATTTTGCTGTTCAAAATATTCATCTTAACACATCACTCAATAAGTCCTGACCCTGATATATAGATGGCACCATTAATAAAAAATCCATATGACTTTTATGAAGTACTAACCTTCAAATGGCACGTGACAAAATTTAGGCCCAATCAGATTATTAGTTTACAAATTAAAGTTATTTAAGTGAAGCTACTGTTGCAAATTTTCAAAACAATGGAAAAATCTGAATTTCATGTGTTGATAAAGCATTGCATTCTGATGAGGAAAATACTGTTCAAGCAAAACAATGGCTTGATAAGTGTTATTCAGACTCTGTTCCATCAGAAACAACAGTTAAGAGGTCATATGCTAAGATTAAATGTTATCGTACAGACACAAATGATGCTGAACACTCAGGTCATCTAAAATCAGCAGTTGTCCCAGGAAACAGCAAAAAAATCCACAAACTTCTTTTGGCCAATTGTAAATTGAAGTTGTGTGCGAGAGTAGAGGAGTTGAACATATGAGAAGGTAGTGTATCCACCATTTTACGTGAACATTTGTCAATGAGAAAGCTGTGTTCAAAGTGGATGCTGCATTTGCTCACAGTTGATCAAAAACAACAATGCATTGATGATTCAGAGCATTGTTGGCAGCTGTTTCAATGCAACAAGAAATTTTTGTGTATATATGTGAGTCAGTCAAATCGGCAGTCAGCTGAGTGGACAGCAGCAGGTGAAAGCCTTCTAAATATGTAAACATCAGCAGGCAAGGTTTTGGCTTCCATATTTTGGGATGTGCAAGGTATTTTGGTCATTGATTACCTTGAGGAAGGAAGAACCATCAATAGTGAATATTATATAGCTTATTGATGCGTTTGGAGGAACCACCAAAAACCAGCCACAAATGAAGAAGAAAAAGTGATCTTTCACCAAGACAGTGCACCATATCACAAGCCATTTGTAACGATGGTAAAAACTACTTGAATTGCGCTTTGAATTGCTTCTGCATCCACCCTATTCTCCAGATCTGGTCACCAGCTACTACTAGCTGTTAGCAGACTTCAAAAGAATTCTCAGGGAAAGAGATTTGGCCCAAAGACAAATTGTTCTACAAAAAAGGCATTGAATTGTTAGAGAAGTGTTGGAATCAGTGTATCACCCTAGGAGACTGTTGATGAATAAAGTCAAATTTTTCCTAAAAGTAGTTGTTGTTTTATTAGTTAGGCTTGAATTTATTGAGTGATGTGTTATATGGAGTCCTGTATCTAGCAGGGCTAGGGTATGACATGCTCTAGGTATGCTAGCATTCTCCCAAACAATCAGGGCTTTCCCTGCAAATGTCTAAGTATGAGGGAGTTTTTCCTCTCTTCTTGGAATTCTACCTGAGCCTTCTCTCTTTTGGTCACCTGATCAAACCAGTTTCCTTCCTGATTTGTGTGAATGCCTCTCACCATCACTGCCCAAGGAGCTTGGAATGCTTCTCTAACTTTCCTGAAATTCCACTTGGTCTTCCCCTCTTTGATCATCTAACCAAACCAGGGGTTAGGTGTGACCTAGCCCAAATGGCTAAATTTTAATTATCACTGATTTCAAACATACGTACCGTAATGGCCTAGCCCAAATGGCTAAATTTTAATTATCACTGATTTCAAACATACGTACCATAATGGGGGTGCTAGAGGGTGTTGTCAGTGATGTCATCGCGAGGATCACTAGGGGGTCTCAGGTCTTCCAACATCAGACCCCTCTCACCGCGCCAACCCGACCCGACCAGAGATGATCAGCCTCCGGCCCACCCTCGATAAGTGCTTTCAGACACTGGAAAATTATGTTTTGGCCCGGTACAAAACCTTGCAAATGCTTCCGATTGGAGACAGTCAGAGCCACTTTCCATTTAGAAGTGAACTGCACATGAGCTTGTCCGAAACATTAATTTAGACGCAGAATTTCGGGGAATTTTAGCTAACAATTTGGAATCCAGGCACTCTCTCTTTTGATCCATAACCAATTAGCTGTTCTTTCTGCTGTTTCGGTGATGGACTTAAGTGCTTTTCTTTTTTTTTTTACTCCCACTATCCCAATATCTGTTAAGGCTTTGCATAAGGACCTTGCTGCAAATCCTCTAGTCCCCACTTCTATAGGAGTGCAGCTAGCCCTCCAGCCTTTAACCCTGCAACTCTCCAGCAGTTCGTCATATTTTAACTTCTTCCTTTCATGAGCTTCCTCTGCGTTTTCTTCCCAGGGGACCATCAGTTCCCACAAGACTATCTTCTTCAATTTATGTGAGAAGAAAATTATATCTGGGCGAAGTTTTGTGATGGTAATTTGCTCTGGGAATTTCAATCTTCAGCCTATATCGGCCCTTAGTTCCCAGTCTGTTGCAGGAGATAGCAGGTTTGGATTTACCTTTCTATTTCGTGGGATTTTTGCACCCGCTTTAATAAATTTTATCTGCCTTGTGTTTGGGTTGTAAACATTCTCTTTGATAGCATTTTGAAATATTTTCATGATCTCTTTTAGAATTTTGTCATGGTGCCACCTGTAACACCCATCAGCTAGTGCAGATTTACAGCTACTCAGGATATGTCTTAAGGTACCTCTGCGCCCACAAAGATGACAATTTGGCAACTGGGTTTTATACCATAATTGTAAGTTTGTGGAGCTTGGTAGTGTCGTATCCTGCCCGAACCAGAAATTTTAATCTGGTGTCACCGTGCCAAATTTGGTCCATGCTCCTTGCTGTCTCATCCTGACTTGGATTGCTATTCGTTTCTCTTCTTTGCCGTTTCTGATTTCTTCCTACAAAAGATGACTTTTCTTTTTTCCTTGCAGTTTGTCATATTTTTCTGAGGGAAAAAACTCTAGGCCCGTGTGTCCAGTAGCTATGGTCCCTAGTATTGCCTTTTCTCAGATTCTTTCTTTTGCTGTATTCAGTTTGTTCGAGGCGTTCCATTTTCTACCTGTATATACTGATATTCCCGCATCGGCTACTTTGGGATCTTTCGAGCACTCTTACTGAATTGTAGCTCTCACTTTAGCTACTTTAAATTCTTCGTGTAGGTTTTGAAACGGGAATTTCAGTGTGTTTGTTTTCCTGTATAACGCTGCGCTGCATAGAGATCTTGGCAAACTTAACCACCTACGTAGTCATGATGTTATGCTTCTTTCCATTAGTTCTACCATGGAGGAAGTAAAATCGTAGATAGTTACAGGCCAGAGTATTTTTGGAAGAATGACGTGTTGATAAATCCAAGCTTTATATCTGCCAGGTAAGCCAGACTTATCAATCCTGATTAACCACCCTTCTAGATTCTCCTTTGTTAATGTTACAGATCTTGAATCTTTTAGGGTTTCATCGAACTGCTTCCCCAAGCTCTTTACTGGCTTTTGATGTATTGTAGGTATGTCATCTCCAAAGAGCTTAAATCTTTTGTTTTTCAAAAGCTTACCTTTCTTCATTACTAGGGAACGTGATTTGGAAGCGTTAAAACTCATTCTTGCCCAGTTGATGAGTTCTTTGATGTCCTTCAGCAACTGCCTTGCCTCAATGGTGGACGTGCTGGTTATGGTCATGTCATCCATATATGCGCGAATCAGTGGTTGCCTTACACCGGATCTGAAGACTGGTCCTTGACATTCCACTTCAGCCGCCTTTATCAGCATATTCATTGATAATGCAAAGAGAGTCGCTGAAATGGTGCAGCTTGTTATTATCACTCTTTCAAGATTGTGCCATGCTGAAGTTGAGGTCTTTGTTACTGCCCTCATTCTAAAATCCTTATAGTAGTTTAAAATGAGCTTGGTGAAAGCAGTGGGTACATGGTACTGGATTAGAGCTTCTTCTACCAGACGATTGGGAATTGACCCATAAGCATTCTTAAGATCTAACCAGAGGACTGCAATATCTCCCTTATTTTCCTTGGCATCTTTTAGTAGTTGGGTAATGACCCCTGTATGTTCCATGCATCCTGGCATGCCTGGGACTCCTCCTTTTTGAACAGAGGTGTCAATGTAGTTATTTATTATTAGATATTTTGACAGCCTACTGTTTAATAATCTGATTCATTCATTCTAATCATGCTTTTGTGTGTTGTCATTTTTGCACCTAGGATTCATCATTTCAACCCTTTAGCCAACAAGTGACAAAAAGGGAACAAACCCTTGATTTGAGATGTTTTATTACATTTCAGCAGATGAAAAATTGAATTACCCTTTTTTATTTTATTTTCGGAGCCTGTCTGCTCTTAGAAGTTAGTTTTTATCAATCAACTGAATTTCACTCCCAGTGGTTGCTCTGTATACAGTGGTCATAAAAATATTATCTAAGCCAACCACTTGTTTAAAGTTATTGTAAAAATCTTATCTATTCCTTTTAGGAGGTCCTTAGAATATGCCATCACTTCATCTCAGTCTTGACCAAAACCAGTTGGCAAACAAAAATGAACTTATTACCATTTTCTTCTGTGTTCCTTTGTCTGGTCACAAATATATCTTCAGTCTAGTGAAAATTAGTATTTTTCTGTTTTCTAGTTTTTCTTCAATTTACTAGCATCTTTCAAATAGTGTTACATAGCTATATTTTAGCCATTATATATTCAGATACAACTGTTTTGCTGTATTTGACAGACATAATTCTGTTATTTTGCCACTTTCAAGTTTGTAACTGCATTCATTATTGTGTTTCAATTCAATAAATTCTTGGCATGTTTTCACTGACAGCTTCTATATCACAACTAAAGTGATCCATCATCTATGGATGGACCTCTCACAAAAATAAACCTGAAAATTGGCAACTTAGTTTTTTTTTAATTTCACTAAATATTCTGCATACTTTTTACTAGTTTGTTCCAAGAGTTGTTCACTTCTGTTAACTCAGGCATGTTGTTGAAATGCTGTATATTAACTTGAAATAAGTAAAAGGCTTTCAGAACATGATTGTAATCTAGCAATGTGCATAATTTACCTTGAATCTGGAGTGAAACTTTGTTGAACCTTCAAAAAAATCTATGCTAAAAAAGAATGTCACATTTGTGATACCTGATTTCTTCTAACTTTTTCTCATGCACATTTTCCAAGAAATTAACTATTGTATGAAATAGTTTACAAATCTGGCTAGGAAGTTTCCTTTTGATAGCCAACGGACATCCATATGGATAAGTCTTATATGCTGTTCTTTGGTATCAAAACAAAACTTTCAAAAAGTCTGTCATATTTGCTATGAGATGCTATTGACTGTTTTAATAACTACTATTAATGACTCATGAGGATCAAGGCTAATATTTTTGACAAATGATGATGTGCCACTCAATGTACAGCAAGAATAGGACATATATTTTTAAATTTAATGCTTTTTAATTTTTCAACTAGTTGGCTTTTCACATCATCTGACATTTCATCAATTCTTCAGACTGAATTGCACAGTGGCCATACTTCTGGACATTTCCCGATTATTTCTGTAACAGTTTTCTTGAGAATTTCAAAGGAAGGCTTAATAACATTTCCAGCAATTGTATGTGCACTTCAAGTTTTTGCAATTACTTGTGCTATCTTATAAGATGCAATCAAGACACTTTCATTTGTTTCTGCATTTTTTTTCAAAATAAGATGAAAGAGTAATTTAATTGATTAAAGTTTTTCTTTAAATTTTCAAAATAAGTAATGGGTTTGTTCACTTTGTCAGGATGTTTTCTTTTTAATTGCTCTAAAAACCTTGACAGTTTCATCTCTTCCTTAGAAAATGAACTGTTCCAAATAAGGCACAGGTTGCTTTTGATCAAACGAACTTTCTATAAAGCCATAAGCTCCTTGATATACTGTCTACATTTCTTTTTAGTACTCGTAATTAATGAAAAAAAAGGCTAAAATATAGACACCAGAACAACTTGTCATCGAGAAAACTTTTTCAATTTTTTCAATTGTAAAATAAAATGAATAAACAAACAATTTTGCTTGATTTTTTTTTTCTTTCATAAAAATTAAAATTAATAATTTAATCATGTTAAAATAAAAAAATACAAATTTAAAATAAAAAAAATGTTGTTTTCACAGCAAGTTGTCTTTGTGCTGAGGTACCTTCTTCAAAAATATAACACAGAAGCAGTATTTTCAACTCGGTTATTGTCACTAACACTTGATGTAATTAATAATAATATCACTGTGACTCTACTAACATAAAAATTGACCATCATCCACTTATTAAAAAAAAAAAACAATTCGATTCCCTTATTTACATTCTTATTAGCATTTTTCAATGTTAGAAAAAAAAAATATACAAAAATACTTTTTTTTTTGTTCTTAAAATAGAGTTGTAATTTGTAGTTTCACTAAAGGTAAAAGTTTTAAAAAACAGTTCATTTCTTTGGTAGTAGTTTTTTCTTTTGGTATACGAATGAAGTTTGTTTGAATTAAATTGAAAGAAAATGATAGAAATTTCTATCATTTAATTACAATTTTAAGTTTATTTTTTTTTCTTTTACCTTTACTTGAAAACATAATCATTTTTTTAAATGATTCAATTTTTCAGGGGGCAACCCTTACTGCTGAGGAGATAGTAGAAATGCTGCAAAAGTCACGTGTAAGTTTGTTTTTGCTCATTTCAACCAAATTTTAGATGAACATGTATATATGCCAATAATATTGAAACAAATAAAATTTACTAAATGAAATAAAAAGTTGGAAGTTTGTTAAATGTTTGGTTTCTTGTCATTAACCGTGGGCATATATTTTTGCAATATATTATTTCATAATATTAATTTCTCTTAAATAACTCGTATAGACAGGCCTTTCCTCACTCAGTATTGCCAAATTGTGTTATTACATTTTGAATTTCAATACTTGTAACTTTTTGGGTTAACTTGTGCTATTAATGAAGAAAGTAAATTCAAAGTTTAGTAGTGTTTTCAAATGTAGCCCAGTTGAATAATTCTGCTCCCACTTCTATTTTGAATTTTATTTGAAGTGGCAATAGTCTATTAGTCTAAATTTTAACTTTATTACCCTCTTGCAAGAAAAGGTTTTAACATGGTTGATAGATGGAAAAACATTACCTTCACATTTTTTTAACTAGAAAATAATGAGTGCTTCATTTCTTGAGACTTTAAAATAACTTAAGAATTTAAATTTTTTCTAATAATTCACAAAAACTAATCAAAGTGGATATTTGCTGAAATTAGCTTTTTTGCCTTCATTTTTGTAAGAAATATTTAATATTACCTTGGAAGTAATGCATAAACAAGTGTTTGTTAGTCCTAATGAATCCATATAATCTGATTATCTTGTATATAGCAAAATTATTTAACTTCTGCTTGAAAGAGAAATCCTTTTAAAGTTTGTGGAAGATGTCAAGTAGACCCAGTTTACTGCTGATATCCTGAGATTACTCATAGATGCACTTTACAATAAATACATCTTGAGGACAATCACATTAAATAGTTCTAAAAGCTTTTGACAAAGTGTGGCATAAAGAATTACTGCACAAGCCTTCTAGCTATGAAATCACTGGAAGATTCTTCTCAGTTATAAAGTCCTTCAAGTCAGTCCTCCAAGTTTTAATAAATAAATGCAGGTCTACCCCATGTTCGCTTCTTCACCATAAAATACTCTTTCTACTTTACATAAATCATCTGCCTAAGTATACTCTGATCACTTGTGAATGGTCTATGGGTATACTTCCAAAACTCTAGATAACCAAAGCTTGGCAACTGATCTTTCCTCTGATTTCACTCTAACAGCTCAGAGGTAACTAGTGACCTTTCACCAATCACAATGAACAGGTGTTACCCCTGGATACCCCATGCCTAGAGCACATACAGAGAGTGAAATACCTAGACCTCAAATGGAACTTTGAAGATGCTGGAAAATGGTTGGTTCTCTGTACTACTCCAGCAAGTATCTGACTTCTCTTGCTATCCTCTACCTTTACAAAAGCCACATCAAACCAAAAATTAAATACTGCTGCCATATATGGGCAGGAGCTGTCCCATCTTCACTTTCCACTCTCAATAGAGTCCAAAAGCATCTTTGCATTCTTGTGGGTGAGAATTTATTTTCCACCCTGCAATCTCTTTCTTGCAGGCAAGATGTTGCAAACTTCTCATTATTTTCATAGAAAGTATTTGGATGAACTGCAATTCTTACTACCAATAGTCTTAACTTTCATGGCTAAAGCCTGCCATGCCACGCTCATTGTAGTGAATTTCACTTTGTATTCTTATGGTGAGATGTAAGTTCCATTTGAGCAGCTTCTTCCCACAAACCATTGCCTTGTGGGACCAACTCTCAAGAGGTTACTTCCCCAATCATGATAATCTTAACCTGCTCAAGTCTAGGGTTAATTGTTATCTTCCATACACATTCATTTACTCTGTATAACTCTATTTCAAGGGGCACTTGGGCCTGTTTACAAATCTATCTCCCACTTTCCTATACATAGGTGTGAAAATAAGTTTCCAACATATTATTAAGATGTATTTTGGAAAAACCTTGAACTTGGATCTTTGGCCATTAAAGTAGGGTAGATGTAAAATGAAATGTTTTACTATGCAAAAGTATTCATCAGCTGTATGCAAAGAGAATTAACATTGCAAAAGGTTCTAGCCTCATAAGAGTAGACATATACACAGTTAATGATTGGTGAAAGGAGCAGTTTCAGTGGGACTACTGTAAATATAAAGTAATGCAAATAAGCTAATTGCCAAAATATTACATTTGTACATAATGCCATACTCTCATTTAGGTTTTTGATTAATATATGAAATTGTTGGGGGGGCGTGTTAGTATTTAAGTAAAGTATCAGAAGGAAATTTGCAATCAATATTTCAAGGCATATACATTCAACAAATAAGAATTTTATATATACTATTAAATATACAAGAATGATCAATGCAGATATGAAATTTTGTGACAATAAGAACAATGTTCATAGGAATGTTCATGCAAAGATTTGTTGGAGCAGAGTTTGTATTTTACAATTGAGAATAAAAATACACCTATTACAAGTGTAGTTTCTGGTGAATGTCAGCTCAAATGTTAGTGTGTGTACAGATGTTATTATTTAAATTTGAACTTAAGAAGTTAAGAGTTATTTACCTTTGATTGTTATTGAATGAGAAAACAATTACTTAGTTTGTAGTGAGAGAAAATATCACTTTAAAAGTAATTTGTGTCGATAATGTTCACATGGTCTTTTGAAAGTTCTCGAAAGTTTGTTGAGAATTCTTTAGAGTTGATGTGTCAGTGAAGAGACATGCATGGAGTCATGTGATATCTCGTTGAAGTTCTGACTGACTGTTGAACTGGTCGCACTCCTGTTTTTATATAATTTGGATCTCAAAAAGTAGATCCAGGATCCTTGGTGGGAAAATAGGTTGTCGTAGCAGCTTGACCAATCAAAAGTTAAATATACGAACAAAAGGTATTGATTGGTTAGAAGCTTCTTTGCAGGAACAATTTATATTTCTGAAAAGGGTAAAAAGGTTTCTGTGGAAGATTACACAAAATCAATCCTGTAGGATTTGTGCAGGGATTTTTATTTTTTCTTACTGTCTTTTTCTGAAATTTGAATTAATGTGTGTATTTCATGCTCGTTTTAAGTACTGTTATGATATAGCTTTTCATGTTATGCAATAAAATCCAACAGTATGGATATGTCCATATTTTTTCAGTAAAATTGGTATTAACTATAATGGTCAAATTTTCAGGCATTCTTTCCCCACATTGTCTTCTAACAAAACCTTATACTATACACAATTTGACAAAATAGTAATGTAATTAAAAATGCTTGTAATTTCTATAAAAAGTTAATTTAAAGAAAATAATAAACATTAAAATTATTTCTTTTGGCTACTCTCTGAACCTTTTAGCATACAATCTATGTACAAAAAAATATTTTTTGTTATTGTTGATCATCCATATTTCATCTTTTTAATAAGAATCTTGTAATTTTAATTGGCTTTTTTATCAATTCATAGTATAATGAAAATAATTTCAGATGGCATAAAATCCTTCTAAAATTTTAAGTTTGCAGAAGTATATTTTTACAACTAACTTGTGGTATTTTCTTGCAAACTTCAAAGAAGTTAATTGCAATTTTTAAAAAAAATTTAAAGTTATAGAGGTACCTTATATTAAGCAGAGCTCCTAAAAGAGTTGTAACTAATGGAAAAATGGATTGGCCAAACAACAATATTTTGAAAAAAAAAAACAAAAGAAATATTGTATCTTGTATATTTGAAAGATTTTCTGCAATTTTTTTTATTCATTTATTTTTCTTTAAACATGTCAGTTATTGTAAAGATTTTGCTTTAATCATTGTTAATGAAAACCAACATCTTTGTTTACAGCCATTTCCAGTTGATACTCTGCAAGGCTGGACGCTGTATTCTTTTGAGAATGGCACAAGAATTTGGTGGCATAATTTTTCCATTTCTGGTACCACCATTACTGTATTTGCTTCTTTTGGAGGTGTGTCTGTACCAACAATGGTAAGTTAAAAAAAATATTCCACTTACATTTAACCTTGTTTTGAAATGTTAAAATTTGAATGAACTTTTTGGAGACACTAACTGCTAATTTTACTCTTGTGAAATGCAATTAATAGTTTTTTTTTCCTTTTTAACCAAAGATCTATTTCAACAAGTTTTGACACTGAATATATATATATATATATATATATATATTGAATATTAAGTATCAGAAAACATTTTAACAAATTAAGGCAGGCATAACAGAGACTAGGCCATAATCTGTATACTAATTAATCTTGTATAAAGTAAGTTCTGAATTTTAGACTTTGAATCAGGAAGCCCAAAAGAAATGGTTGACTTGGAACCATTTCTCGGTGTCCCCCTTCCAAATGCTCTAAATTAAAGGATTAGAACATTTTCTAATGTGTTCAACCCTATTTGGTTGATTAGGCTTTGTTTTGCACAGTACTATGTTGATAAACCTTTATGTCTCATTTTACATCAATTTAGGATGCCATTATGGAATGAGGCTTTAAACTTTTATTCTGAAAAGAAAATATCTAGTAACTCTTTACAGATATTTAAAGAAAGACACCTTCCTGCATTCTTGTAGATGCATGCAATGCAGAGGAATAGTCTGAAATATAAATTTTATCTGTAAAAAAAAAAAATATTGTTTCTTAATCAGTTTTCACACTTGATAATTTTGAAATTATACTAGAATAAGCTTTCAGTGATATATAAACCAGTTAGTGTGCTGAACATTTATCAGTAATTTTGAATTGGGAAAAATCTCAAACTCTGTAGCATTTTTATATATAAGTATAGTTGCTGTGAAAAATGATAGGATTCTTTACAAATGGATTGCTGCTAGGATCATTGTAGTATCTGCACTGAAAAATATTACATGCTTATTTTATGGTAAATTTCAGTGCCTATTTTGTCTATAATTGGGTTTTGCTTTTATTTTAATTTCAGGCTGTATTTCAAGTTTTAAAGGACATTAGCCACACATGGAGCTGGAAACCAGGAGTGATGTCCACATCATACATTCTGCGAAGTACAAGCAAGCAGAAAGCTGACCCACGGTCTTCTCCATCTCTGTCTTCCAGTGCCCACTCTTCTAAGTCGTCCAATTATGATGTGATAGCTGAAGAACACCTGAAACAGGTGGTAGACAAATCCAAATCTCACAGATTGCCTTGCCAACCACAGATCACTGACACAGTGACTGTGACTTTACAAAGGTTAGTTTATCATAATCAATAAGGTTCATCTACCTGGTAATTGTCAGCACATAGAAGAGCATGAAAGGACATTGTAATATTGCAAGTTTTGATGGCCATAATGTCAGTAGAATATATGAACTTAGTCTATAAATTATCTAGCAAATTAATGAAAAAAATAACATTACTTGGAAAATAGCACATTAGTTCTCTTTTAACTATGCTCCTTTAGACCTTACACACTTATCTCAGTACACTGTCCACTTCTTAAAACAATCAGTAAAGTCCTTTTCATCAGTGCCATCAGCTGTCTTGTCGTATTCTTTGCATTCTCTTTAATCTTTTTGTGATCCTAAATCCCACTCCCCACCCACCCACCAGTAGTAACTTTTAGTTTTGGGGAAAGCCAGAAGTTACAGTTCACCAAAATTGGAGTATGGTGGTGTGGAGGATAACAAACTTTGTGGGTGGGAGTTGATGTTCTACATTGGCTAGGGGAAGCACTGCAGAAAATTTTGCTGATCAAATTTGTCATTGTAAATGTGATGGCCACATGGTATACAAGCTCATTCAATGGCTAGTTGTACTCATGCATGTGCAGTAAGGCCTCCTCTGATCGGTTGCTATGTTACATTAACTGGTTCTTGACATATTCAAAATGACTGGATACATTCTGGACAAACATTGTACACAAGATTGGCTATTGCAGTGTCCAGTGGCTTCAGTAGAAAATACAGTGTAAATTACTATTCTGTATTTGAAATTATTCTTGGGAAGAGGAAACAAAATTAGTAAAAAATCTTTTTTTTTAATCTAAGATTGAATACACAAATAATCTTTTGATAGAAACTTTTGCCCACAAGTGATATTAAGGGAATTTTTTATGTCAGAATATTTTAAGATATTTTCCAGTCATTGTTTTTAAAAAAATATGCCCCAAACTCTCTCTCTCTCTTGTCCTCTCCAAACTTTATAACCATTGGTTCACTGCTTCTTGCTTCCCTTCTTGTTGGAGGTCCTCTTCTGTAGTTCTTGTTTTTAAAAACTCTAGAGAGCCCTCTGACCCTTCTATCACCCTATCAGCTGTTTACCAAAGTGTTCTAGGCTATTATCAATGCTGAAATGATTCAACATCTCACATCCAACAACTTATTCTCTGACAAGAAGTATGGCTTCTTCTTCACTAGGTTTACCGCTGATGTGCTAACAACCATCACCGAATACATATATCAGACCCTTGATAATAACAGCAAAGCTTGGGCTGTTACCTTAGATATCACAAAAGGGTTTGACAGTGTTTAGCATGCTCGCCTTTTGTGCAAGCTACAGGGCTATGGTATAACTGGATGATAGTTCTAATCATTCCTGTCAAATCATAAAATGATGGTCGTTCTGAATGGACATGCTTCTAAATCCCTTCCCGTGAATGCAGGTGTCCCTCTTAGGTCCTATGCATTTCTTAATATTCATCAATGATCTTCCTGATGTAAATCAGTTCCCAAGTTAGCATCTATGCAGATGACACTACCATTTACTCCCATCTCAATATAAAATCTATCAGGACTGACAAAGTAAACATCACTTCTTCCCTTGGAGTAGGACTTTCAATCTGTAATGGATTGGGGTAAGAAATGGCTTGCAAATTTTAATGCTTTCAAAACGAGGCTGTTCTTCTTTAACCACCATAGAGAAGCTTTCCTACCTTCCATCAATATGGATCACACTAGTCTCCTTGAAAGCAGTACACTCTGCCTCCTTGGTCTCACTCTCTCAGCCAATATCAAGAGGAATAAATAAATTGAATCAATAGCTAGATTTACTGCTAAGAAGGTTGGGTTGCTGTGCCAAGCCAGGAAGTTTTTCTTGTCACAATCCATCTTTTACATTTATAAATCTATCATTCGTCCATGCATTGAATACTGTTGCCATATCTGATCGGGTGCTCCTCCTATTCTTTTCGGGGTTCTTGACAGGATCCAGATTGGTCTCTGTTTGGTAGCTCACCTTCAGTCACTTTCTCACCAACAGGATATGGCTTCCCTCTGTCTTTTCTAAAAATATTTTCAGGGCTTCTGGTTTGGCAAGCTTTATTTCTTGGTGTCCTGCCCTCACAAATTTACTCCTGCAACTAGATTGGCATCTAGATTTCACCCTTTTACCACCAAAATAGACAAATATAACCACTTCTTCTTTAGTAGTTTCTTTTCTTAAACTGTCTGTGGAACACCCTTCTCCATGTTTGTTTCCCTGATAGCTATCTCCTTGACTCCCATTTCTCTCTTACCCTTTCTTTGTCATTCTAAAAAAAGAAATTAATTATGCCCAAATGAAATAATACTCAGGTTAGCTGGAATGTTTGGCAATTTTGTCAAGATACAATTAAATTTTATAATTGACAACCTCTGCTTTCTTTGAATTAAATAGAAAGAAAAGATCACAAGTATTGAGATTTCCATATTTGAAATTGTTTGATAACCACCGTTTAAAAAAAAAAAAAAAAAAAGGCAAGGAAATACTCGAGTGTGACTTTATTAGTTACTTTATGTATGTAGTTTCTGACTAAATTTATGTCAACAAATGTATACTTAGTTGATAAAAGTATTTGGGATTTTATTGGGAAATGAATTTATAAGCCAACCAATAAACATACCCTTTATTTACACTCTTTATATTTGGACTAATGTTCTCATCTTTGTTGGCTGTTGCATATTGATCTGGGTAACCCACATGGAATTTCAAATTGAACCCTTTATTTAATCTGCAGCGGTAGACTGTTCTCATTCTACTGCTTATGTTTAGGGATATTGTCTAGTTATTATTTTATTTAGTACTGATGAGTAATTGCTTGCCCATTTCTACTGAGTTCAAGTACACACTGAGGATTGAACTCACAACCACTGTCAGAAATCAATGTTTTTACCAACTAGGCTATTGTCTTGTAGGACAATTGCTGGCCTAACCTAGTTTTAAACCTAAGCTTCACTGCTGATTATTCTGCCACTATGACTGCTTCTTTTGCCTGTCATTTGTTTTTCTTTATTGGTGGCTCCCATATTGTATGTAGACCTACTAAGGAGATCCTCATAGCCTAACATATGTTCTGATTCTTTCAGACATCTAACTCTCTATTATTCTTCCCTGTTCAGTATTTTCACTTCATTACACAGGGGCTGATGACTATCTCTTTTCCATCATACATGATCAGCCATGCCTGATTTCATATAAAGGTGAAACATTCTACCCCCTAAAAGTAAGGCTGGAGGAAAATCAAAAAGCTATAGTATTGTAGGCATCAAATGATCACTTTATTTACATTGTACAGATGGTGGGAATTTAAGTTGAGGTATTGTCTGATAAAGGTTGGTATTATGATATATGGATATTCTTAACCCAGTCTCTGTATAAGTTATTAGTACATCCAGAAAGCTAGCTGATTTTTCTTCTTTCATTGTGAGCTGAATTGAAGGCCTTTAGTTCACATGGCCCAACTGTATTTGTACAGCTTCCTGGTGTGGTCTGAGAATGAAGGTGTCATTCACTTATCTCAGCCATACTGTTGGCTTTAGTAGTACCATTTCTAAATATTCCATGTATATATTTGGCACCATTGGTGATAAAAACAACAAAGATGTGGGCATTAGTTTGGATATAAATAGTGTAAATAATAACTCTTTATCCCCAAAATTCAGACAAGAATAACATGTGCAATTGGGTCCTTCTTTCCTGCCAATTTATGCAGTTGGGGATGTTCAGATAATTTTGAATAAAGAAATTGTGTTCTTTGTCTCTCTTCATTTTATGTCTTAAGAGAATATTTGATTTTATACTACTATCATGATGAAGAATCACTGGCTATTTTTTCAAGTTGTGTTATTAGAATTCTTTGTACATCACCATTAGAGTAAAGCTTGTGTCGTTCTTTATTTTTGTTCATATCTAAGATTTGACCAGATATGATAAGGATCAGATTAGCTGTTTCCATATAGGAAACATTTGGAATTTTTTAATGAAGTTAGTGTTACTATGAGTTGAAATTTCTAAGATATTTCTTTTATAACAGTTTTTCTGAAAAAATGACTTTTTTTGTAAGTAAACAGACAGTTGAAAGTACTTGGAGCTTAACCTTTTATTTTGGTAAGTTGTTTTACAAGTTTCCTACCTGAGATAAAGCAATCACTTTGAAGCTAGGAAAAACTCACCAAAGGACTCAGTACATATTCTGTCCTATTTAATAAAATATGTTTAAATGAAGGATTTGTAACCAAATCTACACATTTTATCATTCTAGCTATAATTTTAATGAGTACTCTTATTTCAGTTGACAGTAGAATTATTGTCAATCTGTGTAGAGGTTAAGACCTTACTGAAAAAAATCAATGCTACCCACCCCATCAATTATTTTGTGCAAATACTGTACTAAATATAATAAATATCCATGAGTAGAATATCAGTAAACTTGGTTTTATCAAGTTGTATAACTTCTTATGAAGCAATTACACTTTCCAGTTTGGAATCTGAGCTTTCTTTCTATTGATAGATATTGTGCATTTTGTGCTGCCTACTTTACAATGTAACAGAAATGCAAAACAAAACCTATAAGAAGTTGATCTTTAAAATTCCTTTAAGTTGGGTAGTTCTAATATTGGATATACATATATTTACTAAACCTAGCTTACTCTGGTGCAAGATAAAATAGTAGAATGAGAGATTGTTTGATCTATTCTGTCAGTTTTAACAAAAGAAAAAAAAAACAGAATCATCTCCAGTAGTAGTAAAATACTGTTTTTTGTTTTTAATTTTATATCAATGATTTTTAAAGTTTTTCTATATATTATACATTCAGTGACCATACTCACTGTTAGAAAAATATGTAGCAACCTAAGGCTTCACAACAGATAAATTTGTTAAATGGAGGAATAATTATTTTTAGACTTTTCAGCAAAGATAAAAAAAACATTATCTGGCTTAAATAAGCAGAAAATATTTTAATTTTGGGCCAGAGAGTAATAAATTTTTTAATCTTGATTCAGGTATTTGTATCAATTTTTGGTTGCAATTTCCTATCTCTAAAGAAAGTAAGAAATACTTTAACATGAAATTTTTTTTTCATTACAGGTATTGGGATTGTGATAGTGGAGGAGGGTGGCTGTTAGAATCAAATGAAAAAACGGGTGATTGGACAGTTTACATTGTTCAACCAATCAAAGGTAAGGTTTGTTTGGAATAGCCAAAATATGAAATTACTGTATTTGATGGCTTTTGAGACTATTCTATTTACATTTAATATTAAAATTTTACATAGAGATAGGCTTATATAATAAAGTTTATAGCATCTGAGTAAACATTAGTCTACCATATGCCTTAACTTCGCATTTAAAACATGGGAAATATTTTTTCTTAGCTATTTTTCCCATCTTAATTGCTTGTGGTGCAACAGAAACTTACTGTATAGTGTTCTTCCAAAATTTTCATTACTTCCTGTTGACCATCTTATTTATGCAACCTGTGATATCAAAACTGTCATTCATTCTAAAGTGACCCACCAAATACACAAAGCATAGATAGGAAGTAAATACTAAAATTTCATAGTAAATTAAGCATGTGAGAATACATAGAAAATATAATAAAAAAAATATTGATCATTTAATAATTACTTATGTTGCTGCTGGAAAACAAATAAAATATTCAAAGATATATCTAGAGATTAGAAGATGTACATTTTGAGGTGCAATGTTTACATATGACAGTAATTTCATTACGTTTATTTAATAGATCCTTATTTTTAAGAAATTTAATAATATATAGTTTTTCATATAAACACAAGTCATTTAAAGACTCACATATTCTTGATTTTTTTTTTTTCAAATTTTCCATTTTATTGTAGGAATTTCCTTTAAGTACCAAAAATATTTGGATAGAGATGTTTGATTATGGTACTTATTATTGCAAAATGTTCACCTTAGAATATAGTTAATAATTCTTCATATAAGCATATTCTCTTACATATATCCTTTACTTTTTGCATTATGATGTAAATAATATTAATTTAATAAATTTTAGAATTAAAGATATGTGATGAATTGATAAAGAAATGTACTCTGAACCAAAAAAAAATATAAAATTTTAATTTTTTTTTTTAAGTATACAACTTTTCTTGTGACTAAAATGTGCATACATCTTGCTGGAAGTAGACAGTCTAGCAGTAAAAATGACAGTTTTCTTTAGACATGTATGAATACCCCACATTCTCTAACATCTAACCTATATCTTAAATTTTCAGTCAACCTTCATTCTGATTAGTTGAATTAAACACACCCATATGATCTAGATTTTCTGTCTTCCTCACTCCATATTAACTTTTTAATAAACATAGTGTTCTACATTCATGTGTCAATCATTTTCACCAAAGTTTTTAATGATGACAAGATAAACGCTTTAAATCTTGAAACATTAAAATTTGTGTGTCACAATGAAAAATTAATTTTAAATAAAAAACAAATTTAATTGTATTATGCTCTACAATCTATGTTGTATTGAGTACTTTTTTAAAAAAGTAAGTGGCGGATAACTCTGGATTCTAAACCTGTTGGTTTTCTTCATCTGGAGATTTATAATATATTTATTATTAATTATTACATTAAAACATGTCAAAAATACTACAAAATTGTACATTTTGTTTTGACATTGAAAGAACAATGTCTCATCAAGTAGTTAATAATGATGTTAATGTTTTATTTGAAAAAGAAATTAAAAAAAAAACAATTCCCTTTATTTTTTTTATTTTTTTTATTTTTTTCTTTCATACATGGTAAAAAAGATTAAAAAATAGGGAAGAAAAGATCAGAAAATAAGATGAGAAATCAAGATATAGAGGAAATAGAAAGGGAAGTGGAAAATAAGTGAGAAAATATAGATAGGGAAGAGCCAATGGAAATGGTTAAGAGAGAGAGAGATTTAAAATTTTGGCTGGAAGTTTATTGTAGACCGATATTGACATCGGTTACACGGTGTCTGGGCTCAAATCTTTTGGTATTTTTTAAAAAAAGAATTGTACTTCTAAAAAGGAAAATAAAGAGGAAAAATGTGAGAAAATGTAGAGAGAGAAGAAAGGGGAGAGACAATGGAAACGGCCAAGAAAGAAATTTTAAAATTTGTCCGTAAGTGAATTGCAGACAGATATAGATATATTCCTCTTCCAATGTTGGTACGAAATGTACAATTTTGTAGTAGTTTGTAGTTTTCACATGTTCTAACGTAATAATTCATTACTCTATTTTTATATTGAACACTGTTTTAAATTAATGTTTTCATGTTGCAATTACTTTTCTTTGTTCTTATCCATTTGTATAATATATATATATTATTATTATGTTAGAATATGTATAAACAACAAACTATTACAAAATTGTACATTTTGTTTTGACATTGAAATAGCTTTTTACCTTGTGCAGGAACAAAAAATTAAAATATAAATAGAAATGTTTGTGTGTGTATGTATATATATATATATATATATATATATATATAGAGGGAGAGAAAGTGAAAAACTTAGACTGTGTTTTGACTGTGTGTCATGTAGGCATTTTCATTATGGAATGTAAAACGAAACTGTTGAAATCTTCTGAAGAAAGGGTGTAACAAATTACCTCATCAGATTCCATGTAAATTGCCTAATTTGAAATTAACCCACTCTGAGTAGATCAGTCTTTTTTCTTTAATAACTCAAATAATGCCTGACTGGCTTGTTGATGTCATGAAAAATAGGCACTTTTAAGGTTGCTAAAAAAACAAGCCACTTTTAAATAGTAATACTGACATTTCTATAAGAGAAATAGGGTTTCTGTATAGAAATAACTTATTAGGACATAAATGACAGGAAAACTAATTTATCTGACATCCTCTTGCAAAGTGGACAGCATTTTTTTTTTTTTTTTTTTTTTTTAATCATATCACCCCAAGCAAGGCGATAACGCCACTGATGCGCAGGAGGCTACGTAAGGGCAAAAAGAATGGAAAAGAGAAAGCCAGAAACCGCATTCTAAACAGGAAACAAGGGATGGGCCTCTTCACCGGTGCTTCACATTGCGTTCCTAGAATGATGGTGACGGCAAATTCTGGAAGGAAGATGTTCCTAAGAAGTTCTCATCCCTGTGAAATGTGCACTTGTGTGAGGACCCCCTTCCATTTACATGATTTGCACGTTGCACAGAAAATTCTTTGCTCTTGAGTCCAGCTCTCTTTGTAGTACCACCATTGACTAAGGCTGAGCATGGTGTACTTTTACTTACTAGGTATTATGAATGTTAGAATATGGATGACATGACAGAAGGAATTCTATGGAACTTCCCACCTGATCTTGTACCTTAGTTTTAGCGTAAAGTCAAGATTAGACTAGATAGGTGAGGATCCCCCCATCAAAATTTGGTAAAACCTCGGAGTCTTGTGCATCTATGTTGAATAAAAGGAGCTGACCTTGAGTGGCATTTTGATGGCAGTCGGGCATCAGGATATTGGGTATCCAAGTTGAATATTGGCAATCTTCTCAAAATAGCGTAGTTAAAGTTTGTTTTCGCTTTAGTTTCTTCCATCAAATTAATTTAGCTAGAAGATGTATGCACATTTTGCCCTCCAAGGTAACCAGAGATGTCAGTTTTTTGGTGGATGCAAGCTGCTTTTTTTGTATTTGTTGTTGCTTGGATGAGTGTGTGTTTAGTTAAATGACAGTTTGAATTTTTCAAGCCCTGCATTAAATTTGTCCAATTAACTGATTTTTCTGCCACATTCAAAAATTGTAGTGGGAGTTTATTGCTATAACCCTATTTTGTTCAATTTCTTGTACATAAGATTAAACTTTGTAAATATTCATTGGAGCTTCATTTTTCTTATTTTAAGTTATTTCATCCCAAACCTACTCACTGGCTGTAGTAAGAATGTGCCAAAAAAATAAATTCACAATAGTCTTATATTTCGAGGGTGGATACATATTTTTGCATTTTGGTATTTCAACCATAAATAAAAGTACATAAGACACACTTAAGCTGTTTATATTTTTGTAATCTACAGTAAGTATTGTCACCAAGTTTCAAATCTGTACATGCAATATCCTTATGAATGTCAATTTTATTGAAAGTTTTATTTAGCAAAATGCAAAAAATGAAATGAAATTTGAAGATGCTCTGATTTTCAAACTATTAATGATCCAGTTGTAATATTCGGAATTTATCAATGAATTTAATAAAGTAGCTTGTTTCTGAGAAGGTTACCTCTGGCTGTTGGTTGATTAAAGATGGAATGAGCCAAGTATTTGAGAAGAGACAACAGGATGGCTAGATTGTAGCAGCAAGGAGCCTAGGTAGCATGGAAGTGATCAGTGAAATGCAGTTTCAAAAGTGAATATCTGAAAAGCTGAACCCTATTGTATAAGATTCTTAAACCATATCATCTCTACCAAGCCCATTCAAAAATTTCAGCTAAAAGAAAGGAAGGGTGAGTTTTTAGCTTACCCACTGGGCCTGAATACAGGGACTTGAGCACATCTGCAGCTTCTGTCTGAAACCCTTAGGAAAACACAAAGAAAGTCATTTAAATAATGATCTTAGTTTTATGTAAATCACAAATTTATAAATTCAAGAAAAGTTTTATATTTCTAATGTGATGTTCAATAACTGAAGTCTAAGTTTTACCAGTAAATGTCTACTTGTAAATATTTTGTGAAGGGAAAGCAACCCTTTCATTCAAATTATTTAAGTTATGAACAATTTCTTTATAACAAATATCTTGTTTTTATTTTCTCCTAGAAAGTTAAAAGGTATGGGAATAACTTAATTTTGGAATGAATATATTAAGTAGTACTATGAACTGAGTGAGGTGGAGAATAAAACTGCTCATGGAAATCAATATATGAGGGTTTGATTGAAACTGTCAAGGTAGTCTGACCCTTGTAATATAATACTGAATCTGAGTTGAAATCTGTTTACTATATCTTAAGTTTGACCTTTTAAAAAGCTATATATTAAGTTGTATTCACAACAATGTGTTAAGAAATTGTTAAATCAGCAAGTGTACAGGACTTGCAGTAAAAATCAAATTTTCAAAGAGTTTATTGGTTTATTGTTGAATAGGCATGAAAGTGTCTAACTTGATTGATTAATGTGTTAATTGTTATTACTGTCAGATAACTACAAAATGAGTGCCAATGAATGTAGTCCTTTTGAATCACTTTGACTATTACTTGAGAGATGAACAGTGTAGCTTCTCCTCATAAAATCAACCATTTTATCTTTGTTTATTGCTAAATTGTTTCCACCCCCTAGAAGATCTTCACAAATGAAAAAGAAATTCTCTCTGGTTTGTAAACAGGTTTGGAAAAAGCAGCAAAAACTGATTGTGCATGTATTATATTTAACTTGTCAGTAAGTCTGTAGCCTAATCATGAAAAAAATATTTTATGCATATTTTCAATATAATCTCATCTTGCACTATTAACATTATTTGGACTATTGTCCTCATCTTTGTTGCTATTCATACGTTTCAGCCATTGTATGCTCTGACCTTCTTCGGGTGCTAGGAATTTAGAACTGTACCCTTTATTACTATCACTAGGGTATATCATTCTCATTCCTTGTGTGAAGCTTCTTTTGCTAGTCGTGAGTTATCTCACTCAACTCTTTAAGTTACTTGTTCACCACGGCTTAGCCTGGTCTTGAACTCACAACTCTTTCGTTCAAGTCACCGGAACTAACACCTATATCCACTGGACCACATGTCCTTAAGGACACCAGCAAATGAATTCCTGGCACTTAGCAACATAATGTAAAGTAACCTTTTTTTTTACCAGAATTCATATTGCAAGTTTTGATAATAGTTTTCTCTTGTATTTTTTACCATATCTGAAGTGTGTTGTTTGTGTGCAGAAAGTAAGCATCTCAATCAGATTATCTTGTGAAATACTGGTATGTTCTCCTAGGGATGAGTCCGAGGCCTGTCTCTCCCTGACTATCAATAGTGCCTCCACTGTGGGTACCTTGGTGAACAGACTCACCACATCCAGGCTCACCATCTGGTTGCATTGAATGGGAGCATCTTTGATAAGTTCAATGAAGTGGGCGAAGTTTCAAACTTATGATAGTGACTTGGAGAGTGGCACACCAAGCTTAGGCTGCTAACAATCAGCCTGAATGGAATACCGTTTATATGAATTTTAGGTAGGCCATACATGTGAGGTAGCTTGCTGTAACATTCAGACAACTGCGAGTATGTCCTAGACTGGTAGTGATTTTTGTTCTTAATTAGGATCTGTGACAGCTGTTGTTCCGTTTTCAACATGGGGTTTTTCTTTACCTTGCTATAGCTACCACTTCTAATGAGGTCTTCCAGTTTCTTGGTGTATTCAGTTGTGTCCATCACTACAGTTGCATTGCCTTTGTCAGCTGGTAGTGTGATGATGATGTTCTCATTCCTCTGTAGGGTCCTGATTGCCAATGAACATGGAAGGGAGGGTGCATGAGGATAACAACTCTCAGAAAACAGCTTCGGTCTGTCTACCCTATGTGAAGGGGTTATCAGAGAAAATACAAAGGATCTGTGGTCCATATAACATCAGGACAATCTTCAGAAGTGGTTCTACACTTTGCAGGTACCTCTCCCAAGTAAGACCCCTAACAGAGGAGGACATGACTAAGGACTGTGTGTATGCCATTCCATGTAGCTGTGAAAAGAAATATAAAGGAGAAACAGGCTGTCCTCTTAAGATAAGGCTACAAGAACATTGCAAGGCCATAACACAAGGGGGATGGAAAAATCAAGGCATATCTGACTATATATGGAGGGAGAAAGAGGATCACCGCCCCCTATGGGATGGAGTTGAAATAATAGAGAACATCACTGGAAACTATGTAAACTTAAGGAATCAGCACATATGCTAGGCTTAAAAAATTTCTTAAGCCGACCTAGCATAGAGATGAATACAACATGAAAACCAGTAATACAGATTGCCAGAGAAAATCATTAGTATCAAAAAAATTAGAATATGAGCTCTGGTAAAAAATACTAGAGAAAACAATTAACATAAAAAATTGCAAGAGCATATCACTCAGTAAGTTCTGGGTCTAACTAATAAAACAATAACTTTCAGCAAAATTTGACTTTATTTGTCAACATATTTTCCTTCTCAGGTGATACTCTGATTCCAATGCTTCTCTAACAATTTGATGCCTCTTTTGTAGAATGATTTGTCTTTGGCCTCAAAATACACCTCAGTTTTCGATATCATTTTTTCTTTGGTGCTAAATCTCTTTCCCAGAGCATTCTTTTGTGGTCTGCAAACAGCCAATAGTTGCTGGGGGTGAGATCTGGAGAATAGGATGAATGCAAAAGCAATTCAAAGCGCAATTCATGTAGTTCTTGCAATTGACTTGTGACAGATGTATTGTCTTGGTGAAAGAACACTTTTTTCTTAATTTATGACCGGTTTTTTTTTTTTGCGATTTCTTTAAACGCACTAATAATGCTATATAATATACAGTATTGATGGTTCTTCTTTTCTCAAGGTAATCAATGAACAAAATACCTTGCACTTCCCAAAATATGGAGGCCAAAATCTTGCCTGCTGCTGTCCACTCAGCTGACTGCTGATTTGACTCCAGAGTGAAGTGATGGATCCATGTTTCATCCTTTGTCACATATTTATACAAATACTTCTACTTGTTGCATTGAAACAGTTGCAAACAATGCTCTGAATTGTTGATGAGTTGTTGTTTTTGATCGACTGTGAACAAATGCAGCACCCACTTTAAACACAGCTTTCTCATTGACAAATGTTCATGCAAAATGCTGAATATTTGACGCAACTTCAATTTATGATTGGTCAAAACAAGTTTGTGGATTTTTTTCTGTGGTGAACAAGTAACTTAGTCATGAGTTATCTCCCTCTAACTCGACTCTCTAAGAAAAGAGGCTTTTCACAAAGAATGAGAATGATATACCCCAGTGATTGTAGTAAATGGTTCGTTTTGAAAATTCTAGCGCCTGAAGACAGCTAAATTGTACAACGGCCAAAATGTTTTAGAAATGGCAACAAAGATGAGGACAATAATGTGAATACTGTAAATAGTATAAATGCTATCTCATCTTTTAACAATATACTTAATTCAGTAATAAATGTAATAAATCACATTAATTGAATGGTATTCAGTGAAAATTTCAGATCAAAATTCAGCTATTGGCTGTTAGGTTACAGACTTGTTGTTCTATCTTTGTACAGATACACACACACATTATAGAAATAATACTTTTTGCTAGATTGCACATCAGGTCATTGGGAAGAGAAAACATTAACTATATTTATTGTACTAAAGCCTGACCTTTTCCATTTATAGAAAGTAGATTGCATGAGCATGTTTTCTAAAATGTTTTTCTTTTGTTTCTGTATGTTATCTTCAAAGCAATTTATTGTTATAAATCTCAATTATTTATTGAAGGAATTTTTTTTATTCCTGCCCAAATATGTTGGCCTAAGGATATTGTCCATGTACTTATGAAGGGGAAATGATCGTAATTATTTTTGTGGCACTGCTTGCTGCCCTGATCTTGTTGACCTGAAGATAACCAACTTTGCTTAGAGAGCCTGTCTACTTTTTTTTTTTTCCTTTTTAAGTTGGTATTGACCACTGATAAGAAAACACTTATGTATTCTAGACTCCAGTCTTTACTGACATGAAAATATACTTAGTCAATTTTTTAATTTTATATAAGATTGGTTGTAGTATTTATAATTGAAGTTCATAGTTCATATATTTCATTTCCATCTGGTATGCATCTTCAGGTTGGAATGAGAGACAAAACTTGCATGTAGGAAAGTACATTGGAATTTTTGAGGAATAGGTAATAAATAATCTTATTGGTATGGCCAGAATTTTTTTTTAATTACTGAAGCAATGAACATCTGCTGGATTTGAAATTAGCCAACTCTGTGTAAAATCCCCCCCATCATTAGTTTGTATACTGTCTTGTGCTACTATTGCTTTTCTGATGATTGGTGGTATTGTATATGCAAGTGGTATCAAGTTGAGAATTGTGAGGTCAGTGCACTTTCAATACATCTTAGTGCATTTTATTTTTAATCAGACTGGCATTTATTAGGTTGAAATTATAAGCTTTTTTTGTTGAACTATCAATGCATTTCATATGTTGCTGTGATACCCATATATTTTTTTATAGACCTAGATGTTTTGATGTATATAATTTTTGATTGTGGTATCTAGTAAGGTTATTTATTACCTCTTTCCCAAATATTCTACACATGGCTAGTTTTGCATTCTCACCTGTATACTCCTAACCTTAACCCTGCCACCAATGTAAGCAAAATGCATTGTCTGCAAAGGCTGTTCAACTTTTCATGCACACACACACACAAGTTTGTGTATATACAGTTTCTTGTTTTAAGTAGTTTTTAAGCTTATAAGATTATATAAAAAAATCAACAAAATTGATAGTTTGTACTTGTATCATGATATCAACTTAATTTATTTATGGCAATAGGAGTTAAAAAGATTGCATTGCCATATAGCATTGGTTAGCAAGCTAATCTTGCAAACTGTTAGCGTAGTTAATTTGATTCTCATCAGTTGTCCTCACTGAAGTTCTTTCGTGCTAGACCAAGTTCAGTAAATATTTATTTAGATACAACTGATATTTTGGCAAATGATCCTCCAAGAATTTGTTTATTCTTTATTGCATCCTTCTTACAACTTTCAAGGTTTGACCTTTGAAATCATTTTTAAATAAACTTTTCTGTAAACTATAATGGCCTAAAATTGGACCCCCCCCCCAAAAAAAAATTGAGACATTTACTATATTAGTTTGTCAACTGTTGATGACTTAAAAAGGTGTAAGAATATCATAATTCTTAGTAATTTTTAAGAATGCAAAAACAAATTAAAATTTTGAATAATTTTAAAAACCAGTGGAAAACAAAATCAAGTGATGGAAGCATGGTGGTTATTGAATTAGAATTTGAATTAATCTGGTTAAATTCTTGTCATAGCAAGGTTTTTGAATCTGATGGCAGAAAATAGTTGCTGTTTTTGTGTGATATGTATTTATTTAGTTTAATCTAGTACAAAGCCAAATAGTTGGGGTGAGGAGATGGTTGTGCAAATATTCTAAATGGTATGAGCATATCTTGAAAATTAGCATTTGAAATATTGACTTTTATTTGTGCTTGAACACCAACCCCTGGCAAAGGTGAACAAAAAAAAAGGAAACTATACTAAACAAGTTAATATAAATTTATTATTTATTTTTGATTTTTTATATTCTACCTTTTGTGTTTTCTGATGATATTTTGAGGTACTTTTTTATTGTTTGTAGTTATTTATATCAGTACTCAGCTTGGAAGGCTTATTGACCTCTAAGATGACACAACTGGCAGCCTTTTTGGCTGAGGGACTGGTTAAAAGTAGTAAGAGTTTACCACTAATCTACTTTGGGGATTCTAATTCTATTTTGTACATTGTGGTAGAGTAGATATTGGCTTGGAACATGAAATCAGAAAACTGTGTTCAAATTCCAGTTGAATTCCTTGCATTCATCTACACATAAATACCCTTGGGAAAGGTATTAATCCCTTCTCCTACAGTTATGGGTTAAATAGCAGGACAAATTGGATTCTGTAGTCTTGGTTGACAACCAAGGCTACTGCAGAAAGTAATGGCAACCTACTTTGGGAAAATATTCTACACAGTCAGTCATGTCTTGAAGAGACCTGATCACCCAAGCATGTATCATGTATAGCACTTAACTGACTGACTGGATTCTATTTTGGAATTAGATTTGTCTCCTAGATTATTTGTCAAACAAAGCTAGAAAGCCCAGTCTACCATGCTATTTATTTATAGCTGGAGAGAGAGAAAGAGCATTTGTGCAAAGTGAATACAAATAGCTGAAACTCTAACTCTGTTCACTAATTCTTTTTTCTTTTGTGGTAACTATTATGCCACTTTGTATCAGCAGATTATAGGACTTCAATTTAGTATCTTAAGCACAAAAATAGGTTTGTGTATCAGTGTTCTTAAATTCTAATATTATATATGATTATCACAGTTTTATATTTATAAGTTCTTTTTATTAGAAATGGTATTGGGTTGGAAGAAAAGTTTGAATCTTTTATTTTTTAATTTATTTATTTTTTAAGCAAAATCCAAAGACGAGATTTAGATATACATAGATTTATTCAGTTACATATGTGTCATTATGTTCCATTATATTTTGCAATCTTTGAGACAGTTTCATGTTTATATCTTCCCTGAATTTGGCATCTTTCTGAGTGATGAACTTATCTAAGTGGATTTTTTCCCATTAAGAGAATTTTGTAGAGATTGTATTAGTCAGTCAGATGTAATATGGCAAGCTATCCCAATTTTTGTTAGCTCTGAAAAGAGACAAGAGTTCTGGATTTGTCCTGATTGATAATGTTAGCCTTCTAATTGGCTAACTTGATGATTTTCATTTGTGGCTGCCTTTTTAATAGGTCTATATGGGAACAGTATTTGTCTGAATTCCATGTCTTATTTTGAAGGATCTAAGTTTATACTTAGACCTTCAATCCTACTAAATACATAGCATCTTCAGATGCTGATTGGGTTTGGAGTGGTTTACAGCACAGCTCATTTCCTTTTCCCCAGGACCTTTTTGCTGTACATTGTTGTAAACAATCCATTTTTCATTGCCTGTGATTGTTCTTATGCAAAGTATTTTATTTTTGCTACATTTGAACAGATAATCATAAATAAAAATAAGGTTTATTTAATTTTTTTTCTTATTAAATGATGAGGCATCCAAACATTGTAGTGATTTACATATCCAAGACTTTTCAAATGCTTTATAATGCCCATATCAGTTATGTAGAGTTGTAAGCATAAACTACGACACTCTTTATTTGCTACAGCACAATTTGTTGAGTTTATTATGTTATGAGTGATGTTTTTGAGAACAACTGCATATTATCTGTATGCGCATTTAATATTATTTAAATCCTACTAAAAAAAATGTTAAAATTAACCATTTCCATCTTGGAAATGGTCAGAATTCATTGGCCAAATATTTAGTGCCACTCTTGGTTGAAATTCATAAAATCTCTTTTTTACTTATATTTTTTTCATCTAGCCAAAAATTAATGATAATTGTACTTCAGCTAAGAAATTTTGACTTCATATTATGTATATTAAGTGTAAATGAGAAACAAAAATAACTTTAAAGAAAAACTTATAAAAATTGAATTTATTTTTTTAAAGGATTAGTATCACAAGGGTCAAATGGTACTTGATGCCATATGACTTGTGTAGTTGTCAGTGTACCAAAGACTTTTATTAATATACTTTATAAATATCTTACTTTAAAAAGAAAAAAATTAGTTGTTATAGCAATAATCTATATTCCTCCTTTCAGCATCCAAGCAAAGTGATGTAACACACTTCCATTCACCTCACGTCCGCTACCACCATTCAGCTCCTTGCAAGTATTCTTTCTGGGATAACTATTTTTTTTATCCTCATCCTCTCCAAACATTACTACCACCACAACTAATGCTACTATTACTACTACTACTACTACTACTACTATTACTGTATTTACTAAACCAAGTCACCATCACTACTATAACTTTAATTCTTAGCATAATTACTACTTCTATTAGTATTTTTATTAGTAGTGCATGTTTGTCTTTGTGGGTTTATGATATCTTTTTTTTTATGCTGTTTATTTTGTCCATTTAAATTCTTAATTTGAAATCAGCAAGTTAAAGGATTAGGATCAGGTCTGATGGAAACTTTATCCTTGAAATTCTCATCCAGAATAATAAAAAAAAAATAGAAAAGAATGTTTTTATTTATTTTTTCTCTCTTCACATCCTACTTCTCTCTCCAATTTTACACTTGACAATGATTTTTTTTTCTCCTGGTTCTGCATGTTATTGTGATGATTTGGTGTTCGGCCTTCAAAAATTGGTTGTAATTTCATTCATTTGGGAAAAGATGCAGGTAAGAAAGGGCAGCTACTCAAGCTGGTTTTGGTAATAAATTATTTTTCTAATATTTGAGGGTTTTTGAAGTAAATAAACTGTTAGGTAAGCAAAAGAACCTTTTAAAATTCAGCATGTTGTGGAGAGAATCTATATCCATAGCAATGTGCCAAAATTCATTGATGATTTTGTATTTTAGATACTTAAAAATTTTATTTAATATTTTAGAATGGAAGTAATGGTAAATGTGTCTGTCTCACTTATACTAGTCAAGGCAAAAGCAGAAAGGAAACAGTATAATGAAATAGTTGATAAATATTGACTTGAACCATGCAATAGATATAGAGAAAAATATCTTCTATGGTGCACAGTAAATACTAAATAACTAACACTTGGTTTGAAGGACATGCAAAATATTTGTGGTCTTGGGTAAACCCAGAAGCCACCAAGCACTAAATTATTTAATAAATAATTTAAAAATGTGGTTTTGCACTTTTAAAATGTAGTAAAGTACTTATTGTTCATGTTAAATGCAAAATAATGATAAAAATTAAAATTATATGGAAGAACTTAAAAGTGACTATGCTTGACTGCTTAGCCTCATCTCTTTTTTTCTATCAGACTGTTCTTTGTAGGCACAAAAAAAAAAAACTTTTGCAAACTTATTCTAAACTATTTGCCATTTCAAGTCTTTCTAAAATAATGCTAGAATCATTGTATCACTGTCAGGGTTATCTCTTTTTCTCCCCATTTCTTATTTAAATAACTTTACAATAATCATGATCTAATGCTTTGTTAAACTTAAAATTTGTAATCGCTAACATTAATTCATAATAAATATATGTAATGTTTCTTTTTAAATAAATTTTAACTTTTATTGTAAAGTGAAACTAATAGTCGATTAATCATATTGATTTTTATTTCAATCAAATATTAACATTAATGCCCCAATAATTTTTAGGGTTTATGTTCCAAAAACTAGAAATTACTTGTATTTTGATTGCTCACCACAAACTATGTAACAATGTCTTCCTGATTGAGTGTTTGGCTAGTTTTGAACCTTTAAAAACTCTTCAGCTTGAAATCAGCACCATCACTTGATACGACACAAATAGTGTCAAAACAAAATAGCTATTTTTGTAGTGATATGACATATTTGTTTTATATATATATATATATATATAATGCCTGGCCACTCATATCCAAGGATATCTGTCTACCAGGGTGGCTAGCTAATCCCTGTTGCAGACACCTACTCAGGCATATTTGTTTGTTCAACACCCACAGTGCCCCATTTGTAGTTTATACTGCAAAAATTCTGAGCAGACATTAGTTACATTTTCTGGAAGAGTGCACATTATCTAGTGTGATCAACAGTCTGAACAAGGCCACCAAACTCAAACTCTCGGTCATAATAACTTGTGATTTTGTGCTAGCACAACCATCGATGGCTCCCAAAGTGTTATCTACCTAGTTTCACTCAGAAGACAGTGGTATGGTTTTCAGACACTTTCCAAAGGTGTTGCATGCTGAGATAGCCTCCTCTAGACCAATAGCATCAAGAAGTCCCCTTCCTAACAAATCGACCATAGTGAAATTTGAACCCAGGTCTCATGGTCAAAAAGTGAATGCTCTAACTTCTTGGCTATATATATATATATATATATATATATATATATATATTGATTTTCTAAGTGCCGCTTAAATGCGGCATAAGCCTGAAAGTATGGGGTACCCAGTGAGGACCACACTTCTTTCAGCCACACACACACAGCTTCTCCACTAGTAGGTAAATAAGCAAATTTGTTTCACTTTTGGCCAATCATGTCATGAATCAAGTAGACTGTTTCAGAAACTTTGTGTTTTGTTCTTTTTTACCAAAGTTATAATTTTCTTTTGCATGTTGTGTGTTAGTTCAGTGAACCTTACTGCTTTTTGAAACCTTTTGTTCAAACATTATATTTCTGAAATTGTTAATACAGTTCCTCTATGCCATCTTCTATAGTTAAAAATAGCATTTCAGGTTCATTTTTAATGGTTCATTGTCATTTCAAGAGTCTTTAGGATTATTGACTGGGTTGGTTTAAGTTAATGTCTATTAAATACATTGCTGGATTGGTACAGTCTGTTTACTGCAATTTATTTTGTTTGCACTATGTAAGTAATGGGGGTGGTAGAAAGAAGACTCCTTCCCCCTTTTTATATGGATTGTACACCTGAAGAAGATTGTAGAATGGATTGACTGAAATGGTTTGGTTACCGTAGTCAGCACAATCCTTGGAATATTCTCAGATTCATATTATGAATTCAGTTATAGTTGGGCATGTGCCAAATTTTACAAAGCCTTAAATAATGCTTCCAAGATAATTTCATTTGTGTTTTTGTTAAAAAAAAGATTAAAAATGAAAATACACTTTGATAAACCAATGGTAGGTGCTTTTTCTGCAAGTTTTAGTGCCGTGCTTTCAACTAATGATAAAACTTTGTTTTGTCTTGGTTTAGCACTTCATAATAGTTGACACCCTTCAAGTGCCACTAAACACAGTATAACATTTTTGTATATAGTACTGGTTTGAGGATGTATTTTCTCATTGAAACTGACAAAACCATAAGCATTTTTTTTTTTTTTTTTTTTTTTAATCATATCACCCCAAGCAAGGCGGTAACGCCACTGATGCGCAGGGGGCTACGTAAGGGTAAAAAGAATGGAAAAGAGAAAGCCGGAAATCACATCCTAAACAGGAAACAAGGGATGAGCCTCTTCACCTGTTCAATAGATGTGGGTGGAGTGTGAACCGGGCGATAGTTTAGTCTATCTACTCCAATTGAAAAAAAAATAAAAAAATAATAATAAAAAAGGAAAAGAGTGAAAGGATTATGCATTTCAGTTTGCAAAATGCATCCAGTACCTTCCAAAGGATGATAGTATTTTTCGTGACCTAAAATGTACATTCACTTACATTGATGATATTCTTACCTTCTGGGATGATGAAGATAGCCATTATAAACGCCTTGAGGAAGTACTACAAAAACTCAGTGAATATGATCTTAAAATCTCTCTTTCAAAATGTACACTTGTTGTTACCAAGCTCAAATTTCTAGGATTTCACATCTCAGCTGATGAAGTTAAACCTAGTACAAAAAAAACTTAATGAACATACACAATTTCCTCAACCAAATAATTCTAAATCCTTACGCAGATTTATTGGAAAGGTGAATTTTTATGAGATCTTGTACCAAATTTCAGCAACATAATATTACCACTGACAGAGCAAATATGCCTTGAACAAAAATCTAAGATATTAAGACTTACTAAGGAAGAGATTGAATCTTTTAAAAATATAAAGAACTGTTTAACAAATGTAAACGCTCTAGCTTTTTCCAATTCAAAGGCTATTAATTATCAGCTAGTGACAGATGGTTCAAATTATGGAATTGGAGCAGCTCTTCATCAAATGATTGATAATCAACCTATTCCTAATGGGTTTTTAAAAAAAAAATTGTCACAAACCCAACAGAAATTTTCCATGTTTGACAGGGAAATATTAGCTGCATACCTCGTAATATTACATTTTAAACACTGGAAGGAAGAAATGTGTTATTGATGACTGACCATAAACCACTTTGCAGTGCTTTTAAAGTCCAGTCTCCATTAAAGTCTGATAGATAATGACAACACCGCAGTTTCATTAGCGAACACGTTAATGATATATCCTACATAAAAAGGCTCACAAAATATCACAGCCAATTGTTTATCACAACCAGCAAAGGCAATCAATATTGATGTTTGCAACCTTTTTTTTTTTAATCATATCACCCCGAGCAAGGCGGTAACGCCACTGGTGTGCAGGGGGCTACATAAGAGTGAAAAGATTGGAAAAAAGAAAGCCGGAAACCACATCCTAAACAGGAAACAAGGGATGAGCCCCTTCGCCCATTCAATAGACGTGGGTGGAGTGTGAACTGGCCGATAGTTTAGTCTATCTACTCCAATTGAAGAAAAAAAGACATACCAAAATACTGACGATGAAGTCAAAAATTTCCGTGACCGTCTTAAATCATATACTGTAAACAAAAACAAAGTCGTGTTATGTGATGTGTCATTAACTTTTCCACAATTTTTTGTCATGCAAAAGCAAACAAAATTGGTATTTGACAGTCTACATAATTGATCACATCCTCATACATCAGCCTTTATAAAACTCATAAAAGTAACATTTTACTGGCCTGAGATGGCCAATTCAATAAAACTGGGTGTAAGGAATGCCAACAGTGCCAGCAAGCGAAAATAACATCAGATACAAAAAGTAAAGTGCAATCGTTCAAATTACCCTCCAGCCACTTCCAGATTGATATTTCTGGGCTCTTAACACCGGTAAAGAACCCTACTAATCTTTATTTTTCACCCTATTGTTATACTAGCAGTATAGCCCGGCGTTGCTTGGGTGTAATGAAAGCTTTAAACGTTGGCACGAAAGACTAAAAAGCAATAGTTGTTTCCAGTTAAAGCAAAACCGTAGACTGAAAGAAAAATGAATGGATGCAAGCCAAATTTTGACTTCCTGGTATCGATATCAAATAAGTTTCTTTTTGTCGTAAACAGAATTTTGAAGGCTAAATATGTCCTCTGAGTAAATGGTATCATGGCTGAGACCAAGAACTACAACCACACCTACCTAGAGCCAAACCCGAAGCAAAAACTAAAATAAAAGGGCTGAAAAAAATACAGACATACAAGCAGATAAACAGAGACACACACAAACATCTTGCCTTTTATATATATATATATATTATCGATTTTCTGCACTATTGTAAGAACTGCAACCCCGAAACTTCTGAATATCGTTTCTTATGTTTTCGTCTATGAGCGCATCAAACTTGATCAAAATCGGACCACTCCTTCTATAACCCGATTTTTTCGATAATCGATTTTCAATATTTATCGGGGGCACCTCGACACAAAACCTAGCTAAGAACACTCGCAGACGCCTACAGTACAACTGTGTAGATTTTCCAGAAAATCAGTTCAGCCGTTTCAGAGTCTATAGGTAACGGACACACACACACACACACACACACAGAGACAAAGTTCCATTTATAAATAAGTTTAGATTTTAACATGTATTGATGGATTGAAGCATGCCCAATATTGGAGATCACAGTGAAATCAGTATCAATAGTTTCTGTAGACTTATGGATCTCTAGATTCGGTGTTCCACTCCATGTTGCAACAGATAGAGGAAGCCAATTCAAATCTGAACTGTCCACAGAATTATCTAAAATAATTGGTCTTCAATAATTGCGAACAACAGCATACCACCTGCAAACAAACGGTTTAGTAGAAAGAGCACATTGAACTCTGAAGACAGCAATAATAAGAAAAGAATCCTGACTGTCAGCTCTTCCAATTGTGCTACTTGGAATTAGGATAACGCCTAATGAATCTAACTATTCCCCGTTTACTGCATTAACAGGTAGTTCTGCGACTGTTAACCCTCTAGGGCCACTCAGACAGCTTCATTTTCATCAATAGAAATATTGCTTTTATTATTAATGAACCTTTTTCAAAATCACACTGCATACAATACCTGTTATAGGTTTGATGTCAACCTATTTAACAATAGCTGAATTCTCAATTTGAATGAGAATAGTTTAAACATTGTGCTAACTACTTTAGTGGGCTTTGGTAACCACAAAGTTTTATATTAATCTAAAAAAAAAAATAATGTAAAAAAATTAATGGTTATTTTGCTGTAAATATCTGAAAGTATTAGTTAATAATGTGACAGGACTTTCTTTACAAACTAATATTTGTGTGTGTGTAATAATTTTAAGTGTTCTTTATTTGAAAAGATTTCTGTCCTTAGTTTGATTTTTAAAAGTGCTCAGGGAACTTTGTATAGTTAATTTTTTTATTTTTTTCAATGCAAAGAATATCTCTTTTTAGATGCATGTAAAAATGTTACATTTTTCACCTCATTTCCTATTGTTATATATTTATTTTCATCATTTTACCCCAAGCAAGGTGGGATTGCCATTAGTGCACAGAGGGTTACATTGAGAGAAAAAAAATGTACAGTGGGTATTGAAGAAAGGATAAAAGATGAACGGGATTCAAGAAGAGAGAAGATGGCAATTGACATTGCATTTAAATTTTTGAAGATTGTTGTTATCAGGGAAGCAAATAAACAGAAAGGAGTTTCACAGGCAAGAAGTGCAAGGAAAAAAAACTGTTGAAGTAGAAGTGGCGGTTGCATTTAACTATTATAATTGTAAAAATCTAGTAGCATGCTTTGAATTTACTTGATAGGAAACCAAGAAAAAAAACTTGTCAGAGCAGATGTCATGACAGCATTTGTAGAAAAGATAGAAGGAAGCTATGTCTTGTTGGCAAGAAAGTGACTGAAGCCGAGATAGCAAGTCAGGACTGATTACGTTGCAGATTGTTCTTTCGATTTTGTCAAGAACCTTGAGATGAATAGCAGGAGCACTCGATCAGATATGACAACAGTATTCAATTCATAGATGAATGGTAGATTTATAAATATGCAAGATGGATTCTGATGAGAAAAACTTTATGGCTTGATGCAGAGACTCAATCTTCTTAACAGTAGATGGAACTATAGGTTCAATGCAGGTATTGCACTTGAGGTCGGTTGAAAAAGTGAGGCCAGTGAGGCACGGTGTTTTGCTCACAAGGAGACTTGCATCAGCCATACTGATGTCTGACAGGAAAGTTTCTCTTTAGTGCTTAAAGGAAAGTGGTTTTGTTTTGGAGGCATGATAGTTTATATGCCATTTCTTGCCCCAGTTAACCACTGACTGGAAGTCCATTTCATGAACTGTAGCCAGGTTTTCTATTGAGACAGGAGTAAATGGTAGTGTTGTCTGCATAGATGCCTACTTGAGAACTGATGACATCAGTTTGTGTAGATGTTCACTAAAGTACCAAAATTTTCTTATTTGCTTTGGTTGCTGGAAACTGATTATCATTCGCTCCTGTTATAAATCCGTATCTTGGGTATATATTTCTTCTGGAACAATGTTGGACTCAACAATGTCGGTACAAACGATGATGATAAAACAATGACTGCTGCATGAGGTCGGCTGGGACCACAATGCTGATGATAAAATCTCTGTGGAAATTCGGTTTTCTATCTATCTGGGATGATGATAATATACAAACTTCTGGAGTGGTTGAACTTCAACACTTTTGGCAGTTATTAAAACTTCTGTTCGATGATTAAACTTCTCAAATTATAAATCATTTTGTTGATGAATAAAATAAACTCCTTTTTCTTCACATAAGTCATTTCAATATCATTTTGTCGGAGATTACCACTCGATCCAACACTTACTGGAACAATTTTCACTACGTTGGAGATTACCACTCGATTTGATCTTCACTGGGGACAAGTTTCTCTTGGAACACTCAACCCAACTTTCATGTAAATCTTCTTTTCATAAACAACTTCGACAGAGGAACAAATCACTTCTTCATAAAATGTCATTAATAAACTGCTTCTTCTCCGTTGTCCTTTTCCTTGTCAGCTTTCAAAAATAATCTGTGACAAATGCCTTTTCAGAAACAATAAGGACCAGGTCCAAATGTAAATAAAATATACAATATATATATATAGGCATGCAGTGTGGGTATAGAAGAATCCAAAGGAGTATCCTGTACATATAGTGGTAGGATAACTCTTTAACGGATCTCTAAATATATATATGTATATAAATACATATAGAGCAAATATAAGAAAAATTAAGGCACACACGTTATTTTATGGTAAATCGGAAGTATAGGCCTATTTCAGGCGAACCATCATCAGCTTCTGTCTTTATTTTACAAAGGATTTTACATGAATGAGATTCACAAAGACCTAAAAAAAAACCAATAAAAATAATGGTCGCTCAGTTAAGAGAAAATTTAAGAAAAAAATGTCAATTCGGTGACCATACATATATATATATATATATATATATATATATATATATATATATATATGTATGCAACATATAATCAGAGGACATGCGTAGCAGTGAATGTCAACAAAAGTTCAAAGATGCATTCAGTCTGACAGTTGGATTGCAGACCCGTAGATTTGAAACGTAGTGGGTTAGCAGAGAGAGAGTGTTAAAAAGAAAGGGTAAGTATCTTAAAGCGTAAATGAAAAGGGAAGAAGAAAGAAGAGAGGAATAAATTTAAAATAGGAGAAAATAAATGTAAATTAACGGTGAAAGAAATTGGAGTCTAAAAAATTAAAATATATTTAAGAGATAATAGTTAATCTGTAGTGAACACAAAATACTCACACCACTATATAAACAAAATTATACTAATTATACAATCAACAAAACAAATATAATACAATATAAAATTAAAAAAATTTTAAAAATTTTAATTTAAAAGTAAGCCTAATTATTCTATTTAAATTTAGTTGTTTAAACTTAATTATTAAGTTTAAAAATAAATTTACATATTACTAGTGAAAGGATAAGAAATTGGAATTTTTTTAAAAAAAATCTAAGAAAATTAAACAATTAAGATATAATAGTTAATCAATTTGCTTTAATCATAATTACCAATACACCACTATATAATCAAAATTATACTAATTATTCGGTTAACAATACAATAAAAATAATAATACCATAATGTAGGGAAATTTTTTGGTTAACAGTACAGTTATAATACTGTATAACTTTAGTACTGTAAAAAAACATATATGTACACATACTACTCACACATGCACGTAAATGCGTACACATATATATGTATACCCATATATGTACACGTACACAGTTACATACATACATATACACACATACGAACACACACTCACACTGGCAAAAACAAATATGTAAGCAATACTATAGACATATAAAAAACCGTATATATATATATATATATATATATATATATATATATAAAAAAATAAAAACCTTTGACATATATAACAATGGTTTACAATTAAACAATATGTATTCCGTAGAATAGTGTGATGTGTGTAAAGTCTTCAGAGGAATGAATGAGGGGCTAAAAGTTTAACATAGTTTAAACCGGCTCCTGTGTCGACATTTAAAAATTAGTTCCCGCCTTAGATTCAGCAGATCCAATTGGTTTTTGTGTTTTACAATAGTTATCTTTTCATCTAGGCATAAGTGACAGCAATCTTTGAAGTTGGTGGGTGTGTTGGATCTCTATCCCATCAAAAATACCTTTCTAAAATAGGATCTATGAAATAGGCTGACAAATACAGTAATTTATTTGTTTGTCATATTAATATTTTTAATGTTGATATTCTTGTGCCATTGTGGTTAATATCAAGTTTTATAATTCGTAATCCTATTTGAAATGGTTTATCATCACATCTGGGTAAAGAAAGTTAAAATTATCGTAAGACATGTTCTGCGTATTACAAAGCAGGGACACTGGCTTTTTTACAAACACAAGTTACACCAGTTAATTGAGAACAAATTATAATATACAGAAAAACAGATATTCAATAAAAAAATAAAATTAGTATATTTTTAAAAAATCTTTTGTACATATCTTCAGTTTTGTTGTATACTTACCTGCATACAGGAATGGGATGTTCCTATTCTCTTATATACATCAACACTATTGGAGTAGTGTTGAGTGATTATACTGATTAGCTGTGTCTCTACTTCATGCAAGTCTTGTATTTGTGATATGCTATTATTGCCAACCTTCGTTTTGGGGATTACTCACATAGTATCCTTTAAGGATTACAATAAGTTTAGAAAAAACTGGGAAAGATTATTCAATAAAAGTACCCTCAGCCTTGATATGAACTCAGAAGTGACTCCATGCTTGAATCATATGATTCTCTTTCATGTTGGCTATCCTATCCACAATGGAAATATTCAGTCTTGTAGGATGACTGGTTGGTCTCCTTCTTGACTATGCTTCAGATATAGTAGTTTACGGGATTCAATCAGGAGTGCTAGGAGGCTGTTTGTTTGATGTGACATGATCATGAAAGTTCTGACCAACCACTGGTTTTATTTTTTATTATATAGAACCCACATGATGTGTTTAAAATAACCAATTTCCAGTGCTTGATATGAATGTTTTGCATAACATTTTTCTCAAGCAATGTTTTGATTTGATCGCAATCACCTTCAGTTGGTCAAGTTGGCTTTGAAGCATCATTCATCATGAAACTTGACATGAACTTTCATTGTTCACAGTATCTTCTCTGTAAATTGTATAAATTATTCTTTGTAGTTGAGTTGCATTTTTATTTTTCTCAAAATAAAGCATATTTTCCCATCTTTAGTGTGAGAATTGATAAACAAAAATATGAATTTTAACATTTTCATTATAAAGGCATGCTGATATAACGGTTGTCATTTTTTTTAAAATGAAGCTAAATCTAAATGCTTGTGATGCCATCTAACGATAAAACCTACATTTTTGCAAGCCAGTTACCTGGAACTAAGATCTCTCTCCTTTCATTTTCCCTCACATGCACTTTTTAGTGTCTGAGCTCAGATAGAAAAACACTTTTTTTTTTTTTTTTTTTTTTTTTTTTAATTATCAAAACCTGGTAGATTCTCCCCACTTTGATTGAAGCTTTGAATTTTTCTACAACCAATTTTCCTCTATTTGCTTTTGTACTGGCCTAAACTGATCTTAAATAGACATCCATTTAACATTAATATTTTTTTCTTTCATTAAAGACAAATTATTGACTAAAACATTCTTTACAAATATAAAACCACTTTCTTTCAGTATCTAAACAAGTCTAAAGTATTTATGTTTTGTGGTTTTGGTATTTTATTTTCATCATTGATTTAATTTCTCCTCATTAACCCTGTGCCCCATAATTAAACTATTGTAATAGTTAAAACTGCACTTTTGGATGGTAACTGTGAATGATTCCTTTGCTTGGCTTCCTAATAATTTGCATAAAAATTAAATAAAGGCTTTAAAACTAATGATGATGCTTTTTTTTTCTTTTCTTTTCTTTTTTGTAATATAGAAAAGAATGAAAGCTCAAATAACTTTGTTCTTTATTCCTACAGGTTTGTTATGGAATATAGGTCCATAATCACACTGATCTGATGTTACTATGGTTTTAGTAACAAATAGGTTTTTACAGAGTGGAATTTGTAACACCATGTCTAACCGTCCAGTTTTAAGTGCATTTATATTGGCTGTCATCCTAATCTAGCAAGCTTAGACTAGCTTTCTGTTTTACAGATTGTTGGGAAGAAGGGATGGATTCATGCTTTTTCTAAAGACATCAATGAAAAGTGAATACAAACTACCTCATCCAGAACATTTGTTCATTTGATTTTCTATGATGTTAATTGTTTTATCAAATGACTTTAGGAACTTTAAAACCTCTTGCTTTACCATCATAGAAGAAAAACTTGACTGTTGCTTGTATTATGGGTAACAAGAGAATTTCTGCTTGTGATTAAGCAATGTATTGTAAATCATGTGCAAATGAAAATATATTTTTCTACAGGTTGCTTAGACTATTGAACTGTTTGCCCGAGGCTGCTCGTTTTCGTCAACAGTCGTGATGATCCCAGTTGTGACACTGCCACCCGGCTGGTTGGTTCATTTGTTCGCTGTTGCTGGTTGTGACGATCTTGTCTGATAATGTTGTCACAAAAGCTGGTTTACAAGACGTCTCTTGCAACAACGCGCCACTGTCCCATGTTGTGAATTGATCCCAGAGGTCGCGTCGTGCAATTTTAGTAATCACCTTTTAGAGCTGGTCTGGACACTGGTGCACACTTGTGGTTAAAAAAAATAAATACAGCACCCCAAAAAAATTAATAAAATAAATGAACAAGGTCGAACACGCCTGGAGAGTTACAAAGAATGTCTTTATATGAAAAAAAAAAACAATGTTTCCTTTTTTTTTCACGGGAGCAAACAATACAGTTGTCGGAATGCCGGTTTACAACGGAGAGCGAAAGTTTGTTTAAAAATATCAGAGCTTTCAATCCTTAAATAAAAACGTCTTTTCTAAGTTTCATTAAAGTAAACAGAGCTTTTCAAATTTTCACTAAAATATTTTCACGTATTCATTAAATTTTCATTAGTCTCTTCACATATTCTCTACAATCAGAGCTGTCAATTCTCTATGCAACTTCTAAGATAACAAAGTCTTTTCAGGTCCTTATCGAAGTAGAGCGAACGAGGAATCAGAATTTTCGATTCTTCCGTAATAAAAACAATAACATTCTTTCGGGATTCATATTGAAGGTGCATTATTCCAAATTAACTCTTTAAGTTAATCAGTGGCAGGCTTCATTCAAAATTAACTTTTTAGCCATAAGTTCTATGGTAGGCGACCAGCCATGGCTCTCCAGTTGGGAACCTTTTTCCACAGTTGTTACATTTCGACTGATAGCTACTCAGCTAACTTAAACTGACTTTTTCTTGTCGAGTTTCTATTTTTATAACCCTTTTCAATCCCCTCTCGGGGGATCTAGCTGATTAGAAGCCTTTGGCCAATGAAATCATTTTTCGCCCACTCGATCTGCAGAAGGGGTTAGCTTGACGAATGAGATATCGCCAGCTCACATTATTTCCAATTTCCCACAAACTTCTGTTCTCAGGAAATATCTGTTGAGGGACTTTAATCCCACCTGACCCCATCAAACCAACTCTGACACTTTGTTTTGGCTACTAAAATTTTAACTTTACCAAAAAATATCCACTTTGAACATGAAAGAAGAAAAATTATATTTTTCCCTTTTCTTTCCCAAAAATAGTTAAATTTTATATTCCCCGGATTTTAGAAGTACATGATAGTATTAAAATAACCATTTTTTCTATTCTCCATATTTTATAAGTATGTGATAGTATTAAAATAGTAATTTTTTTTCTATTACCCATATTTTGATAGTATTAAAATAGTTTTTTTACAGAAGCTCACATTGCGTATTGCAATAAAGCACAACCAATGATACTACTAGTATTCATTTTTCTCTCTCCGCCGCATTAAACCAAACAAAAGAAAGTATCCCCTCGGGAGATAGTGTCACAATATACTGCTTATGCTGTTGCCACAAAGCAAATTTTACAAACTTCTTCAGGTTCATAATCTCAAGAAAGGTAACAGTAAAAACAACTCAAATAATTTCAATTGTCTAGATGATAATTGTGATGAATTGCTTGAAATGTTGAAGTAACAATAAAAGCAATAACAATAATTCAATACTGCCAAACAATTATTTAAATAATAACTTAAAAATAAAATAAAATAACTTATAAATAATAAGGTCTACTGCTGATATGCTAACGACCATCACTGAGTACATATACCAGGCACTCGACAGGAATGGCGAAGCTCGAACCGTTGCATTGGATATATCTAAGGCGTTCGACAGAGTTTGGCATGTTGGCCTTCTATGTAAACTGCAGAGCTATGGTATAACTGGACATTTGTTTGAACTAATCCAGTCATTCCTCTCTAACCGCACAATGAAGGTGGTATTAAACGGACATGCCTCCCAGAACTACCATACAAACGTAGGTGTCCCCCAAGGCTCCATCTTAGGTCCTACACTCTTCCTGATATACATTAATGATCTCCCTGATTCCATAATAGCCCAAGTAGGTTTGTACGCCGATGACACCACAGTTTACTCTTGCCTCCTACAAAAATCTGGTGCAGGCATCAAAACTAACCTCGCAGCCGAGATTGAAAAAGACCCCCAATCCATAGTGCACTGGGGTAAGAAATGGCTAGTAAATTTTAATGCTTCTAAAACGAAGCTACTCTCAATTAACCATCATCGACAATCTCACCTACCTCCCATTAGCATGGACCAGGCTTGCCTCCCAGAGAGTAAAACACTACGCCTCCTTGGTCTCACACTTTCTGCGGACCTAAAATGGAATGACTATATCGAATCCATTGCTAAATCCGCTGCTATGAAAGTTGGTTCTCTGTGTCGGGCCCGGAAGTTTTTTCCGTCTAAATCTATCCTGCACATATATAAATCTACCATCCACCCGTGCATTGAATACTGCTGCCATATCTGGTCAGGTGCCCCTGCTATTCTCCTCGGGCTTCTCGATAAGGTTCAGAGGAGGGTCTGTAATGTGATAGATACCGACTTGGCAGACCGCCTGCAGTCTCTCTCCCACCAGCGCGACATGGCTTCCCTGTGTCTCTTCTATAAATACTTTCACGGCTTCTGCTCCGATGAACTTATGGTGCCCCCTAAATACGAATTTGCATGAGATACTAGATTAGCAACTAGATCCCACCCTTTTACAGTGAAACCGATAAAATGCAACTGCAACTTCTACTCCAACAGTTTCTTTCCTCGCACTTCCCGACTGTGGAATTCCCCGACGGCTACAATCTCCAGAAGTTTAAATGTAAGGTCAATAGACACCTGCTCCCATTCTGTCAAACACTCTTCCCATCTGCCCAACCCTCATCCTCAGTATCCTTACTCACCTGTCACCTTTCTCCCGACATTCCCTATATCTAACCACTCCTTCTCTTTACCTTCCCCTATGTAGCCCCATGTGCAATAGTGGCAGTGGAATGCCTTGCTTGGGGTGAAATGATTAAAAAAAAAAACTTATCAAAATTGTTCTTTTAATATTCAATTTCTCTTCAGGATGTAAGTGATCAGGACTTTCGACAACACCCTCTTTTTTTAAAATTGGATTGTCATAATAGTTTTGGGGAAAGATAGTGGTTTCCTGTTGCCTTCTCCATAGTTTAGAATTCATGGTTGTTTTCCTCTTAGTCTAATAGCTAAACCAAAGATAGAGAGACCCTCCCCCAGTCTGTGCATCTGTTTAGCTCATAGCTGGAGTTGAAAGGAAAAAAAATGAATTCATACACTTCCCAAATGCACGTATAAAGTGAATACACTGTCTCAGATGGAATTTTAACCCAGCTTACTTTTTTTACAATGTTCATTTTTAGAGAACCTGCACCTTCTAAAAATTTTAAACTTGCAATTTTTGCACTTTTTTTTATTCATGATAGTGTTATTTGATGGACACACATGTTAACCGAGTATTCTTCTCATTCTTTCTCCTCAGCTGCAAATCCTTTTATCTGAAGACCCTGTATATTTGTAAAGCTTGTAAACTCTCCCTCCTGCTTTTACTTTTTACAGATACGTTCCAATGCCTCATTACTGTGTTAGTCCATGAACAACTCCAGTCTCCCGTAGTAACTGCAGCTCTCACATCCCGTCTCTTAGGATCCTTGCAGAACTTTTTCCAGTATCGGAAAGTTGTGGCCCCGACATTTCCGTATGTTTTGTTTCAGGTGGACAGTCAGAGGGCTGCTCTACAAAGATCAACATCTCTTAAAAAATCAGCTGTTGGTTTACATCAAGGAGACACTCGATTTTTGCATCATGTTCGGTCCTTTCTGGAGAAGAGGCCGGGTGCTGACCCGAAATCATCTCTGTCCAAGGAGGACCGACAGAAGACCGAGGACATTCTCCGGCCACAGACCTACAATTTTATTGATGGAGAAGTGAACACAGACCTTCCTGAAGCAGACACTCCAGTAGCCTCTGCATTATCTCCACCAGCAACCACATCAACTTCAACCACTGGCTCAACTACAGCCACAACCAGCAATGCATCTTCTACAAACTCTCCAATAGGTGCCAAGTCAAGTAAAGAAGAAAAAAACAAAGTTGATAAAACTACTGAGGAGAAGGAAAACTCTGTGAATACAGACTTAGATAATTCTAAAATCTATGAACATGCATCCTCAATGGTTCGTAGTGTATCATGCTATGAAGCGAGTTGTAACATTCCAACAAATTTTCCACAAAGTAAAGGTTAGTGAATTTTTATGCTATTCTCACTGCATTAATTCATTTTCTACGTAGTTCTTTAACTGGTAATATCTTGTTTGCTAACATTTCTTTATCATGATAGAAATAATGGAATGTCAGTTATCTACACACAATAATATCCAAACAGAATTTTAAGATCCTTCGAATATTTAATTTCACAACTTTTTTATGAGTACAAATGTGTTAAAATGGTGTTTCTTAATTGGTTTATTGCTGTTTCTATGTAGCTGAAGTGTTTGTTTGGATTGATCTTGGGTTGTTATATCTGAACAGTGTTGAAATAATTTGGCACAAAGGAAAAGAAATTAAAATTTTTGCTGAAGGATATAAAAAAAACTGGCAAAACTTGTGGTGTTTCATTCACTCATTTTGTCTCTGTTTCAAGTGTGTTTAAAAAGAAAACAAACATCATTGACAATCTGACAAAAAATTTACAGCATCTTGATTGTGGAAGAGAATTGCAATATATATATATATATATATATATATTATGACACTCAATAATTTATCTTTTGTTTGTCCCAGTTTTTATGTTAATTTATACTATTTTAAGAAATGTGACAAGAATTTGTTTTTTCTTGAAGTATTTGTTTTTTTCTTTGTTTTTTTCAAAGCATGGATAACCTGTCCACATTTTCATCTTGGTTCTTGGAATAATTTTGAACTTTCTCACTAATTACATCAAGCATATGTTGAATTTAAGCAACATACCAAATGTGTATTGACAAAGTTATCACACAATAGGAAAAGCAAACAATTAAAATAACCAGATAAGGCTATGAAGTATTTTTTCCACCGAGTACCACTTTAGTGATAAAGTTGGTCAATTTTCACAACAATCAAATATTGTCACAATGTTGTGTGTTGTCATTGGTGAAGGCAATGCATTGTCACAAATCCTAAAGTCTTTTGCAGTGAAGGATGCTTTGTTCATGATTGCTGATTTTTGGGACAGTATCAAGCCATCAAATTCACAAGGTGGTGGTAAAATGGCTCGTGTGTTCACTTTTCCTGATAAAAAAATCACTTATAATTGCAGACAAGTGAGATTAGCAGACTTTCTAAAAATTGAGATTAATGTCTGTAAAAACTGACAATGGCATTGGAACACTCAGCAATGTGCAGAATATCAAGAGTCACTGGGAGATCAGTGGGAGAAAGTAGCTGCTTATAGATAAGGAAAATAAGATACTGGCATGTTCTGCAATATCCAATAACAGAACTGTTAACAGTTTCTAACTTTTCATGATATGATATAAAGAACAAATTAACACTGTTATTTGATGCATCCTTATGAAATGCTATTACTGGTTAAAATAAAGAAACACAAGATTCTGAAGTAACAATAACTGGCTGTTTTTTCACAAAATTACTGATCAGCATCTTAATGAAATTAGTCTTATGAACAAACTAAACATTTCCAGTGCATTTATGTAAATGTATTTATAATTTTCTCTAAGTTTATAATATATTCCATGACTTGTTAGTTTTGTTTTCATTATTTAGATGATAAGGATTTAATTTGTAAAATGTTGCAAATCTTTGTAGTAATATCTTTTTTGCTTTGATTGTATTCTTTACTCGTCAATTGAATGACAAACCCTTGAAACCATTTTATATTCATTTTTTATATTTTTTTTTACATGTTTTATATATCTTCTATATTTATGACTGACTGTTACCCTAGCAAAAACCTGTTTTGTTCAGATAACCAGCGTTCCTCTGCAATTCAAAGTTTTAATTTTTTTCTAGCAGTTTTCTTTTGTATCTATATGTTATGTTATTTCCCAAACTATTTGAATATAAAATAAATTGACTCACTAAAGTAGATAATCTATTGTAGATATTTTATTAAACATTTTTTTAAAAACTTTAACTTGAGTACTGATCTCAGTCATTAAATGTCTTCTAAACAGAGAATTTATCTGTTTATAAAATCAGCATTTAAAGTTCTTTAAGCTGAGCTTGAACACTAACCTTTGGCATTGTTGAGGAAACTATTTTAACTATAAAGTAAACTTTTTTTCTATCTAATAACAATAAGCTTCAAGACAAATAAAATTCATGCGGGTTGAAATATTCTTGTCATGACCTGCACTTAGTCAAAGATTGTTGATTTTTTTTCCCAGAGTTTTGCAAAATGTGAACGTTAATATTTGAATAGTAACAAACAGCAAAACAGAAGAAATAAATATTTTTCTGAAAGATTACAATTTCAATGGTTTTAGTAATTATATTTCGTATTAAATATATATTAATTTTCTGCAAAAAGAAAAAAAACAAGCAAAAATGTCTGTTTTTATGGTTTGGTTTTAAGAACTTAACAAAGATTCTAAAATAGATTGATTGAAACATTGTGATAATAATATGAGAAATACAAAGAATAAATTAAACAAGTCATTGAATAATAGTAACTTATGTCAAAACAATAGACAAATTTTGTTAAAATAGATGAAGACATTTCCACTAGCTCAATGAGTATAAATCCATTTTTCATAAGAAAAAGAACGATGTTATAAAAAAAAAGAAATTATGATGGTTTAGACAATTTTAAATATTTGCTCTAGAGTGTGGATGAATCACAAATATTGTCTTTTTAATTACATTGTCATAGCTGTATTTGAATCTAAAACTTTTTGTAAAGTGCATTACTGTGATAATTTTTGGAATTTTGGAATAGAATTCCTCTTTCCATAAATATTAGTGAGTGACAGTTTACACACTTAAGGTGCATTTGTAACTATGAGAAGCTATTGTAAAGATCTTACAAGAACAAATAATTAAAAAAAGTGGGGGGCAAGAAGAAAGTCATTTAATCAGATTTTAGATAGTGGTTTGGGCCAAGAACTTTTCAGCATCTCAGATGTAGTTAGGTAGTGTGTCTGAACACACACACAAACAATTTTTGAACAGGTGATTTTGTTTCACATGTAACTGAAATTTACCACATATCTCTCTTTCTCTCTCTATCTATCTCTCTCTCTCTCTATCTATCTATCTATCTATATATATATATATATATATATATACATACATACACACAGTAAGAGGAACCTGCAGATATTGGAGGCCATGTACATCAAATCTAAACAACCAACACTCAATAAAATCACCTTTAAATCCGGACATATTACATTGCATTTGACTACATGGTTTTGTTGTCATTTTGTGCTATCACGCGGTGTGATGTCATAAAACCGCATTGCAAATTTGAGAACTGTGTTTATTATTTTTGGTAACTATTGCCGTTGCTAAGCGGAGTTTTATGTCAACACAAAATAAAATCGTCGGTGATGGTGGATGTTATTATATTTCAGTCTAAATAACCTCTCTGAAGATGGCTCATGTGAGCCAAAAGCTTAGAAGCAAATCAATAAATAATTATCCAAATGTTAGAGAATTTTTGTCTTTATTTTCAACTGAAATTAAAGCCAAACTACGACGTTTAGAACAGCTCATGATTAAACATAATATACATTCATTGTCTCTTATATTTAACAGCATATGTTTAGAAAATACATACGTATATATATATATATATATATATTCTGAAAGTTATCATTTCAATGCATGTTTGGTGTCATTTGTGTGTAGATTGTGAATTTTAAATATTTTAATATTGAAGATGTGAGGTAAATGTGATGCACTTTAATTCCCAGAAAGTAAAAAAAATTGCTATACAAAAAGCTAAATATGTGTGTGCCATTCATGTAGATGGTACCATAGCTGAGAGTACTGGTCATAAGTGGTTCACAAGTGGAAATGTTGACCTGGAAATCTGAGAATGTTTGGCAGGGTTCTAACAGGCCTGCAGTCATTGAGGATGGCCAAATGAAAATGCAGTTTAGAAAAAAAAATCCAGATCACATGATACAGGACATCACAAATACTCTACATATGTATCTTATATGGAAGTTTTAAGGTATTTGAAAATGCTTGCATATTTGAAAATCCATGCTGTTTGAGTGTCTCATAATTTAATGGAAAAAAATTTAATGGATCATGTTTTTGTTTACAACAATGTGAACCGAAAAAAAGTTCTGGGAAAAACTTAATGAAACATTAATAACCACTTCAAAAGCCAATTTGCATTTGAAAAATATAATGTCACATATCTGGTGGGGTTGTAAGGACATTCTCTATTATAAGCTCTTTCCACAAAATCAGACATTGAATTCAGAAAATCATTGTATCTAATTGAACCAATTAAAGGCAGCAATCTATGAAAAGTATTTGGAATTTGCCAATCAGAAGGATATTGTCTTTCTTCAGAAAAATGTCAGACATCTCTTTGCAGACCTGTCAGAAATATAGCTTGGTTGGGTTGTCCTAATACACCTGACCTTACACCCTGGGATCATTATCACTTATTTAAATCCTTACAAAATGTCCAATAGGAACATCATTTCTCTGGAAAATTATAAAATCCCTTAGACTAGTTCATCACCCAGAAAGATGCTAAGTTCTGAGAAGTTAGAATTGTGAATCTGCCACAAAGATGGCGAAAGGTAATGGAACAAAATGGCATATGTGTGGTTGAATAAATCTATAGACAAATGTATAAATATTTGAAATTCACTATAAAAAAAATGTCCAAACTTTTGTTCCATATCTATCTATCATTAAGTGAGGTTATGTATTGTGTAACTGTTGCATTCCCAATGACTTTGTAAAATAAATTTTTTTCTAACCCTAACAGATGTGTGAAAATTTTTTTTTGCATATACATAACATGATCTAAGTTTGTCATTCTTCTCTTTGGTTCATTGTGACTTGTCTATCTCTATCTCAAAGCTAAAATTTCTATTGAAATATTGTGGATGGAATTTGTGAGAATGCAATGCTGCAGACTGATTTAAAAAGTGCAAGGGATATTTGAATTCGTGCAGTATTTTGAAGAGGACGAAATCACCATTACTTGGTTGACTTTCATTAGTATTTGGCTGGATGCTTAATAGGTAGTGCTTGTGTATGTTGTTGTTTTTTTTCTTGTTATGCTCATATAAACTGATATCCAATACTGAATATTCATTCGTGTGTTCTTTATTTTAAAAACTTAATATATTATTTGTGATTATATTTATTTTGGACATTACCAAATAATCTTTGTCTGTTTTGAACCCTTCTATAGTGACTTGATTTTTGAAGGAAAACATAATTCTGCTTATTTTATTTCAGATCATCAATTTGTTTTTTACCAGACAATAGCCAATGAAACAGCAGCAACACTTTTAAAAGAGGTAAATCAATTTAATGCCATTCTTTCTTTATACTTGTCTTGCACACCTTATCTGTTTGAAATTTTGATTATATCAGATTAAGTCAGGAAAATATTCATTATACAATATTATTTGTACAATTGAAGTGTTAAAAAATAAAAATAAGACGTGAGACAAAAGTGGTCTCTTAATAGTTCACAGCAATTCATTTAGGAAGGGAGATAATGTAAAATTTCTTTTTAATATTAACATTAATGAAGGTTAATTTATCCTAACATTTCCTGATAACCTATTGTTTTATCAGTTATTTATTTATTTTTACAATGATTTTCACCTGTACAAGAACCAAAAGCCACTCAAGATATAGGATTACAGAGTAAGAGGCACAGTTTATGGTGATATGTGGTCAAGATAATGGTTGACCCTAGACTTGAACAGGTTAAAATTGTAGTGATTGGGAGTTGGTTCTACAAAACAATTCATGGGAAGAATAAAACGTCACGTTTGGTTTTCAAGACATAGAATGTGACCAGCTAGTTTTTCTCGCTTTGAGCTGTTAAGCTAGGCCAGAGGAAAGATCAGGTGCCAAACTCAAGTCATCTAGAGTTATGGAAGTGCACCCATATACCATTGTATCATAAGCATAGATATTCACAAATGATTATGTAGCGAAGGAAGAGACTTGTCTCATGTGTAGGTCCATGATTTAGGTGAGGTGTTGCCAAGATGGAAGAAAAAAAAATATGGCTTGCTTCTCATGACCAAAAGTGGTTCACAAGAGAATATTCTAATTATACAATCAGTTGGTTGTGCTGATTGGTTTGACTAACATATCAGAAATGAGCTATGGCAATATAAGCGTGGTATCACCTGAGACAGACGAATTTTGGTAACAGAGATGGTGGAAAGATAAGTGAATATGATCAAGGAAAGGTAAATGCTGCTCCCACTAATTACAAGCTATTTTGATGTTTACAAGTTGCCACAATGGCACAAGTGTATACTATTTGGTACCAATGGGTTAAAAGATAGATAGAAAGATGTATCGATAAACTGAATGAATATTTTTCTGTTTATGTTAGAAAAAGCCAAATCATAAAAGCCTAAAGGGATTTCCCACAGAGAGGCAAATTACAAAAGAGGCCATGTGGTGAATTTGGTCAGCTGATTAATGATCCTGCCTTTTAGTACAAGTTATCAAAGCACAGGACTGGATAGAGAAATCTTATACAAGCGAAAAATTGAAATAATAAAAATTTCTTAATGACCTGCTGAGCAGACAATGACACAGACTGCAATATAAACAGGGTAAGAAATAAGGATTTCTTTGTGAATTAAGAAATTAATGACCCTGATAAGAAATTGAGAGAGACATCTGGCATACTTCTGATCAAAACCATAATTGAATGTGACCTGAGGCTGTTGAATCAAATCCCTCGAAGGAGGACCAATTGGTGGTGATCAGAGGTGGAAAACTAGGGAAGGCAGAGAAATTGTTCATACCCTTTGGGGAGTGTTGGTGTGAGATACCAATGACAAAATCAAGGAGTTGATTAGGAAAATTAATGCCCAGGACTGCTGCTCATGGAAAGGAAAAAACCTTGAATTGAAAAAGATAATTAATCTTTGAAAGCCAGACGATCGCCCTGTCAGCCGGGCTTCAGAATATATCGACTGCACCTCTGCAAGAGGTAAAAGTCTCCCAAGGGGGCTACCTGTTGGCCGTAGGTGGCGACCCGTAATGCCTGGGGATGGAATCCTGGTGGTTGTGAAGTTCATGACCCAGGTGCAAAGAGGTCATGTTCCTTCAACACACCATTTTGGCTCTTACCTGGGCTAGATGGGCGGTCGGAGAGGCCTGATCTGATCAATCGGCTGGTCCCGACATGCCCTAGCTCATATATATATATCTCTTTCTATCTCAGAAGTATTATTGAAATATATTAGTGGAACATCTCACATCCCTTTATCTTACATGAGCTAGAAGGCGGGGGCTGAGGGTTAACTGTGTTGAGAGCAAAAGACTCTTTCATCACTGCTAAATTAAAGAATTATACAACCAAAATTTTGCAGAGGCTCAAGTCTTGCTCTCAATATGAGTCTACTGGTCGTGTATCCCCGTCTCAGCCAAGGTGAATGGGTTTCCCCCTTGGTTCATTCCCTTCTCAAGTTGGACTCCGTGGTGGGTGGTGGAGCACAGGGCCAGTGAAAATAAAAATCAAAACATGGCATCTTTAAATAAAAAATCTAAAAGAAATTTATCAGAATCGGACTCTGAAGGTGAAACAGCAGACTTTTCCAGATTCATTATCATTGAATCCCTGGAAGAGGTTTGCCTCGCTAAACTCTCACCATTCTTGATCAAAAGAGTCATCTCTATATGAGCGACCTCAAAAAATGTAAAAAAACTGAGAAATGGAAATTTACTGGTTGAAGTGGATAACAGGAGACAAGCAGAAAATCTCCTAAAAATGAAAAAAATTTCATGATACCAAATGCAAAGCCTATCCACATGAGAAGCTAAACACTTCCAAAGGTGTAATCAGAAGTTGAGAGTTGGCTTTAGCTTCATAAGAAACAAGAGAGGGAAAACAGGGAGTGATAGCTATAAAAAGAATAAACATAAGAAAGGGTGACAAAAAAATTGATACAAATACCTATATATTGACTTTTAATCAGGCCCAAATCCCTAGAACGGTCAAAATATGATACTATCTGGAGAAAGTGGATCAGTATATTCCAGCTGCCCTGAGGTGCTTCGAATGTCAGAAATTTGGACACCACAGGGATGCTTGCAGAGGACGACAGACATGTGCCAAATGTGGAGAGAAAGAACCAAACCATAAAGGGGAGGAATGTTTGAAATCACCAAGATGTCCAAATTGTCAACAGGATCATCCAGCATATGCAAGATCTTGTGACGTCTACAGGAAAGAAAAAGAAATCATTGCAGTAAAACATAAGAAAAATGTATCTTTCCTGGAAGCCAGGAAAATTGTAGAGGGCTATATGGGTGAGGTTAGCTATGCTTTGGTTACACGGAGAGCTGACTCTGAAAATAAAAAATATAAAACACTAATTGAAAAACTCATAAAATTAGATTCAAGCGAGTGGACAAAATTCCAGGCAGAACTAAAAAAGAATACACCAATAGTATTCAACAAACATTTCAATTAGAAGTCCTTGCTCAGAATAATAAAACCCATGAAAAAATAAAGAATGAAAAAGAAATAGAAAAAAAAAGTCACAGACACAGACCATTCCTACCAAAAAACAGAATTTGCAAAAGTCACCAATCTGTCCTTCAACTTCTAAAAGTGATAACAATGGGGAAAATAATACACAAAACCCTGAATCAAACAAGAACAAAGAAAAATGCCTATCACAATCCAAGAAAGACCATACTCCATCTTCCTCATGGGAATGTCCAAAGGTCTCAAACTTAACAAGCCAACCTGCAGAACCATCAACTTCGAAGATTGACACAGAAAACAGGTTTAGTTTTCTGGAAAGGATGGAAACCGATGAGCTGAGTGTTCAAAGTTCACACCAAACAATGAAATTACAAAGTAATACAATGCTACAGTGGAATTGCAAAAGAATTCGGGCTAATTATGAGGAACTTCACCAACTATTGGCCAACCATAAACCCAAAATAGTTTGTCTACAAGAAACCTTCTTAAAAGAAACAACCTTTATTAAATTTAAACAATACCACATGTATAACTATTTTAACAAAGATGGAAACAGAGCCTCTGGAGGAGTGTCGATTCTAGTTAGGAAAGATATACCCCAAAGTCAAATTCAGATAGATACTGACCTCCAAGCAATTGTTATTAACGCTACTCTGCATAAACCAATACACCTCTGCTCCATCTACATCCCTCCACATTACCCCATCAGTGACTCTAAAATGAATAAACTACTTGAGTAAATACCAAAACCTTATTTATTGCTGGGTGACTTAAACAGCTACAGCACTGTCTGGGGGTGCCAGAAAACCAATAGAAAAGGTAAAGACCTAAAAAAAGAAATCATTGAATCAAATAACCTTTGTCTACTAAACGATAAAGCAAAAACATACCTCAATCCGTTCACAGGTTCTTACTCAGCCATTGATCTCACTCTATGCGATCCCATAAACTATATGGACTATGGGTGGAAAGTTCATGATGATCTATGCAGTAGTGACCACTTCCCCATATTTCTTGAAACTCTACAACAATTTAAAGATGAAAAACTTCCTCATTGGAAACTTAACAAGGCAAACTGGGAAGCTTTTGAAACCCTCTGAACAAAAACTTTTTCCAGACTCTAAAATTATAGACCACACAAAATATTTTACCGAAACTCTAATCTCCATAGCCAATGAATCCATCGGAAAAACCTCAAGCTCAGACAAACCTAGAACTCCCTGGTTCAATGATGAATGCAAGACAGCTATCCTCCTTCGTAAGGCTGTCTTACGGAAATTTCATAAACAACCTACCACCATTAATCTCAACGCCTTCAAACTGCTCAGGGCAAAAACCCGAAAAATCATTAAAGAAGCAAAAAAGGAAAGTTGGCAAAACTATATCAATCAAATTGGCTCCTCCACTAAAACAAAAAATATTTGGAGGATAATAAGGAAGATATCTGGAAAACCACAATCAATCACTCTCAGACATCTTAGAAAAGATCAGACAGAAGCAACTACAAAGAAAGATATAGCAGATATACTAGCCAAGACATTCTCACAAAATTCTTCACTTAGCACATCTAACCCACAATTCATTACTTATAAGAACCTTGTTAAAAAACAAAAACTTAATTTTAAGACAAATAATCTTGAAAAATATAATCTTCCGTTTACATTAGCGGAACTGAAAGAAGCACTCAAAGCATCACACAATACAGCAGTCGGCCCTGATGAAATTCATTATGAATTTCTAAAACATCTACCAAACAAATCACTGACCTACCTTCTCAAAATATTTAATGATATCTGGACACATGGGACAGTCCCAGAAACATGGAAAATAGCAACTATCATTCCTATACCTAAACCTGGAAAAGACGACACAAACCCATTCAACTACTGTCCAATAGCTCTCACGAGTTGCCTCTGTAAAACAATGGAGCGCATGATTAACAAAAGACTGATCTGGTACCTTGAATCCAATAAACTTATCACCAGATCTCAATGTTGTTTTAGAAAACAGAGATCAATAATGGATCATTTGGTTAAATTGGAAACCTCCATAAGAGAGGCCAATATCCAAAAACATCTTATAGCAATTTTCTTTGACCTGGAGAAGACTTATGAAACCACCTGGAAGTTTGGAATAATGAAAGATCTCCATAAACTTGGACTGCGAGGTAGATTGCCAAACTTTATTAATAGTTTTCTGTTAAATAGGGAGTTCCGAGTTCGAATTGGATCCACACTTTCAAACCTTCACAAGCAAGAAGAGGGAGTCCCACAAGGGAGTATCCTATAGGTGACACTTTTCAATATAAAAATTAACAGTATAACAAAGTGCCTCACTACTGGAATTGATGACTCATCTTTACGTTGACGACTTCTGCTTCACTTCCAGATCAAAATATATGAGGACTGCAGAATGCCAACTGCAGAATGCATCAATAAAATAATACATTGGATACATAGAAACAGGTACAAGATATCTAAAAGCAAAACAAAATGTGTGCATTTTTGTCAACTGAGGAAAATGCACAATGACCCAGTCATAAAGCTGGAAGACACGAAAATACTGGTCATTAATGAGTATAAATTCTTGGGAGTTATATTTGACAGGAAATTATCTTTCATAGCTCATATAAGACATTTAATATCTAAAATGGCCCGTGCTCAACAACTCTTACGAGTAGTCGCCCATACAAAATGGGGAGCTGATCATCAATCCCTCATCAAGTTATACAGAGCCCTAATCCGATCCCAATTAGATTACAGTATATTTATTTACGGATCTGCCAGAAAATCTTACCTTGACCCAATTCACCATGAAGGACTAAGACAGGTCCTAGGAGCCTTCAAAACTTCTCCAGCTGAAAGTTTATACACTGAAACCCATGAAGCTCCTCTACAATTTAGATGTATAAAGCTGGCTCTCCAATATTACTTAAAATTGAAGTTGTCCAACCAACCCAGCTTATGACTGCATTTTCAATTCTAAACATAAGCAACAGTTTCAACAAAAAGAAAATGCAATCAAACCATTTGGCCTTCAAATGGAGACCATTCTCCATGAATCCAAAATTCCTATTAAAAGGATACATAAAAGTACACTCACACAAGTTCCACCTTGGACCATCAAAGAACCTCAAGTAATCCTTCAATTAAACAAACTACCAAAAGCAAAAACACACCCAGCACCTTTCTGTAAAAATTTCATATTATCCTCTTAAACCATCCAGATCACCAATATATATTTACAGATGGATCCAAGGATGGCAATAGATCAGCATGTGCTTCTGTACTTAATAAAATCGTATACCAAAAAGCTCTTCCTATGGAAAGTTCCATTTTTACAGCAGAAGTCTGTGCAATTGATCTTGCTCTCAACATAATTTCCAATGACAAACACAACAAATTTATCATATTTTCAGATTCACTCTCGATATTAACATCAGTGAAAAAGAAACGTCTAGAAAACCCATTAATAGTTAAATTGCTGAGTAAACTAGACTCTATGTCTAGTCACAAAGATATAACTATGTGCTGGATACCTAGTCACATTGGAGTGCATGGAAATGAAAGAGCTGATTCGGCAGCAAAATTGGCCTTAGAGCTCAGCCCGGACAATATCGGTATTTCATATACGGACATGAAACCTCAAGCATATAAATTCTTTTTGACAAAATGGCAACACTAACAACAAACTCTACCAAATAAATCCTACACTAGGAGAATGGAGATCAGGCTTCAGAAAATCAAGGAAAGAACAAGTCATTATATCACGCTTGCGTATTGGCCACTCAAAACTTACTCATTCTTTTATACTCACGCAGGAATCACCACCACAATGTTTGACATGTCAAACACCTTATACGATCAAACATATTCTAATGGAATGTGGCGCACTAGCTAGAACCAGAGAGTGGTATTTTAAAACAGATAATATGAGAAATTTGTTTGAGAAGGTGGAAATGGATAATGTTCTCTCTTTCTTGTGAGAGACAGGGTTATATCCAAAAATATAATATCTCGTCATAACCCAGAATACTAAACCGATCAAGGTTGATATACCATAAAAAAACTAAACAACCAAATCACTGTTGGATAAAACTACACTGGCCCTTTACCCACTGTAAATAAAACTGGTAGTGGAAAACTGCATCAATTGACCATACAAACAAATCAAACTGCTTGATATAAATAACTAACGCATGCTAGATAGTGGTTGATATGCCATAAAACTCCAAACAAAAGCCAGACGACAAAGAAACCTTTATTAAAATAGGGAAATCACTGATTTCTCTAGATCATTCATTCCCCACACTAATTTTGGGTGGAAATCCATATGAAGGCCCGAACTGGCCAAAGGCAGTTGGAGATAGCAGTTCAGCGGGTTGTGATTGAGATGAGAGACCACGCTGCCTGATATCACTTGACTACCAGCCTAGGAAGAACTTCAACTCAAACCCTGTGCTAAACCTGACAGAACCAGCCAGTGTTTTATTTCAACTTAAGACATGGGTTGGGATGATAGCTGTCTGCATGAAGTAGATAGAATTTGTCAGTTGAACGGTCAAGCCCTGTACTGAAAATTTTATGAAGAAATTTTTTTCTTCTTGTGACTTGCTCAGCCTGAATGATTCATTTGCAGCGGTTCCTGAATGTTATTTGACTTCACCCATCTTATGATCAAATCAACTCACAACATGGGATAAGACAGGGTGTAGACTGAAGTGATTAATTTATCAATCCAGCCGTGGGAATTGGGCAATTTGAAGACCAAAGGAGGAGATGTCACATTTAGTTGCTGCAGTGGGGATGGATCCGAACCGCACAATCAGGACTGGCACAAGAACAACAGACAGCTGAGAACCAAAGGACTTGGGTTATTTTGACTATATGGTTCTAGAAAAAATTATGTTTGATAGACCAACCTGAAGAACGGAGTGAGAACCAATGGACTTTGATCATTTTGACCATACGGTTCTAGATACACTCCACAATTGTTTTTTCTTTTCTCTCTCTTCTCGTATTGAAGTGAACACAAGACAAGAAATACTGTAAAAGGTAAGACACTTAAGGTTGTCCCTTAATTTCTCAATTTTGATTGTTGCAGCTCGCCAGAGCCAATTTGTCAGTTGTTGGATTTTTTTTTTTTTTGATTTGTTCGATTTGCTGACCTTTTATTGCTAGTGGAAAAGCATGAGTGACCACAGGTCAGAAGAAAGTGAAATGGTGGAGGTTGAGGATGAGATGGTGAAGCCATTGTCAACAACTAACCTGAGGAAATTACTAGGGAGAAGGTATTCACGATATTAGCCTTTGTTAGAGACCCGAAGAAACTGGCTGGCCTCTATTGAGAAAGGGCAGCTCATATATGAACTGTTCGACAGACTGTTTACGTGGCATTTAATGTTGTGAAGGGACCAGTGACAGACTCCTGGGTGTTGGAAAAAGTTGGCAGAATTACTGCTGAAGGAATATGGCGATGAGGACACAACCATTGGAGCCATGAGGGATCTTACATGCCTAGTACAAATGAAGGGTGAAACTCCCGGGGAATTGGGAGTGAGAGATGAAAAGATGGCCACCTGCACATACTCCGAAAGTATGATAAATGACCCAGTCATATAACCTGCTTAGCTGACCTGTATGTGGATATGCTCCATAATGGGTGTATAAGACATAATGTAATAAGGGGAGTGCTGGTTAAGCTGTCAGAAGTTGTGGTGTTGCCTAAGGACAACCACGGAGTTTGAGAAAGACTAGGAGAGAGGGTAACAAGCAGGCACAGTTGGGAAGCAGGTGATCGGTTAGACAGACAAGGGAGAAGAAAAACCCCATATGTGATAAAAATATAAAACAGTAGGGGCTCAAACCAGAAGAGGAATAGGACCCTAGTAGAAGGGCCTGGATATTGGGGCTCATACCGGGTTGAACAGGGCTAGTGTGTTAGACCTGTCATTAAAAAAACCATAGGGCAGTAGACTGCCCCACAAAATGGGGACTGCGCCTAGATTTACCAGGTTTGGTCATTGTGGACATGGGATCAGGAAAAAAGCCCACAGGCTCCTGTTAAAGAGCCTGCTCCTGGACGACAGAACCAGGGAAACAACAATGGGCTGCTCCAGAAGAGTGGCTCATGCAAGGAAGAAAGGAATGAAGTGTTGGTTTTGTGGGAAACCAGGGCATCTGAAAAGAAACTGTACCCATAGGAATAAGGTAAGGGACCCTAGTAGAGACATTAATAAGAGACTGTTACTGCTGGCACATTTGTTTGGGTAGGCAAAGAGTTGTAACCCCAGGTGGAAAACGGCTAAGGTGTTCTCCTATTGATTCAGAAGGGGGAACTCACCTGTGCAGTAACAGTTGGGGGGTTGATAATGAGAGTCTTAATAGATACAGGGGTGTCGGTTGCCCTAATGTGGGAGGAAAAGTATAGAAGCCTGAAGAATAGGGGGGTAGATGATAAGATCCGATACAGATATTATTCAGGTGGATGGTAAACCTATGAAAATAAGAGGAATGATGAGACTTCCAGTGAGAATAGATAGAACTTGGGGTATCCATAAATTCTATCTGACCCCTGACCTCTGTGGAGAAGAGATCTTGTGGGAGGATTTGCTATATCATCACAAGGTGCAGATTAAATTTAATCTCACTGTGTTAATAATGGATGGCATAGAGATGCCATTAAGAGGTCAATGGCAGTTAATGAAGAAATGAAGTTACCCACTAGAACTGCAATGCAAAGGAAGGCTTGTGACAAAAGGAAAATTAAAGAAAGGAGCTCTCAAATTGATCCCCATGGAGGGGGATGGCATTGAGGAAGGCGAAATAGCCTTGTGGGAAACTGTGGTGGAGGCAGCAAAAGTAGTGCCTATTGTGTTGATCAATCAGACCATGGACAATAAAAATAAGGGAGAAGTAGGAAGGGCCCTACCATTAATGACCATACAAAGTGAAGTTTAATAGTGTACCAAATAGAAGTGATCAACTGGAATAGGCTGAAAGACTGTCCTCTGTTGAAGACAAATGAGAAGACACACAGAAGGTGACTGACCCTCATTGGATAGAAGGAATTGAGAAGGGTCAGGGAGACAGTGAGATAGCTGCCCTCAGAGTGAAGGTATAGGCAGGAGAGACTTCCAAACTTGTAATACATGAAGGGAGGCTATATTATCTCTCAGGAAAAGAAGTAAGACTTAGGTGATATGCACCTAAGGATGTAAGGTTGGAAATATTAGAACAATGTCATGAAAAGTTGAGACATATGGGGATTAATAAGGCCTGTGACCTCATGGGAAGAAATTATTATAGGCCTGGGTTATATAATGAGGTAACTGACTATGTCCAAGGTTGCATTGTGTGTTAAACACAAGGTAGAAGGCGAGATGGCACCATTGGAAAGGATGAATGTCCCAAATTTTCCCTTTGAGAAGGTAAGCATGGATGTATCAGGACATTATGAGGAGACCTCTAAGGTTAATGTCTACATAGTGATATTTGTGGATTGGCTGACAAACTGGCCTTAGACATACACTGTGCCAAATAAAAAAGCCCAAACACTAGCTGAATTAGTGATGAATGAAATATTCCCAAAGTCTGGTGCCCCTGTGCAGCTGGTCGCAAATAATGGACCAGAAATTTCAAACAAAATAATGACAGAGGTCCTGGCAAGCATGAATGTGGAGCACATAACCACACCCCCTATCATCCCCAGAGTAATAGCAAAAGTAGAAAGATTCTATAGGACCCTAGGAGATGTGTTAGTCAAGTTAGCAATAGATAACACTGAGAATTGGGACCTGGACCTGTATCTGACACAGGCACTAGCAGCTATAAGATTTAAAATTAATGAAACCTCTAAATTATCACCCTATTCCATTCTATTTGGGAGAGATGTGATCTTGCCAGTAGATAATTTACTAAAACCCTCTAGAAAGTATATGGGAGAAAACCAATTGATAATCAAACAACAGCATAAACTGTTCACTCTGGCACAGAGGAGGATAAAGAGAGCACAGAAAAAAAGAAATGAAAGAGTGAATAAAGAAAGAAAGGAGATAGAATTAAGGGTTGAAGACCCTGAGTACTACAGAATTCACTTGAGAGAAGGAAAGCTGGACCAGAGGTGAGAACCCTATTATAGAATAATGGAATAGACAGGTTCAGTATCATTCATAATTTTAGATAAGAAGGCAGGGCAAGTTAAGAGGGCTCATGTCAATGATCTGAAATTAGCTGGGACAGCTAATTGGTAAGTATCTAAATCAAAGACCAGGAAGGCAAGGATGAAGAGAGCAACCATTGTTGAGGAAGAAGAGAGATGGGACAACAGCCAGCAGAAGTTGTTGATAGTGAACATAGCGAGGTGGTCCGAGTACCAGCATGGGGTCCATTAGTGTTAGCCAGCAGTGTTCATTCGTTGCCTGTGTTAGTGTCATCACATGGAGAGCTTCATGATGGTTCCACTCTTGTCAGCAGACTATAGGAGGAGCCAAGAACCCCAGTAAGGAAGTTCAGGGTTCTGACTCGAAACTTCCCAAAGAAGAGGAAGAGCTAAGTGAATGGGAGGAGGACAATGACATACCTCTTTCCAAACTCCAAAAGGGTTAAGGGAGGTAAAAGGGCTAGAAATTGAGCCAATGTCACCTTTTAAGAAAAGATTGAGTAATGCAGAGAACCCTGAATCTCAGTAAGAAAATAAGGCTGTGAACTGAGTGTGATAGATTGGTTCGGTGTCGGTGTGCAATGAAGCTGTGTTTGCGTGTCATGAAGGGCAGAAGAAATTAATTGTTGGTGTTGTCATTGCTTCATACATGGACGCATGTGTTTGTATTGATAAAGTACAACTTTTAGGGCAAGGGTACAGCATAACTCTAAACTTTACCAGTCTATTAAAGGTGGGTCTGAAAGGAAAGAGAAAGGTTAAGATTGGAAAATGAACAGAAAGAAGAAATAGGACTTCCCTGGAATCATTGAGTAGGAAAATGAACAAACAATAGTTTTCAAAAAAACAAAAGTAATAATAACCAGGTTAAAATGGTTAGTCACTTTTGAAATAGATTTGAACCTATACGAGTTACTATTGAACAAATTGGAGAGTGAGATAAGGAAACTGAATGACCAGAGTAATGGTAGCCTAAAAATGTCCTGAGGAGGAGAGGTATCTTACAGTATTGTACTCTCTGGAATTGGAGACAGTTACAATGGAGGCCCAGTGGAAAGACATAAGGAATTATTTGAGGGGAATTGAACTGCTACAAACAAGACAGGAGGTAGCTAATAGTTCGGGGACTATGGTGGATGAGTTGCAGAAATTGAGTGGATCCATACAGCAGTTTTTCCAGTTAATTATCATTACTGATAGGTGCGATGAATTAATCAGTCCCTAACAATTTTATTGTAGCATGTGAGAGCTCAACTAGATTTGTTGTCACTATGACTCCTATCCCCAAGAATAGTGAACCCCGGTTGCTTGTAAGATCTGTTATTGAAGATATAGGCTGAGTTACCCCATAATTTGAGGTCACTGGTGAACCCCACTGAAGAATTATGGAAATGCTACATTGCCTTAGGTTGTGTTACCTTGTTGGAAAATGGAAGATTGCTAGTGTTAATATCCATTCCGTTAGACAGAGAAAGTATTTTTGAAGTATACCAAATCATAAATTTTCCTATTCCTTACCCCCAAGTTGATCAGGGCTTGTGGATTGAGGCAAAATATGTAGCTTTGAATTCAGCTAGAACAAAATTTATGATGCTGACAACAGAAGAAGCAAGGAAGTGTAAGGATAATGCTTTAGGAACGTGTGCCTCACTAAGTCTTATATATGTAGTGGTTAAGTACAAATTGTGTGTACTTCATTTATTGAAAGGCAATAAAAAGAGGATAAAGGAAAACTGCCAAGTAGAGGTATTGGCAAACACAGTGTTACCACAAACCAAGCTGTATATCTGATGGAATTTGGGCAGTGGCCACACAGTTGATCTGTCCAGGGTATGTGGGGGGAAGATCTACTGAGTCACTGAGGGGTGGTATATCCATTGTCTTTGATAAAACTACTCACGAATGTTCAGCATTTGGAATATCCATCTCCCTACCACCATATTACCAGACTGAAGGGAAATATGAAGAAAAGGATTCGATTATGGTATAATTAACAAGAACTTAAAAAATTGCACAGAATTATGGGGACCGGTGGTGGGCAGGTTTCCTGAGATTACCCTAGAAAAGATGCCAAAATTATTAAAACCAATAGAAAGGATTAGTCTGAATCAATTAACAGACAAATCAAATATTTTGGGAAAAGAGAATATAGTTTGGGTAACAATAAGGGAATCATAATAAACTGGTCAGCATTGATGGGTACTTTGATAATCATTGCTGCAATATGGAAATTGAAAAGGCATAGGAAAAGAACAATCGATACTGTTATGGCGAGTATGCAGCAGCTTGAGAAGGGAGTGCTATGTGGTGTCCTTTATTCAGATAGGTCAAATCAAGAGTCAGCACTTGTTGAAGAGACTTCAAAAACTCCTATTGTAGAGAGATGAAGGGTAGACGCAGAATTGACATCTACCAAAGAAGCACCAAAATCTCCCATTGCGGAGAGAAAAATGGTGACCAAGAAGAACACTTTGAGGGGTTCTGTGAACCCTGTATACACATGAACATGTGCATGAAAAAAAAAAGGGGGTGGATTTTTAAGGGGTGTTGACAACTCCAGATTTTAAATGATTGCATGACATACACAAAAGAGGAAGAAGGACATTTTAAAAAAACAAAAAAACAATTTAATCATTGCATGATACTTTTAAAAGAAAGGAATAACAATTTAAAACGATGCATGGTGCATGACAAATAGTGCTGGTTATAAATTTTTGTGCTTTGTGTCATAAACAAGTAAATGACAAGGAACGGTATGGGAAAGATGTAACACTATTTGACGCTGAAGGGTTAAGAGATTGATTGAAAGATGTACCGATAAACTGAATGAAGATTTTTCTGTTTTAGTTAGAAAAAGCAAAATCACAAAAACCTATAGGGATTTCCCACAGAGAGGCAAATTGCAAAAGAGGCCATGTGGTGAATTTGGTCAGCTAATTAATGATCCTGCCTTTTAGACTGGATAGAGGAATCTTATACAAGCGAAAAATTGAAATAATAAAAATTTCTTAATGACCTGCTGAGCAGACAACGAACGAACAAAACTGCACTATAAAAAGGACCAGAAACAAGGATTTCTTTGTGAATTAAGAAATTAATGACCCTGATAAGAAATTGAGAGAGATATATGGCAAATTTCTAACCGGGAACCAGAATTTTCCTTGTGTAGAAGAAATTTGGAATAATAAAAATTTAATTAATAACTGCAAGTGAACGCTACCTGAGTCTGTCATATCAAATCAGTCAAAGAAGAACTGATTGGTGATGAGCCGAGGTGGAAAACTAGGAAAGGCAAGAAGTTGTTCATGCCCTTTGAAGAGTGTTGGGGTGAGATACCAATAAAGTTGATTGGATGGTTCAATGCCTGGGACTGCTGCTCACGAAAAGGAAAAACCCTGAATTGAAAAAGATAATCCTTGAAGGCCAGACGACAAAGAAAACTTTATTAAAATTAGGGAAATCTCTGATTTTCCCAGACCATTAATTCCTCACACCAGTTTTGGATGGCAATCCATATAAGCAAGGGCACAAAGTGGCCAAAGGCAGTTGGAGAATAGCAGTTTGGTCGAAGCACTAAAGATGAGAGACCACACTGCCTGGTATCATGTGACTGCCAGCCTAAGAAGAACTTTGACTCGAACCCTGTGCTAAACCTAACGGAACCAACTGAAGTGTTTTATTTCAACTTAAGACATAAGTTGGGATGATAGCGGTCTGCATGAAGTAGATAGAATTTGACTGTTGAAACAATCAAGCTCTGGTGAATTCAAAATAAAAATAACTTTTTCTTCGTGGTTTGCAAACTCACAAAGTGGAAAAATCTATTTTGACCAATAAAAACAGAAATTGCTGAGAAAAGCTCAAGAAAAATTTTGTGAGCAAGTGTGAATTAATTTTCTAACCAATGAAAAGAGTGATTTACAAAAAATAAATTGAACTTTAAATGACCCATGTCATGTTTCTTTCTGCTCCAAAAGAAGTTTGTGTATGATCTGACCACGTGACCTGCCTGATCTATTTATTTATGTGCCTGGTCGGTCAGTGACAGTGGGAGTCAAAGAAAAATGGGAGAGAGAGAAAAGCAGAGATCACACTGCTGAATATCACTGGTGTCAAAATACACATTGATCAGCCTCTAATGACAACTGAGTAGTTCAAGGACTTTATACTACGGTTACAGTTAAGTACCTAAAATTACATCTTTTATATTGAATTCAACTGTAACACTTTTATATGAAAAAGAAACTCTCTCTCTATTTGTTTTAATCATTTTGGAAACTTTGTTTATATTGAATTCAACTGTAATACTTTAATGTGAAAAATGAATTTTAGAAATTTAGTGTTTGATAATTTAATATGAACATTTTCTCCTCCTGCTGTTCATTGAATCTATAAACATTTAATGTGTGATTTCTTGTCTTGAAATAAGCTATTGACAATTACAATTGTGTAAATTTGTAAATAAATTCCTTATCTTGTGTTGTTAAAATATACACATGTTTCCTCGTAATTATATTCTACCACATCTATCTTCAAAGCCCTGTACCGAAAATCAAAGATATAAAATTTTTATGAAGATATTTTATTTTTTCTTGTAACTTGTTCAGCCTGAATGATTCATTTTCAGCGGTTTCTGAGGGTTATTTGACTTCACCCATCTTATGATCAAATCAAATTACAACATGGGATAAAAAAGTATGTAGATAGAGGTGATCGATTTATCGATCCAGCCACTGGAATTGGGCAATTTGAAGACTGAAGGAGGGAACGTCACACAACTACTGACTAACCACGACATGATAAAGCCATTTACTGATAAGGGTGATGTGGTGGTGTAGCTGAAGAAGGTGATGCTGGTGATAAGAATTCAAATGGTAGGTAAGGTGGCAAGCCTGCTGCCACCTCACCTAAACCTGGAGAGGCACGCACTTGCTCTTTATATGGGGATAAAGAAAAAAGACCAGATGAATGAAGATCAGATAGATGCATGGCTAAAGAAGGCAATTTCTGATGATACCTTTGCTGTGTACAGAAAGCCGACTCTGGTCAGGTGGGAAGGTGAACAATAGATGCGTATGCAAACAGGATAAGGTTGTTGTTCAGATTGGCCAGCTTGAGGGAGAGTCTTGCAAGGTTTCTGGATGATATCTCCATCAAACTCCAGCAGGTGCCAAATGTTGAGACCCTAACAGTGGGAGACCTGATAGCAAGGGCTGGAGTGCTAATTACTAGGGACCAAAGGCTGGAATGTAGCAGTATCCATGAATATTTACATGGCAGCATCCCAACCAGAAGGATGTACTTTGGGTGACTCACAAGTGCCACAGATGATTCACAAGTGTGGAGACCTCTTATATTATGTGTGTGGCAGTCCTAGCAATTTTTCTAGGGAATGTTGAAGTCAATGTAAACCCGGACTTATAAATAGGAGAACACAGGGAAAAATGCATTGCTACTGCTGTAATGAGCTAGACCACATATCATGAGAAATGGATTCGAGGGCCAAGGTATCATTGGCACCCTTGCACTTGTCGACACGGGATGTTCCCAATTGATAGTTAATGCAAACTGCTCGTGGGCATGGAGTGAGCATGATGTTGACATCACAACAACCGATGGTACATCCAAGACATGTTGTAGAGTTGGAGTGGTCACATTCCACACAGAAAAAGGTGACAGTACTAAAGTTGATGTTCTAGTAGTGCTTGGAAAGCCTCTTGGCTATGACCTACTGATCAGAATTAATGAGATATGAGCAGTAGGTGGTGTTAAGGTTACTCCAGCTAGGAGTGTTCTGCTTGGCAGAGGGAAGGAGTCATGTGCAGCTCTCTCAATTGAGTAATCCTAATTTTATGCTACGTTTGACTATAAACGGAGGGCTTTGACCGTATGGTAGAAGTGGGCCATGAATAAAGCACCAGATCAGCTGTGCAATTCTGAAGTATTCGGTGTCCAATAAAATCAGTGCTGCATACAAGGCAGAGTTAGAGATGTGGATTACTAATAGTTGGCTTATACTGTATCCAGAGGAATGGCTTGATCCCGCTAATGGCTGTTGTACACACGAGCAAAAACAAAGTGTAGCCAGTGATGGATTACAGAGATCTAAACCAACATGTAGATGCCTTCACATGTGTACTGCCAAATTGTATGAGTGGCATCAGCAAGGGGGTTAATGTAGCTCTGCTTGACCTAAAGAGGGTATCTCTGCTGCTACATGTTCATGAGTCACTGTGGGCATTTCAAACTGTGATTATCAAAGGAGAAATATATTGCTTGATGTACTTGGGTTTGGCCTCAGTGTGACACTGCTAATTATGAATGTCATCGTCAAGATGTTGATGCAAGAGGAATTGATGAGGGCTACCTGATCTTATATTGATGACATATATGTAAATGAGGACATAATGTGTACAGATATGGTTAAGATGAGACAAGTCCTTTGGTTTGACCAGCAAGGACCTCAAGTGTCTGAAGGATAGAGCTCTAATGTTAGGCCTTGAAGTTTGTGGGGAGTGCAACACCCTGATATGGAAGTGAGGGGGCACAGTTCCAGAACTCCCAGTTACAATGACAAGTTGTACATGATTTAGGTGAGGTGTTGCTAAAATGGAAGGAAAAAAAAAATATGGCTTGTCTCTCGTGAAACAGGATGTAACCAAAAGAGGTTTGTGAGAGAATATTCCAATTATACAATTAATTGGGTGTGCTGATTGGTCTGACCAGCCAATCAGAAATGACCATGGCAGTATTAACACGGTATCACCTGAGACTATCAAATTTTGGTAACAAGACAGTGCTACTGGAAAGATAAGTGAATATGATTAATGAAAGGAAACAAAAGCGCTGCTTCCACTAATTATAGATCAGAATATATTAAGTATATCACTTGTGTAAAGCAGAGTTGAACCGAGAAGCTAACCCTCGGGGATGCCTGTCGATTGCTTGGGTCTCAGAGTACTGGTCATTAACAACTACCTTCAGGTCCTTACCCAATTTGAACTACTTTTTAAATGAGAAGACACTTCTGGGGATTCCATAGCTAGAGAGCTTGTACAGTAACCCTTTATGTGTGCCAGAACTTGTACAGGCCTTTGTGATATTTAATGTGATTGTTCTTGATATGTATTTGTTGTCTAGTGCCTCACTGATTCTGTGATTCATGACAATTAGACTGAGTCAATGGAAATCCATTTTGTTTGTCACTCAAGAGGTTGTTCCTATTGAAGTGATCAACAACCTTGTTGATTATAGCATAACAAAGTTTAATGACACTGAGGGGGATGAGTGCTCACCTAGATTCTTGAAAACATGACATACACTAGACACATTCCACAGACTTGGGAAGAATTTCTCCTTCGAGCAGTGGTTAAATAATTTTAAGATTGGGAATAACTTTGGGTTAATATTCTTAAGGACAAGCACTAGGATTTTATCTGAATCAGTTTACTAATCATTCATAGTCATTGTGTTACCTGCAAATAAGTATCAGAACTGAAAGCAATATTTAAAAACTTCTTATTTCTTTATTTTTTATTTTTTTCAGCTTCGGTCAAAAGAGGCTTAGGTTGTCAAAAGCTTAAAATTAGATAAATGTCAGATGGCATTTTGAATGATTTTTGTTGATCTCCACCGAACCAAAATTTTTATAAGTATTAGGAATTGATATTTAAAGTATATTTTGTTAGTCTTCACCACAGTTAATACTTACATTTGGTGGGGATTAACAAAACAGTTTCAGTATTTAGGTATTTTGCTAGTCCCCAAAATAAAACGTTTTTAAATAGATTTTTATATTTTAAAAAATATGGATATTACCTCTTGGTTGTGTATTATACATTTGGTCATACATTCACCATTAAGTGGACAGATTGTGTTTTTTAAGCAGTTACAATTATTTTTAATTTTTAGGGTTACTATTATTTTGCAGATTGGACATGTTTTTATTTAATATACTGTGATGTAGTGAGATATATTTATCAAAGTTTTTGATGCTTTGTGTTGAAAATCTTTTTTAGTATAGGAGAATGGTTTAGGAAAATTTTTCCAGTGTTTGTTTTGATGTTAAGACTGAAAGGTGCGTTAAACCATATAGTGTTACGTTTGCATGATTTAGGTATATGTTTTCCTTCTTTGCATTTATCAGAGTATTCTAAACTTACATTGTGTTTGCTTTTAGTTAAGGCCTTAACATATTTTATTTTCATGTTATCAAAAACTACCTTATTACTAGAGTTAGAAGATAATCTGAATTGGATAGATTTATAAATATTGTCTAATATTCTACGTGGTTTTTAGAATCTTTGTGATTGTAAGAATCTTTAGTGTATGGTTTGTACAGGCTGTTATTAAAGTCAAAGGTTACGTCAAGGAAGTAGTGATAGCACTAAAGTGATCAACTTCCCTTATAACATACATTAAATATGGCCCCAAAAATGTGTTATATTTATTTATTTTTTTCTAACTCCTATGATTTTACATTCATTTTTAGGTTTTGGTATAAACCAAATTAAAATGATACATTTCATGAATGAAAAAATTGACATCCCCAGTTTATAATTTATAACAAACTTAAACAATACTAGTACCAACATCTCTGTTATGTTACATTGAGGACTGTTCTATTAACACCTGATAAATATTCATATATATCAGTGTGTACCTGTGTATACATTCAAATGCACACCCACACACAGTGTAAAGGAAACATTTTTAATAAATCCTACCTATGATATCAAGATATACATAAAAAATAATAAAGAAATGATTCTTTTTCTTCAACTGCTTATTTTGCATCCACAACTCTGTTTGCATTTCTAGTAAAGCTTATTCAATCCTGTTCAGTTTTTAATTTAAATTATCAAAAATAATATCAGATGTTATGTATCTTTATTAAATAAAGATAAGCATTTAAATTATCATGTAAGATGTGAATCATATAAAAAATGTAAGTAAAAGAAAATATTAGTCTTTGATTTTTGTGAATTGACATCTAAATTATTGATTTCTTTTTCTTTGTGCTAAATATGTATTTCCCTTCTCTCAACAGCTTACACTTTCCAGTAACATAAGCTTAGGCATTTCATCTGAAGACATTGATATTTCCCTCACAGGAGGCTGGGTGTAAGTTAATCATTGAATATCTAAATTTTCCATATGTAAATAAGTTTTGAATCCATTTGATAAGAGCACATGATGCAAAGCTGCCTGCCAGATTTTGCTTTGTGGTGTTAATTTTTTAATTTCCCCTCACCCAAAGAATGGGAATAATTATTTCTGCATTTCTTGTGTGCTCTTGCCTTCCTGCCCTCATCATGTGATGACTATAGAATGGATCAGCTGAAACAGTGTGGTTAAAATGGAAAAAATATTGATTTTATAGTCAAATAAACTCTTAGGTTGAGAAAATAATACTATTCTTGGTGAAGTTATGAAGGTAGATTTGAACATGATTTTTGTTTTTGAATAGTCTTAATCATCTGAAATGTACTTTTCAAGTATTTCATCACGGTGACTTTGTGTTAAACTGGATACTGACTTTTTCAGTGACTGAAAGCAGGATTCTCAACCTGAGTGGGGGAGAGATTTTAGTTTTTAAAGATGGAGGGGAATCTTTTACTTGTTTTTTTTTTATTTACAGTTTATTGTTTATTGAATACACTACCCAGGCATTCTATTGTACATTTTGTTTATGTATGTTCATTTATTTATATAATAACTAATGAATTAAAAAAAATTACTGTACATATATTGAAGTTGAAAAATCTATCAGCATTTTTTACTGCTATTATATTTGTAAAACTCTTATAACATAATCCATCTCAATGTATATCTACTAATATAGAGATGAATGAAGATTTTCAATGATATATGAATATTATTTGTTTGACTCAAAATGTGTATTTTATTCTGACTTATGGTTGAGAACTACTGCTGTAAAAAAAAAAATTGAATCTCAAAATTAAAAATGATTCTGAGAAAGCTTTAGATCTGTGTAATAATACAAGAGTAACTAACTTTAATTTTTTTTTTTTTTTAAGGAATGACTAAATTGAGGAAAAGCTTTTGTTTTATGAAAATATTTTTTAATAGTACTGTAGAAATTATAGTAATGAATGTTATCTATGGAATATTTAAATTCAGTAGTATGTGAAAAGTCTACTATTTAACCTTAAAGGTTTAATAGATGTTTTTTATTTTTTCTCCATTTTTTAGTTTTTGTGGTTTAGATGATGAAGTTGTCATTCTGCGAAAATTAGCAGAAGAAGGCAGCACTATTCAAAGGTAAGAAAAGATTATTTCTAAGTAAAAACAATTTAACCTAATTGTGTAGTTGCTGTCTTTGTGCATATCTGTCAAGAATAAGTAATATCTTCTGCTGTGAGAATGTTTTATCTTGAAAATTTTATAATATAAAGAACTAAAATTGGTATGATGTTGAAAATGAAAATACAAATGTTTTTGCAATTACCTCTTCATATTTAAAATATATGTAATTTTAAACATCTTGTTGAAGTATACATTTTTAAAGGTTTCATTGAAATGAAAGACTTTTTCTCCCTAGGTTAGAATTTTTTCATCAAATCTCCTTAATTTGTTTGGTTCAAAGCAATTGTAATTCTCTGAGTAAGGATGTCAATCATGTCTTTGGAATTTTTTATAAAATACTTTCTGAAATATCATTTTTCTTTGTTATAGTTTCATGGGAAAAGGAGTTATCCATGTTCCCCCAAAAGTTGTTTGGGATACAGTCAGGAACCCCAAAACAAAGTTTGCCTATGATGAAAGTTTAAAGGTTGGTATTAAAATACCCAAATTTTATTTGATTTTTTTTTTTATTTCTTTAAACTTTTTCTCCAAACTTTAATATTGTAACTCTGAGTCTCCCCGGGTTGGTCTTCATAACATTCAGACCATCATGGTTATCATCTAGTTGACTGAACACTCTTTAACTCATTGCTGGTGTGTCACCGGTATTGTGTTGAAGAGCACAGTTCCACTTAATCTAAGTGGCATTTGTCTGCTCCATGATTCTTCACTCCTCTGCCACATTGTATTTTTGATTTTAGAGGGTGAGAAGATCACTGGTAAAATAAACTGGAGTGAAGGATGGGTCAATGGTGAGGAGATGCACAAAAAATTCTTTGGAAGAAAGAATTAACTTGGGTTAAAAACGTAACAATGATTTGGTTTATGTATGATTTGTTGTATACCGTGGTTTTAACATTTCCCACTTACTGTTATAATCAAATTATACTGGGATCCCCTTTGGAGTTTACAGCCTTCGTTAGTAGTAATTTAAGTTTTTAAGTTCTGGACTTCAGGGCTGTCACAAAGTCTTGATCAGGAGTTCTTGGCAAATGATATGTATTCCAATAGCAGTAATGTGGGAACTCTTCAAGTTGTCCAAATCTCTCGCTTATATCAAGTCCTATGTTTGGCACAGGTGGGATTGATGTGGGTCTGGTTTCAGTTATCTTCCACCCTTAGCATCAACCTTTTTTCTAAATTTCCATTGTTTCAAAATGTTTACTTGTGTGATTTGCCAAATTTAGGTATTGTCTAACACCCTTTTGTGAGTGATCAAAGGAATCAAGCCGTCCCTTAACTCCAACTCCTTTCATCTTACACCATCTCTCCACATAGGCAGTGCTAATCTCTCTTTCTTCTCCCACTTTCTCAGCATTTAACCTCAGCCCAACCCAAGAGCCAACACACTGTCCTTGTGATAAATAAAAACTTTCAGAATGTGTAGGTGAAAAGGAGTTAAATCTTTATCAACTTGTCTGACTGATTTCCCAAAACCAGATATTTGCATGGAGCACATTCAAATGCACCTCTGTCAGCCAATATTAAGAATTGTTTTGTGTGGGTAGGAAAAGAAAAAAAAATTCTCTGTTTATGTTTCTCAGTCAACAAGACCACACAGCCTTTTTGCCTATGGTTACACCAACCTAGTAATTAATTTTTCTCTCTCACTTGTATTCAAAGGAACCATAATTAATATCAGATATAACATTTTTGTTGAATGTCACAGAAATTAAAATGAACAAATCTGTCAGGCTAATCTCTATTTTTGTATGAATATTTTTCTTCTGAGTGTCTGATTTAAACCAGATGTTTTTCTTGGCTCTTTGTCCAGAATAATTGTAAATGTTATTCTGTTGGCCACCAGGTTTCCTTATTGACATGTTCTTTTATTTGACATCTTCAAGAATACATTAATGGTCTTGTTGGCTGGAAGTGGGGGAAGACTGGTAGCTTTGTTTTTGCTCAATCTTACTAAATTCCAGCTAGTTTAATTTGGATTTTGATTATCCTTGGAACTGCTTGGGATTTCATTTATTATTTTGAAACATGATTTTTTAATGCATTTCGTTTTTAATTTTCTTAACTTTTTAATCTATCTTCCTGTGAACTTCAACAATTTTTTCTTTATTTTTATCCCTCCCCCCCCACCACCTCATGTCAGTATGTTGTTTTTATTTAAATTTTAACTTTTTTTTTTTTTTTTTCAGAAAGTAGATGTATTGGAGTCATTTTTAGATACTCTTAAAGTTGGTAAGTATTTTTCTATTTTATAGTAAAGTTTTTTTTAACCCTTTACATTGATTTCTTTTTTGATGTAAACTTGTCTTCTCTCTTTCTCCTTTTTTTTTCCTTCACTAAATTTGAGCATTTAGTATTTTAATAGAAAATAACTTTGTATTTTATTACCGAATCTTGTTCAACAAGTTCTGAAAAGATGAAAATTTCTATACATATAAGGTTTATTTTTTTTATAATCTAATGATCCCACTTTGTTTTCTACACATGGTTACCATTATTAGAGTAACACCTAAATGCTTTTGTATGGAATAAAATATATACATAATTATATATTTTCTATTGATATCAGCTCAAATATTTTTACTGCCAACTCCTCCACAGCATACCTAAATAAATTGAAACTGTTACTATCAAATAAGAGAAAATATGTAACCTCAGCCAATTCTTACATACTCTGAATATATGTATGGATCTAGCACTCCTAGATTAATGAAGAGCCATTAAAATCTTGTATTCTGAGATATTGTTAGATAATCTTGGGTTAGTGATAATGATACTTTGCTGGATTCACTGTTACTAATTTCACAAAAGTGAATATATGAATTAGATTAAATTTTGATCACAAAACAAAATAATGTTGAAATATTTTTTATTAAAAATAAGTATGGATGAATCATCAGTTGAATATTTTTTTTTTCTCAATATTCTTTGCCAAATTATAGGAGCATTTTATATACCAAGAAATATATATTTTACTATCATGGCAAAACTTTGGAGTTTTTCTTGCAGATTGATGATTTACAGTTTGAAATCTGATGTTTAAGTATAATTTTTTTTTTTTAATTAGTATCACCCCAAGAAAAGCAGTAAAGCTACTAAGGCTCAAGGGGTTACAGGGTGTGAAAGAATTAGGAACAAGAACATTAATAGTGAGCAAAAATAGAAAGAGTAATTGATAGTGATAGAGATAGTGATTAACATTGGATTCAAGTTGGCTGAAAAGCATGGAACTGGGAAGGAGTTGCACATGCAAAAAGTGTGATAAAAGAAACTGTTAACTTATGGCTACATATATCCAACTCAACAATAAATTGATGAGATCTCAAAACCAGTCAAATACTGCATTTAAATTCATAAAGTCTAGGTACCATAGTGAAGAGCTCATCTGAAAATTACCATGAAAATATTTATAAAAAGGCATAAAGAGGCAACATTATGGTGATGGGTAAGTGAGCTGCCAAATGAGGACCAATAATATTGCTGATTCTTCTTTGAATCTTACTAAGATGCTCAAGATGAATAGGAGAGGCACTGGACCATGTGTAGCAGCAATATTCTAGGATGAATGGTAGATTTATAGATATGTAAGATCGATTCCATAGAAAATGTCTCGCATGACTTAGGAAACTGATTTTCTTATCAGCTGACCTAGTATGGGTTAAATATAGTCTTTGTACTTCATGTAGGCTTAGAACACTAACCTGAGACGATGCAATGAGTCACTTTTCTGGAGTTTAGCATCAGCCATTCTAATGAAAGGCAGAAAGGGGTCTCAGATGATTTTGCAGTGTTAAAATTGACAAGCCATCTTTTTCTCCAGTTAATGAGTCTTGAGGTTATTTTGGACAACAGCTGCTATTTTGACCTTATCAAACTGATCAGCCTTACTATTGATGCAAGATTAAATGGTTGTCTTGAGAGCTGATGTCATTGGGAAGATCACTAATGAAAATGAAAAACAATGTAGTACTGAGATGAGTGGCTGTTCAGGAAAACTTTAATTTCACAATTTGATAAAAGCTGAATAAACTCAAGAATGAGCCTGGAGACACTGTAGCTTTTCAGCTTGTGGAAAAGACCTGTATGCCAGACCCTGTCAAAGGCTTTTGAGATGTCTAGTGTCTTTTGCTCTTTAAAAATTTCTGATTTCTGTTTATACTTGGGTTTCATATTATTTAGTAAGGATCACTGATTACAAATTATTGATGATTAATGGAACTATCTCTTTTATCAGTGGATGCTTTAGTATCTCAGTGCCTGACTCTGCTTAGGCATGACAATTTTGACTCCTGAATTTTTGTTTGTTACTTTGATTTTCTGACTACATTACATGTGTTGTTTTGTTTGTTTAATATTTCCTGTCATTTTGGGGGTAGTTTGTGTGTGCATTTTTTGGTTTTGTTTTTTTAAATTACAAAATGCCACATTTACTACTTTTACTATCATTTCTTTTACTCCCCCCCCTCCCATGCTGTGAGTAGCCTTTACTTTTTTTGGACAAACATTCAAGACTAGGTTATTACAATTTTTTCTGTGAGTGTAACCTTTTGTATTTTCTATACATACCTTTTTAAAGCTAATTTTTTGTGTAAGCTTTTTGTTTTGATTTTTGTTACTTTGTTTTTCTTGCCTGTTTTTTTTCTCTCTTTTTTATCTCTGTTTTTGTGTCTGTTTCTTGTCTTTTATTTGGTTAATATATTTTTTTTTTGCGGGGTTGTGTGTGCACTGTGAAAATTTAGGCTTTAGCATACTACTCATATGCTTTTAGTATTTGTTTTTGTTTGATTAGTGAGTGTTTTGATATATCCTACCTGTGATATCACATGTACATAATGTTTCAAGTGCACATATTTACAATTAACTCATTGGGTTGTATTTACATTTTCATTCCAGTGTATTTTTACCATGAAGTTGTGGGATTGTTCCGTAAGGACTGCTGTGATACCTGTGTTATTCTCAGTGAACGGACTGAGAACAATCGGTTTATCCTGTCTATGAAGTCCGTCAACTATGACAAATCACCCACAAATGAAAATGCTACTAGAGCCATAGTAAGTCAACAAAATTACTACTTGATTATTTTTATTTTGTAATCTGAAAGATTACTTTTCAATTTTCTTGAAGTTGAACTGATTTTCTGTCGAGTAAATTTTTTATTTGAATCTTTCAATGTACAGTTTTTATTTAACTCAATGAAAAAAAGTATTGAATCAAAAGATTTTTATCATACAAAGATAAGTAGTAAGAAAATGAGAGTAGGACGGTTGTGTTACATCAATCTCTTAATTGAGGAGGACTTCCACTTAAAAACTTGTATTCAGTCCTAGCTTGTACTTTGGTTTGAAGACAGAAGACCAGTAGGAAATATGAAATTAGCTCAATCACTGTGTGGGATCGTTTTGTCTAAGTTTGGCACAAGACTAGTGATAGTAGTAAGTATACTGAAGATTGGATTAATTATTCTAGTGCATTCATTTGATATACAAGCTTGTTAACCTTTTTTATGTGGTAAGTACTCATGTCTTGTTCTTTTTTTTTTTTTTAACCATTAAAATAATTGTAAGATGTTAATATCCATTAAAGTAAATGTGGGGCTGAGTAGTTTCAATTCTTGTAAGTAATTTTCTTTCAGTTTGACTTATTTGCCAATCTTTAAAACTGGAGTTAAATGATATTTTTCTTACTGGAGATGTAACCCTATTTTCAGATGGCTGTTATTAATTTTAGATGATTTTCAAGATAAGAGATTTCTCTAAAAGTTGGAGGGTAATATTATTTTTGTCAGGAAAAGTAGCTGCAGTGATAAAATAATAGAAAATACAGATTCAGATTCACTGAGTGCAGAATTGCTTTTGTTGGGAGAAGTAAACGAATTTATCAAAGCTAGTTACCTAAGTGTAGTCAAAATACAGCCTTGAGGATTTCCTGTTTACTGATTACCAGGACAGCTGATAAGAACAGGCAGACAATAACAGGGAGTAAGTTTTCTCCCCTTTTACTGAAAGTCAAAATGTTTAAATGATATTACTTACATTTCAAGATGCTAAGATGTATATGGGGATGGTGAAATAGCAATCCAGTTCCTAACTTAAACAATCCAGTTTTACAATTTTTTAATAAAACTGGGGTGGAAAATGAAATTCAGTGAGATGGGACCAGCAATGAATTGATAGCAGACAAACTGAAATAACCTGCCATGAGAGATAATGTAAGAGACGGTCAGTCCAAATTCAACCAGCTGGAAGTTGAATAAACTATTCTCCCATGGAGATAATAGGACACAAATATTATTGTGCTACTAAAATACCAGGAAACAGATTTTTTTTTACTTTGACTTGCTTGTAATCTTGTATTTGATATAAATAAATATATATAAATCTACACCATGTTGTTGCAGTCTTAAATCTGGTTTTCATTATATACCAATTCCTCATGTGTCTGAGCCAGCCTTGTCAAAGCACAACAAACAATCCTGCTTTGGCTAATCCGAGATCAAAAACAACATGGGTTGAATCGACTGAAGCTCAGAAAGGTTGGCTAGACTCAGCCAAGGATCGTGTTATAGAGTTATAAATTGTATGCTGAAATAAATGATGAACTTGATGCTTTCTCAATTTTGTTCATCCATGAAAATAATAGAATTTATTGAGTATGTTTAGTGTCTAACTTTTGTAGTACTGTTAACAATGATAGGACTATTTATATATGGATTAGCAAGTCTGTTTAGAGTCATGGTTATAATCTGTTAAAATACAGTTTTAATCTATAAAGGTGTTTCTTTTTCTCAGAACAATCTTAAAGAAAATGACATTAAAATAGACGAGTTTTTGATGATCACCATTTTTAACAATTTACACTTGTTAAAATTCAGCACAAAAATTTTTCTATTAGTTTCACTTATAATAAACAATGTCATTACACTCATAAATATTGTCATTGAGAAAAAGAATTTAAGGATAAAACAATAAAACTATTGCCCAGAACATTTTTATTTTCTGAAATAAAAATAAATGTGTTTTATTTAAATAATCAGTGGCTCTGAATTTTTTTTCCATGAAACAATCAAATGTTACTTTTAAAAAGAGCATATAATATATACATTATAAAGTTTATGGCAAAGTGCTATGTTGACACAGCAGAAACAAATGCACTCAAATGACTTTGTCAACAAACACATTTTTTTTTCCACTTTGAACTTCTCTGCTATCAATTAGTCAAATAAAACAGTGAGAGAATATAAACTTGTGTGCTTCTAGATTTAGAATGATATCAATGCTTCAAAGGAAGGGTGAAATTTAATATACAAAACTTGAAGGTGTGTTATGGCTTATCTGTTAAGTGTTTAGATATAAAATTATTTTTGAATTTCATTATATTGAGATTTTTTTTTTATCAAATTTAATCTACTGTTCTTATTGTAATCAATTATATTTTCATATTTTATGAAGGTAAAAATAATCCTCATTGTAATCTATATATCCAAATTTTGAAGCTTTATCTGTTTTGTGTGTGTATATTGTACTTTTTCAATTTGACAAAATGTCTATGTGCAACTTGAAAAGTGTGGGTGGTTTAATGATTAAGATGCAAAACGTGCAATTGTCAGGCTGAGTTTGTGTTCACATTGCATTAATATATTTGATGTCTCTTTTTTATTCTAACACCACCACTTATCGATAAAATAAGACAGTGATCTTTGTAGCTTTAAGTGAAAACCAGTCTACGATAACTACTACTCTAAATTAAAAACTGGAGTGTTAGGTATGGATTTATTAACTACATCCTGTAAAAAATCCTACTGGTGTCTAAAAGCAGTAAGTATTAATGTAGTTGCAGCTCTATATCTTACACAAGGAAATTGTAAATGAGAAACACTTGAATGGATTATTATTTGAGCCGGCATAGCATAAAGAACAAAAGAGAAATGCTTGGGCATAACCTATTGTCAACCCACCCTCATTATTATAGAATTTTTGTCAGCTTTATAGCTATTTAGTGGAATAATCAACAAAAGGCTTTTGGAAAAAAATCTAATTGTCTTCATTTTTGTATCTTTCCAGATTCACCCAAGTGGTTGGATAATTGAGCCAATAGTTAAAGATAACAAGTTGTGTTCTCTGGTAACATATATTATGCAGGTAAGTTTTGATTTTCATTTGTTTTTACAGATATTGTAGATGAAAAAAAAAAAAAAAAATTAATACTAAATGTTCACCCAATACATTGACCAAGAACTACTTAGGGTAAAGGATTACTGAGTGAGGTTGTTATACGTATATAAAAGAAGTGCTGATTATAATGGCTGACCCTAAGCTTGAAATTAAGTGTTGTGATCAGGAAGCCATCTAATTAATCAGTCTTCTCAAAGTTATAAACTATAAATGGTGTTAAAATTTGTTGAATTTGTATATATTATTGATGATTCATCAGTTGAAGGAAAAATGAGGCTGGTTATATCTGATCTGCCTTTGTCTCATATGCTGTAAGTGGAGCAGAAATAAGAGGAAAACAAATAACTTAAGAGGAAGTAAATATTTATTATAAAACAACAATAGTGACTCTGCAAACTTAGCAATCATTTAGTAACCCTCCATGTTGATCAATCTACATCTGAAAATAATAGAAAAAGAGTAAAAAGGAAAAAAAATCAATTATATTAGTTTAAAATGCTATTTGCTGGTACACTTAACTTTTTTTCACAGCCTTGCTGTGGGTTAAATAAAAGTGTAGACTGTGTTCTCTTGCCTTGTTTACTAACCAGTCTAACAGAAGACAACAGAAAGCTACTTCACTATCTTTCCCAAGAACAGTAATAACAACAAGCAATTTACATATCAAATAAAGAAACAATGCTGAATTTTGAGTGATATGGTTGTGAAGGGACAAGAGTACTTAAAAAGGATTATACCTTCTAATATGAAATAAAAATGTAATTAACCATGTTATAAAATATATTTTGTATCATGTTTTACTATTGACTTGTCTATTACTCTTGTTCTGCCCTATATAAGTGTCACTATTAAATGATATTATCAATGAAACCATTATAAATTTCTTTTGATCCTTTATTTGAAGTCAAATTATTTTTTCAATTAATATTTAAAATTTTTGTTCTTTTGTTTATTCACTTTTAAATTATAGTTTACTATATTTGTTTTATTTATTTGTTTCAGATGGATTTTGGGCCTCCAAAGAGTGCTACCGAGAAATACCCATTTGAAGAATTAGTTGCTCGCCAACCACTCAGTATTGCTGATTTAAGACGTTACCTCCGCTCAGTTGTAGTTTGGGCCAGACGGCACTCCACTCCAGCTCGCAGCTGAGTCTTCTAATAGTTTACTCCCCTTTAATTTTTAAGTCACTTGCTGTTGCAGACTTGGACTGCAATTCACTTCGACTACAAAATGGGTTGCCTTCAGATGATCAGCCAACACCTTAAAACAGTGCCTGCAACTTCTCAACATCCCTTATATCATATTTTTTTTTATTTCTTTTTTCTTTTTCTTTTTTTTTTTTTTTTTTTAACCCTCCCTCTTCGGGGTTTATTTTGATACGTTCCCCAATTTACTGATAAAATAAAGTTTGGGTGTATTTTTTGGGATGTTCTGATTTATTTTTGACTTTCTTTTTCCTGGAGAGAAAGAGAAAAAAGTGACATTTAAAAATTAAGTATGGGATGAGTCAAAAGTTATGGAGATGAATTAAGTGTAAATTTCAAATTTCATGTGAAACACTTGAAATACATTAGCATAGACCTTTTTGATATATTTAAACTTTTAACTGCAGATGATTTGAATTTCAGTTATTGCTTAACTTAGTCTTGCTCTTCCTTTCTCTGTCTCTCTCTCACTCTTACACACGCACATTAATGTGAATGATAAAAATTCCTATTTATCATGGTGACTGTCACATTTAGAAAACAGTCTCGAGTTTCTTCTACCACAATGAATGGGTTAACAATTTTGTATTTTCAAAATATTTTAAAAAGTAGTCTAAAAATAGCTGATTATCATTATTTTATTCCAACATTTCTAAGTTATAAAACTGGTTAGTAGGCATAGAAATTTATATAATACTGCTACAAAGTAACCTGGAATCAACTTTGAAAATAACTTATTGCTATCAATTAAATTTGACATTTTAGAATTATTGGGACATTGATTCCCCTGCTTAAAGAATATTTATATAGAATAAAATAATTTTAAATCAATTGACTTATTCAGCTTATATCAATAATTACATCAGATTTTTTTCTTTCTTCAAAATATAGTAATGATTAGTTAGATTTTTCAAAAATATTAGAGACAGAACCAACATTCTTGAAAATATTAACATTTATCCAGTCTAGTTTTAAAATACAATAATCTTTGGTAAAAATCATAAAATTTCACTTCTAAACCTGAAGACTGAATGTTTGACACATTGACTCTAATATAATGGTCAAATCATAAGTCTAAAAAAAGATTATCATGGTTTTTAATGTTTTCCAATCATTTTGTTTAATGGACGTCCTGAATAAAGCTCAATTAGAAAGGCAGAGGCGGGTCAGTTTTGCATAAAAATAGTGTGTGTATGTGGGGGTGTTTTTCAGAAATAGTTCCTTTTTTTTAAATGAAGAACATTTTTTTTTTATTTTAAGAATGCTTTCAGTTCTGAAAAGATATATTCAAAATTTGGAATTTTGATGCATTTAGATTAGTTCTACAAAAAAAAACTTAACTTTTGACTTATCTTGTATACCTTTTCTTTTCTTTCATTTTTGTTTATTTTTCTTTTGTTTGTCATTTTTAATGGGCATTTGCAGATCACTGTTGTAATTTTGTAAAGAGCACAGACCTTTATTGAACTGAGACTGAGAGGCCTCAGTAAATTCTTATTTTTAGAGGCCTTATCTGAACTGAATATAGTGCTTGTTAGTCATTCATTATGTCACCTGTTCTCTCAATTGCTAAGAAACAAAAAATTTGAAATTGATCAGATGAAATCTCACTTTATTGGATTAAAGAAAGCATTGAACTTGAAAGAGGCAAATGCTAAAATGTCTGGGTTTTCAGTTGACCTGTGTGAATCTTGGGTTTTCTAAGACTAACATGATATTTCTAACATAAGTGTGGTAAAATGTTTATAGTAGTCTCCCTGTATCCTCAGTGGATATGTTTTAAGATCCTTTAGTGGTTGCTTGAATCTTGGATAGTGCCACATTCTACACATACATTGTTTTTCTCCATATCCATATCTATGATAGAGCCTAATTCATAAATTAGGTACAAATTAGAAGTTTACAATAACTACTAATAAAATAGAACAATTATAACAATATATTGTAATAAAAATTATGTAACAGATTTGTGATTTGGTAGATTTTACTGATTTCAGTGTACGATTTTTTTTTTTTTCAGTCAGTAAATCTAACATTTTCACTTAAAGGAAGCATTTTATGTTATCTCTGACATATACAAATCGCCAGCATCATTAATTTTGCACTTTAGGATGATGAATTGCTTTTTCTGAGTTTGATCACGGGTATTTAAAGCTTTGGATAAGGGGAGACAACTGTAGTTAAATGGCGTTTCTGAGAATTTTGTCAAATCTTTTTGTTTTAAATCCAATGAAGACAACCATTTTTTAATGTTTAAATATTGTTATTAATCATAATAATAACATACATTACAGGGACATAGAGTTGATGGTTATTTGCTCATGTTATTATAGTAGCAATGTGATGCATTAATATTTTTATTTTATTTATTTTTGAAAAAAATTTCTTTGTGCTTGGTAGAAATATTTTCAAGGCAGGCATACTCTCCTCACTTGGAAAATTAGTGTAACACATTTTTCTCCTCCTATTTACCTCCATATAAGCCTTATATCATACTAACAAAAATATCGGCACCAGCAGTATAGTGGTCTGTTTGGTGAGGAAGATAGTTGTCCATTCCACATTAGTGCCAATGACTTTTTTTTTTTTGTTGTTAAAAGCCAGATGGAATATTGGTTCATCACAATGTTCTTACTCATATTCCTCATATTTGGTTTCATTTGATAAATTTTTATTATTTTGACAGAAAGTATAGAAATGCAGGACTGAAATTTCATATAGATTTATTATTAGAGATACAATTTTGGGTGGGCTGCAAATTTTTAAAAATCTTTATTTTTTATTATTTCTAAATTTACATTTTATCTAGGGGAGGATGAAGTGGACATTGAAGTCAACACAGAGATAACATTCTATTTCATGCTAAATGCAATCGTCAGGCATGGCAATTGTATTTAACATGAAACAATCACCTCTGTCAATGTCTACTTTTATATTTATATATGGTCTATTCCTGATATTGAGCACTTTAACCCTTAAAACTATTTTTTTTTTTACTTACTAATACTCAGATTAGTTTGTACCACCCTTCTTTTAATCTGTAATGCTTATTTTCTTTCTTAAAGCTGTTATGAAATGCTACATGTTAATATAAATTTTTAAACTTTGACATGCCAAGTTTGGCACAAGGTCATATTTCTAGACCATTAGTAGGTCAAACTAAAGAGGAGCATATCTATGAATACATAAATAGCAGTAGTTTGTGAGATAAGGCCTGTTTAGTGCTTTTGTAGAGTCTTTCATTTAACTACTAAAAAGAATTGAATACACTTAAAGATTATTTATTTTATAACTGTGACAAGTTCACATTATGTACAATTAATGGGCTAATCTTTAAACTGACTATATTTTATGATAGCCAATATTTATAAGATTTTTTAAAATCATTTCTAAATCTAGTGAGAACTTAATGATTAGCAAACTAACGAACTTACCATTGTGTAATAAGATCACTGTTGGATACATAACAATTTTAGCTATGTATCAGATCAAACTAATCTTATTATTTACAATTCAATGTTTGTGCATTTTTATTTTTTAAACCTATTTTCTTGGATTTTGAATTATTTTGTTATAGAAATAATGAAAGCTTGTCTCCATTTTAAGTGGAATTTGTCCATCAGGATTGGTTGTAAATTTGTGTTGGTTAGGATTTTTGTTTCATATTATAATTTGAATTGTCAATGAAATTGGATTAAGGTTATTTATTCAACTATGTTAGTATTTTTGTGATAAAGTATCTCCAAAAAGTTAATGAATTTCAATGAGCTTTTATGAAAGGGTAGGTCAAGGAGGGATAGTCCTAAAATGGGAAAAATTAATATTCAGTTATTTCTCTTGCATCATATATAGTTATGAATTTTTTCATAACTTTTTTTTTATAGCAACAGTCACTATAACAGATACATAATTTTTTAAAAAATCTATAAGTTATATCAGAATTCAAAAGTCCTGACTACATTTAGCAAAGATGGTTTGGAACATAGACTTTGTATAACTCTTTAGAAATTCTCTTCTTTCATAAAACAAGGAACATTAAACATTTAAAAGAAATGGGAACATCTTTAAAATAACTTTTTCAATATATGCATGCAAAATTAACTGAAATTTGATCCTAATTAATCAACATTAGTTCTTTTGTTTTATACTATTTAGTAATACTGTGTGTAATGCTCTTTATTTTTCTCCAAAACAATCATATATCATTAATTACCTTGTCACTCAAATTTAAATGTTTCATATCAATTTATGTACTTGTAGACTATATAAGATTTTTCATGTTATTTCACAACTTTATCTATTTGGAAAGAAAATTGAAGTATACAGGTCTTCCCACATCTTATAACATATGCACACATTGTTTATGAGAGAAAATTCTGCCAATGTCATTTAATAAGGCCCAACATCAAATTCTTTGAGATTGGAATATACTTATCAGGAACAGTATTTAGCCACATACCTTTATGGAATTGAAGAATATAGAACTTGACCAATCAGAATAATGCTTTTGCAAGGTATATTGTCATATTTTTTTCAAGTTTTCAGACAGTTGCTCTTATGTTTTTTAACAAAATTTCAGCAAATAGTCTTTGGTCTTATTCAGATGATTACTGTATTGTTTTATTTTTCTTACTTTGAAAAAGTGTGTGACTGAATTTGAGTTTTAGTATGCCAGCATGCAAGTAAAGCACAAATCTATTGCCATCACTATTAATGCATCCTAATACTAAGGTAAATCACTAAGTTTCACTGCAAATACAGTTTGTGTGAAACACTAATTACAACCATTCAAAAAGATGCTTGTACGAATCATGATAAATACAACCTGGTTGTCATTAATTTTCTATAACTGTAAAATTGTCAATTTTAGCAAAGCAAATGTAGTATTATTCAAATTATAAATAATTCCAGTTACAAAATTTTCTTTTAAAATTCAAATTATAAATTGACATTGCTTATTTTAAATATTGAATATGAAAAATAGCGTTGAATAAAATTAGCAGAATATTGAAAAATATTGGTTTTTAAATATTTATTTTCAAATGCCTATTCTATCTTTAAACAAAAGTTGATGGACTAAAAATATGTTGACATGCTGGTGTACATACAAAGGATGAATGAATTCTAAAGATAGGATACAAGCTTTGTTTCTCAGGTGTGTCATTAGGTTGATTAAAATATTTTAAAACAATACAGACAATAAAAAATATGGAATAATGAATATTGTCTTTTGTGAATTCTTAAATTGTGTTTTTTCTTTAAATGTCAAATTTTGAATGGCTAATCCATTATTTAAGACTAAGTTCTTCCTGTTTGTGTATTAACAAAAAATATATGGATTATTTTTATTTGTAAATATACACTGAGTAGTTTTCATGTCTTGTACAAAAAATTGATTGGTTTAAAAAAAAAGACAAGTTTTTTAAAAAATTTATTTTATACTTAATTTTAAGCCATTTATGCAATAACTGGAAAGTATTGAATTCAATCCTCACTTGGCTCCTCACACTAACCTCAGGAAATATTAAGAAACAAAAAGTAGCTTTGATGTCCTATCTAGCAAGTTCGAATCTTTGAAACTCAATGATTAGGCCGTAGATCAGATAAGCTATTTTGTTAGTATTTTTTTTTTTGTTTTTTTTACATGCTCCTACAATATCTTTCTAGGTCAGCTGTCTCTTATTCTTGTTTCTTGATTATGACCCACATACTTGTAAAATTCACATTTGTCAACGTGTTAGTAATGGCCTATTGAGTAATCACTTCTGCCAGTTTGCATTGCTGATTTTCCTCTTGGGTTTTTAATGCATTTATAATTACTTTTGAGAATATCATTTATAATGTTTGATAATAATGTGATATGGCAATAGTTATCAATGTCTTTATCTTTTCTTATATAATTAGATTCTAGTTTGCAGTACATGACTAGTCTTGCATTATTATAGAGTAAAATGTACTCTAGGAAAATAGCTATGTTAATCCATTGTGGAATTTTCTTGCGTTATTCAAAAAAGTTATGATTTTCAACATTGCACCTTTTTATGTGTTTAACATCTTGAAATGAAACCATTATTTTGTTTGTTAGCCATGAAACATCACTCATTCATTTGCCAGAGTGACAGTGTTAATTTTATTTTTAACACTTAAAGATTTGCATAGAACACTTCAGTTATTTTTAACTTTGTTAACTTCTCCATCTCTGACTTTCAATGTCAGTAATTTCTGTTTGTCTGATTGATTGTATGACATTTTTTCTTTTTGATAATTATTTTGTCTTCAGTGTCTTTAGTCAAATTTAATACTGCATCAACAATCATTTGACCTTCTTTATAGCAATTACATATTTAAACGGTATTTCTTTTGTCAATAATTATGAATTTCATTTATGGTTCCTTCACTTTGGAAAACAAGGTATTGATCATTGTCATTTTGACTCTCTCATTGATCTTCACTATTCCAAATTTGCTTACTAACCATTAAGTGCTAATTACTGGTGAGAACTGAACTTGATATTAATGACTGTTATGTTGTAATATGTATTTTGTGTAGCTTAGTTTGACAAAGGAGCACAAATGTGAGACTTTGAGATAATCATTGCTATTCAACAGGCACTACAAACAAGTGGTTTTCTGTATTAAAATGGGAATTTAATGCCCTTATAAAAAGACTTCAGTATTATTTCCTTAATTTTTAAAAATCCTCAATTAGCATGCCAAAATTAGTTTCAATAAATGGTTTGTTTTATATAGGAAGAAACAGTTGATATGATTTTCTAAGTTTAGTTTGACTCAAGGCCACAACATTGGAGGATCCTTCCAAATACAAAAGTTAAATTAAACCAAAAAATACCCCTAAAAGACAAGCTAACCTAAACACGATCTGGGATGACTGAGGATTTAGGTTAGAGGCTCAAAATCTTCTTTTCTAACTAGCATCCAACAATCAGTATGGCACCAAGCATGAAGCTCTCACCTGTCATTCACAAAGAGTCGCTTCTTTTCTGTTATGTTAAATTTAAGCTGATGCTTAAAGAAAGAGATCATTTTGGAAGCGATCTTTTCACCTCTATGAAACTCCTTCTCTCTTGTCATCCACAACACATAATTCTGATCCTTTCTTAGAGACGGTATCATATTGGCACAGATGGAACTGTCTTCTAAAACAAAACCTTCAATCAGCTCACCCAACGACTGCACGACGCTGCAATGAATGAAGGCGTGACCAATGGACTTTTTCAGCGTATGCACTCTGGCAAAATCGGCAGCCTCGCTGTGCAAAGCATTTTGCTGATGCACAGAGCCCCTCGCTATACCAGCCAAGGGAGTGATGCCTCGTTGTTATTTCAACCCGGGCGCACAAGACCAAATGGTACGAAACTCCTGTTGGATAAGACCGAGCTTGGCCATGATATTATCTTTAGTAGCATTGACTTTTTCGATGAATAGGTGAACCAAATGACGGTTGTCCTAAATAATCTTACTCCTTACAGCACAATTCTGCGCGGAGCCAGTCAGACTAGGCAGAACAAACTGCAGTGCAAATGGTTAGCTATGTCAGTCAGTTGAGTGCCATACGTGATACACGTTTTGGGCGATCATGTCTCGAAAGATTATACTGCAGTAGGTTGTCATTGCTTTCTGTGGTAGACTAGTTGCCAGCCAAAACTATAAAACCAAATCTGTCCTATTATTTAACCCATAACCGGGGGGAAGCGACTGATTAATACCTTTCCCAAGAGCATTTGTGCGTAAGTAAATGCAAGGAATTCAACTGGAATTCCAGCTCGGTTTCTAGTTGAATTCCTTGCATTAGCTTAACGCAGAGTTAAAAGGCGAGAATTACCTGTCCCATCCCCACTTTCTATTACATAGCAACTTGATGACGCCTCTGGTGAAGCGTTCGGGTATATTTCTATTCTTCAATTATGGTTAAACATCAGTGTCAACCAAAGAACAAACACGGGTGATTGCTTCAAGTACACCTCATAGGGAAAGCCACCTATCCTCGGAGTCTCATCTCGGCCACTCTGTTTCAGGGCATTCTAGATTTCGCCTCAGTATTGACTCCTTCGCATTCATCCACTTCAGACGTTTCAAGACGAAAGTCATTTGAATAGGTGTCGAACTGAGCAGTACTCAGTTCAGGCTTCTTAGTGAATAGCTTATGTAGATAAGACCGAAAAGCCTCACAGATGCCTTCGTTTGTAGTCATCTGTCGTCCATCCAGTATTGTGACGTTTGGAATGTATTACTCAAACCAGCTACGCAATCCCTCTTTATGGAATTAACCAATTCTTTTAGTTTGGTTAATAATAACCGATCATGAAAACCCTAACAACAGCGTGTTGAATTTCAATAACCTGTCAATCTATGCTTAGGTTTATCTAAGTTTACTCGCACCCGAACGAGCCTATCGAATGAAAACATGGACACACTAAGAGCTCTACGTCGACTCGCGTAAGTGACACCTGGTTGATGTAGCTCATACCGTATCTGAACCGCTCCTAATTGTCCAAATGCATTTTTCTCCTTGAGGGTGTTCATTTCTAAACTTAGTGACCAAATTAGATCTGTTGATACAATGGCGAAAAAGCTTCACATTCGAATTGATAGTATCCAATTTTTCACCACTACGTTCTAAATAGAAATCAAGGACGACGTTCCAATCACCCGCTAAAACAGCTTGACTTGCCGAACAAATATGCCCGCTTCACTTGGTCGTTGTATGGTAATGTCTAAAACACAAAAATATGGAAAGGTATCCGCGAGCCTACATGAAAACTTTCGCAGACATTTGATTGGCGACCTGATAAGACAGGCTCGCGAATTTATTTATTTCTATGTAAAATTGTTTTTGGACCGATGAAAACCTTGTTTTCACAGAAATTAGTCGTTGATCCAAGCCAATTAAATAAAAGAAAGAGGTGAGCTCATGCGAAATTCTTTTTTTATATAAAATATGGAGGAAAATTAAGAATAGTGCCTAAAATCATGTAAGATGTTTAATTTCTATTCACCGCTTTTAGAGTTGAAGTTTTCACCAGTGTCAAATTACTCTCCAATTATATTATTGGTTTTAAAGTGAATACACGCCACTTCAAATAATTTTGCCCCAACAATCCAAGAAAGCTAAGTATTTCAAACTCTCTCTTCGTCTACTTTTGAATGTACGCAAACCATATATCATTTCTCTTACTGTAGTTTTAAACATTGTTACTATCATATTGTGACAGATCATTTGTACTGTTGTATGAACATTTCCTTTTCACGAACAGTCAGAATGGGAAAATCTGAAACTCTAAACATATTGAATTGAAAACATTAATTATTCTTATACGTAGGTAAAGAAACATTTAACAGAATATGAAATTTAGGAAACTTTCCCGAAAGAAATATGCATGATTTAAAATAATAAATTATACTTATTTCAAATTATGTAAAAATGTTTTTAATCATAGAATACCGATAATTATTTGCACAGCGCCTACTCAAATTAAAATATCAACTGGCTATTTTTTTTTATTCTATTTTACTTCCTACACTGACCTCTTTACTGGAATATCATTTACTTTATATAAAATCTTTGTTTGTATTCTTTAACACAATTGGTACACCATTTTTTATCAATATATTGAAAAGTGTGTTTGTTAGCAGAAAAGCACAAAACGTTGGTGTTAAGTCTGCTAAATCTTACATGCAAGCAATAAGTTGCGCGCAACGGAGCGTAGTTGAAAGTTATCAAAATTGTTCACTGCCAGACAAAAAGTTCAACGAGATCATGAAGAGGATCAACACTAACATGGGCGAAATTAACGACATTAATTGTGGTAACTTAAAAAATGTATCTTTGATCTAAGGATATTATTTGGCTATGAAAATAGTTGAAAAGTCATTTAAAGATCCGTACGCAGTGGACCTCATTTGTACGAAATTAAATTTTTGATATTATGGCAGACGCTATAACATATAATGTGGAAACCTTACGCAGGATATTCCATGATTATTGGTGAAATACTAAACGTCAGCAGGGTTAAACAAATTGCCATATACCTCAGATTTAAAAATTGAAGTTGGAATTAGAAAGTCTTTCATTTCCTCTGATTTTATGCAACCCTTTTTACAGAAGGAATTGTTAGTAAAAATGTATTTAGCGAAGCTGATGGTGAAACTTGATAAAAAGTGTTGGGGAATGTTTTGATTGTGCAGCAAATATGAACGATATTCATAAAGGTTTGGTAACAAGAATGCAGAAATGTTCGCAGCTTAACCAAAAGACATCTGTCATTACACGTTTTGCATCGCTTTTCTGAACGAATGTGTACGTAATCGGTTAGTGACGGTAAATTTTGGGAGGAAGACACCCACAAGAACCTCCCATCTCTGAGCACTGTACACTTGTGCAATGAGTCCATCCGTTTATCCAGAGGCGACTTCTTTTTCTATCGTGTTTGTCGAAACGCTCTCTTATGGAAAGAATGATATCATGTAGCAATCCAGTAGTCTTTTCTTTGTTTCTAATAACATTTTTCTGTCTCTCAGTACTCTGGTTAGCTTTTGAAATGTGTCTTTGGATCTCAATGTCGCACTTTCTATCTTCTGGCAAAACACTTCCCAGGCATTTCAGTTTCATTACTTGCTTTAATTTTAGTTTCTCCGACATGTAGTTGACATTTTTGGGGTCTTTTTTTTTGCTGATGATCATACATTCGGTTTTCTTGAAGTTTATGCTCAGTTCTTTCTTTTGCTAGCTTCTGTAGGAGGTCATGCATTTTTCCTTTTCGTGTCTGCTATCAACATCGTATCATCCGCGTATCTTACATTGTTGAGATTGTGGCTGTCAATGACGAATCCAGGCAAGGATTTCATTTTTCTCAGAATTGTTTCGCTGTATAGGTTGAATAGATCCGATGAGAAAACACATCCTTGTCTTACGCCTCTTTCTTTTTTGTATATCTGCTGAATTTACTTCCTATCAACAACAATACTCTTCTACTGTCACCTCTGACTTAAAAAAAAAGTACGAAAAATTTTTTTTAAATGAATTCAGAGCACCAACAATGCAACGAAATCAAGAAATTCGTATTGTTTATGTTTAAACATGAATTATCTGTAACCTTATATAATCAATAGTTTAAGAATATACTTTTTATTCTATATTGATTAATGGCTCAACAAATGTCATAAAAGTTTGGGATTCTGGAAAGTGTTAAAGGTTGTAGGGTTGGTGTTAGGATTAGAATAAAATTAAATGAAATGCAATATAAGAATATGTTCTTAGCAAATAAATCAATTTGATGAGGAGGAAACAGATGTTAATAGCTACAAATTTTTTAGCTTCGTGTTAAGATATGAATGAATTATGCTCAACTTACTATTTTATGAACTTCGTTGAAGACAAAGCATATAAAATCAGTCAATGTTATATAACATTTATCAAAATAGATTGTTCCACTGAATTGACAATATCCATGTTTGTATATACATTGAATTTAAGTGTTATATACCCATTCGTCGAGTATATATTTCTGAGCGTTTGTTTGTAAGAATGTCTTTGAATGGAGAAGTAAAAGGAATCAGCACACGAGAAAGAAGGGGAAGAAAACAAGGTGCGACGTGACCTTATATACGGGTCGAAGTTGAAGTTACATTTTAGTTGTGTCTCTCTCGCTGCTCCCACCTGACTGACTGTCTGACGCTGATTGATGCCATTTATATACTTCTTTAGAATTTTGCACTGGATCGCGAAGTCCCTTTTAGTCCTGCAATTCGCTCCCATTGGTCGGAAAATCAATTTAACACCTATTTGCGAACTCCGGTTTCGACTTTTTGTTTAAGCACATGGTCAATCCTTTTTCTATTTGGGAAAACCAGGATTTCACATGTCATTGTGAATTTTTGAAAAAGTGAAGAAGGTTGATTTTAATTCTTAATTTTCTATTACACAGACTGCAACAAACGCCTTTGTTGAAAAACAAAGTACCTGACGCAAATGTAAATAAAATATACAATATTTTTTTTTCTCAAACAGAGGATATCTTTTTAAACATGCCGTGGAGTGATGAGAAGATTCATTGGTCAGGGTTGTCAGCACCCCATTACCACCGAGGAAACTCTTAAAATCAAATTAAAAGTTACTACTAAAATTTTAACTGTCGGCTTAACGTCTCATCCGTCCCACCGACAACCATCTTCCAGTAAAACTTTTCTGTGACAGGATTTGGCTTTTGATACTGGCCAGAAAAAAACAAAAATAATCCCAAATCCAAACGTATTGCACCTGATTGACATTTTTCAACAACAACATATTTGATTCAAATTTCAAAATATCTGTGTCACTAAACGCAAATACATTTCATTGTCACAAATCTACGCTGCCTAAAAATATCATATCAATGAATATTTATCAGAAGTTTCTGATGTGGAATTACTTAAATGGGACTATTTATTAATGGCAGGTTAGAGTTGACTAAAACTGATTTTTAAAACCTACAAATGTCAAAGGAAATGCATTAATTTTAGAAGTCGAAAACAAAATGCTTAGGCATATTCAATATTTATTCATTACAAAAAGTGTATTTGCTAATATACATGAACTGAAAAACTGCGCAGTTGAAAACTTAGTGCCATTCATGAATTTCATTTTCCTTACATGTGGACTCGTACCTGCAAGTACATCTTCTAAAAATTATATTTGCATATCTACATGTTTGTTAAAATTATAGTTTTAAAATGAAATGTAGCTTTGTTTAGATTCAAAGAAGCTAATTCAAGATTATAATAAAATTTTAATAAAAATGAGATTTAGATAAAAAAATGAATTTAAAATTAAATTTTAGAACTAATAGAAATTACTACTATTGTAGGAGGGGTAAAAATGCTCAGTGATTAATCTCGTCGATGTAGCTTGAACGCACCACCGTATCCGAGTCGCACCTATTGTAATTTGCCATTGCCACATGAAACATGCGTGAGAGAACTGACAACTGGGGTATATTGTAAAAGGTTTTATTTCCTTTACAGTACTTGTGCAGCTGTGAAAACTGCAATTAAGACAAAAATAACATGAGCACATGGAGGAAGAATGTACACAAGGATAGATAATTACAAAATTTGAAGAAATAAGAAAATTTACGTAGATAGTTATGACAAAACAAGGAAACTTATAACAAGGGTTTAAATCAACAGGAATCATTTGCATCGCCAAAGCAATACGTTTTTACAAATTAAGGAAGGGTCTAAAAGGCAAAAAACTTTAGGAGAATTAAATTCTATTAACTATAAAATTGGTCTAGGGTTTGCTGGAAAGTGAATGGAAAAATGTTAAATACCTCGTTGGCACCTCGTGTGATTTATGGTAATATAGTTACTCCCTAACAGTACCGAAAACGAATGTGCTGCCACTGGAGATAACAAATTTACGTCTGACCTCTTAGAAGGTCTCAATCCGAAAAGGCTGTTAAGGGGTTTCTATTTCTTACGCAGAGGCCAAAATCCTACATTCTAGAAAAGGTTGCCGTAAAAACAGCTTGTTATATTTTTACTTATTTATTCTAACTTTACTGTTTTATCTCATACTTTTCATTTAGACCTTTAAACCATTATACCTATTGTTTTACGTTATTCTTAAAATATAAGGAACTATATTTTCTGGCAACATTGTCCCAAGGGGGTGATAAGGCAGCCGGTTAAGAATACAGGGCTGGCTTCGGCGAGAAAACGAACCTGCTGATGTTTACATTAAGGTTTGGTAGCAAATTGTGCCTGGCGGCAGCTACACCTATTTGTACAAGTATACACTACTTCACAGGGGTATTAATTTCTAAACTCATCAACCAGAACAGATTGGTCAATAAAATATCGAAATGATTTCACATCCTGTTGTACCCGATCGTTCCCAACTACGATCTAAATCGGGATCAAGAACGACGTTCCAATTACCTGCTAAAATTATCCGGCGAGAAGTCGTTAAAAACGCGCCATACCTTATGGTAACGTCATGACGAAAGGCCTGCGACTGGATCTGCAAACGCCATGACATGCGACGCCGTTAGAGACCAGTTCACCAGACATGAAGCTCATCTGGAGCGACTATTAAAATAAGCTGTGTAGAGACGGAACCTCAATGACAGAAACTTTACTTAGTCGTTGGTAATCATATGTGTCTTCTGTAAACAACAGACATTAATTACGAAATACAGAAGATCGCGAATGAGTTTCTCATTTTTTGTTAACTAAAGAAGTATTGCTGAAAAATGCGTCCTAAAAGAAAATTGACCAGAGGTTTGACTTCACTGGTTCAGGCCGCAGACCTAGCAGAATTCGAAGAAGGTGTTGAAGGGGGAATTTGGTCGGTGGCGGGCTGATGTTCGCATGTTACGCGGAAGGTTTTTTTATCCTTGAGGTTGCTTCTGTTTGTAGCAATGTGGTACGGTCGTTGACTAGGACTGAGCAGTATGTATTCGTATTCTTACTAGGTGTTATGAGAGTCGTGATATAGACGACGCGACAGAAGGAACTTTATGGAGACGTGAAGTTTTCCTCTTCCCAACTGATCTTGTTCTTTAAGTATTAGCTTAAAGTCAAGATCAGGACGGAAAGGCGACGACTCCCTCCATCAGAATTTGACAAAAGGTGGGGGAAAGGAGCTGATTGTATTTTGTTGCTGGTTAGGCATTAGGATATTGGAGATCCTGTAGTAAGCATAGTCAACCCCACCCGAAAGATAGTTTAGGTTTGTTTTTTTTCTCTTTGGGTTTGCCATTTTTAAACTTAGCCCCACTTTAATTTTGTTTTTGTCCTCACTTTCTTAAGTTTAATTCTCCAATCCATTCCCAATTAGGTGACTAGATATGTTAGTTCCCTGGTAGATGCGGGACAATTTTCGTTTTCGAGCGTGTTTATTTCGTATTTTTTATTGTGTTTGGATGAGTGCATGATTGTGCGTATGAATGACTGATTTTTACACGCTCCGCTAAGATTTCGCCAACCTAACTAATGTTTCTGTCACGATTAAGAATTGTGGGGAGGGGTTATTACTAACAACAATTTTGTTTAGTTTTTGTAAATAATATTATTCATTGCATATATATTCATCGGGGTTTTCAATTTTAAATTTGTTATTCCTCACTCCCCACAGACAAATTGTACATATGGGATTACGTAGATTTTCACTGAGTCTTTTAGGCATCATTGTGTTTTTAGTAAGAATGGTAAGTGGAATGTGATGTTTTGGGGTAAGGAATTTGTATAGTCTGCTTGGGTCACCGAATGAGGCTAGCTAAGTTAATGTAAGACAGATGAAGACCAGCCTTCTCTCATCCCCACTCTTATCATTGCGCCACATTTTTTGTTTCATTTGGTCACAACAGTATCCCTAATGTTACTTTTCTTCCTTGAAATAAATTAAAAGAAATGAAAATTATATATCAAGACCGACCGCAGTCAGGATCAAGAAGTCATTGTAAACGCTATGATCCTTTCATTAGCCACACAGTAATATGTTCTTTCAGAGTTGTGTTTTTTCTAGAATGATGTTCAGCAAAAGCTAAAGAGTTCTGTCTGTTCTACAGTTTTTATCCATAGGCGGGGAATTCATGGATTTATACCTTTCTTAAGAGCATATACACGAACGTGAATGTAACGAAACTTGATTGGAATATAAAATCATCAATCTGATTTCTCGTTCTCAGCCCAATTGGTCATTTGCCAGGAAAGAAATTGTTTTAACTAAAGCGTATTGTCTGTGCCTATATATATATATATAATATAATGTGTGTGTGTGTGAGCGTGTGTCTTTCATTGAATAAAGTCGACAAGGAAGATAATTATTAAATTTTAATCTAAATTAGCAATGATTGATAGAAAATTTTTATATTGCTAATCTCCAGCAAAACGAAAAATATGTTACTTTTTTCGTTTTGCTGGAGATAAATAGTATAAAAGTTTTCCATTAGTCATCGCTAGTTTAAATTTGATAGGTTACTTTTTATTAGTTACAAGTTTTCCATTCTTCTATTTTCTGTAATATATTATAAATTTTACTTTTTTTCTTTTTTTAATCATCTCGCCCCAAGCAAGGCATTCCCCTGCCACTATTGCGCATGGGGCTACATAGGGGAAGGTAAAGAGAAGGAGTGGTTAGACATAGGGAATGTCAGGAGGAAGGTGACAGATGAGTAAGGATAGCGAGGATGAGGGTTGGGTAGATGGGAAGAGTGTTTGATAGAATGGGAGCAGGTTAGTGTGTTAGGAGGTGTCTATTGACCTTACATTTAAACTCCTGGAGATTGTAGCCGTCGGGGAAGCAATCGTGTGGAAGAGAATTCCACAGTCGGGAAGTGCGAGGAAAGAAACTGTTGGAGTAGAAGTTACGGCTGCATTTTATCGGTTTCACTGTAAAAGGGTGGGATCTAGTTGCTAATCTAGTATCTCGTTCAAATTCGTATTTAGGAGGCACCAGTGATCTAAGTTCATCGGAGCAGAAGCCGTGAAAGTATTTATAGAAGAGACACATTGAAGCCACGTCGCGCCGGTGGGAGAGAGACTGCAGGCGGTCTGCCAAGTCGGTATCTATCACATTACAGACCCTCCTCTGAACCTTATCGAGAAGCCCAAGGAGAACAGCAGGAGCACCCGACCAGATATGGCAGCAGTATTCAATGCACGGGCGGATGGTAGATTTATAAATGTGCAGGATAGATTTAGACGGAAAAAACTTCCGGGCCCTACACAGAGAACCGACTTTCATAGCAGCGGATCTAGCAATGGATTCGATATAGTCATTCCATTTGAGGTCCGCTGAAAGTGAGATCAAGAAGGCGTACTGGTCCATGCTAATGGGAGGTAGGTGAGATTGTCGATGATGGTTAATTGAGAGTAGCTTCGTTTTAGAAGCATTAAAATTTACTAGCCATTTCTTACCCCAGTCCAATATGGATTGGAGGTCTTTTTCAATCTCGGCTGCGAGGTTAGCTTTGACGCCTACACCAGATTTTTGTAGAAGGCGAGAGTAAACTGTGGTGTCATCAACTTTACAGTGTTAGCTGCTTGTGGTAAGTCAACCGGGATTCAGTCCATTTTTCAGTCTGTTTTTCTGTAATTTTTGGAAATTTTTTTTTTTCATTTTTTTACTGTATTTTTTTAGAATTTACGACAGAAGGTGGGCACATATTTTTACTTTGGTTCGGTGTAGAAATTACTAGAGACCGGTAGTTACAACCCAATGATTTCCAGGCATCTTTGCCGTGCGGAAACAAATAAAAAACGTGGAAAACAAAGAATGCTTTTTCCGTATTTTCATTGGTCAATTTAAATTTCGTGTTTTGTGCGATATTGAGACAAGAAAACATTTTGATTTTAATAATAATAATAATAATAATAATTAGGCTTCTAGTGACGTAAGTATATTATAAATGCTTTCAGTAAAGAATTATTACTTGTAATATTGAAATAGATTTATGTCCATGACTCATCTTCACCCCTATCTTCATCATCTTAAATTCATATCACAAACCTCACTCAATAACCATTGAGTGGCTATTAAACGTTGTACTGGATGAACTTCAGTAAAACAAAGACATTTAAATAAAACAATTACCAAAACTGAACTTAAGGTTGTTAACACCGACGTCAACAGAATAGTCACCACCTTTCCCTTTTCAGGACATAATAGTAACCTTTTTAAAACTCAAAAGCAATTCGAGATAAGAAATCCCCAGACACTTTTATTACATAAATTATCTGGACACACTTTATACTCAAGTATATATAGTGGTCCCGAACGTATACAGACAAGAAATAGCTCATAATACTCCAATGTCAGGACATTTAGGACTAAATAAGATATGTGAAAAATATTATATAATTTTTACTGGCCGAAACTTAGACAGGATGTTGTCAATTTCTGTAACTCCTGCCACACATGCCAAATTGTTGGAAAACCTAATCAAAAGATTCCGTTCGCCCCTCTGAACCTTATTCCAGCATTTGAAGAACCTTTCAGTATAGTACTAGTTGATTGTGTTGGTCCTCTTCCAAAAACAAAAATAGAAAACCAATATTTATTGACAGTTATATGTACATCAACTCGCTTTCCAGAGGCTATCCCTCTAAGAAATATTAAGGCTAGGACTATTGTTAAGGCTTTAACTAAGTTTTTCTGTTTAGTCGGGATTCCTTCGGCTATTCAGTCAAACCAAGGTTCGAATTTTATGTCTTGTTTATTTCAACAAGTAATGGTTGAAATGGCTATTAAGCAATACAAATCCAGTGTTTATCAAGTCGAATCACAGGGAGCTCTTGAGCGTTTTCATCAAACAGTAAAGTCTATGATCAGAAAATATTGTTATCAATATAAAAAGGATTGGGACGAAGGGGTTCATTTTGTTTTGTTTGCCGCTAGAGAAGCTGTTCAAGACACTCTTGGGTTTAGTCCTTTTTAATTGGTTTTCGGATATACGGTTAGGGGTCCTCTAAGACTTCTAAAAGAAAAATGATTGACTGAACAAAATGAGATACATCTTTTAGACTATGTATTAAATTTTAAAGAGAAATTATACAATACTTTCAAAATAGCACAAGAAAATCTAAAAAACTCTCAAATTAAAATTAAGTCTAGATATGATAAAAATAGTAAAGATCGTAAATTTGAAAGTGGTGATAAAGTTTTAGTATTTTTGCCAATTCCTGATCATCCTCTACAAGTAAAATATTTTGCTCCTTATGAGATAGAAAAGAAAATTAATGATGTAAATTATATCATCTGCACCCCAGATCGAAGGAAAAAGAATTTGCCACATTAATATGTTAAAGGTTATATCGATAGAAATTATGCAACTAATATTAAACTAGTTTCAACCTTAATAAACATTAATAATACAAATCAATTTGAAGATGATTTAGACAATAATAAAGATACAGTTATTAGGGTGAAGGACATGGATTAGAGTAGTCATTTAAAACCTCGGAAATCCTATCTAATTTAAATGTAAAATTTGAACATTTATCAAATGAGATAAGAAAAGAAATTCATAATTTGGTCAATGATTTCAAAAATCTTTTTCCTGATGTTCTTAGAAAGACAACGGTTGCAGTACATGTGTTTTAGTTGGAGATGAAAAGCCCATCAAAAAACATTTTTACCGGGTAAATCCAATCAAGCTTCAACAGTTGAGAGCAGAGATTAAACACATGCTGGATAATGACATCATTGAACCAAGTAACAGTCAGTGGAGTTCTCCTTGTATTCTTATACCAAAACCTGATGGAAGCTATCGATTTGTAACAGATTTTCGAAAAGTAAATGCAGTAACCAAAAGTGACTCTTTTCCAATTCCTAGAAGTGATGACTGTATTGACAACACCGACAAGGCGAAATATGTCAGTAAATATCTCAGTGCCCTTAACTGACAATGCCAAAGAAATTTCAACATCTGTGACTCCAGATGGTTTATACCAATATAAGGTTATGCCGTTCGGAATGAAAGATGTGCTGGCAACATTTCAAAGGATGATGTTAAGGGATGTAAATAGATATTTTTGACTCTTTCATTGACCAAACTAATAATTATTCTTTATATACACATTTGAGTATTTCCAAAAAGTACAGCACTTTAACTACTTCGCTAGCTTACACGAAATTAAGGGATGTGAGGTCTACATAGATGATGTAATTGTGTACAGCATGACTTGGGGCAAACATGTACGCACCATCAAGCAATTTTTTTTCAGCTGAAAGAAGCAAACCTATGTGTGAACCTAAACAAGAGCGAGTTCTTTCATGCAACAGTAAATTATCTGGGTCATACTGTTGGCCAGGGACAGGTTAAGCCTATCACCGCAAAAGTGGATGATATCTTAAAGTATCCTATTCCAACTAACAAAAAAAACAACTAATGAGACTTCTCGGTATAGCTGGATTCTACAGAAAATTTTGTAAAAATTTCTCATCAATAGCAAGTCCTCTCACCGACCTCCTGAAAAAGGATGTAAAATACAAGTGGAGTGAAACCTGTAATGAGAGTTTCAACAGATTCAAGTAAACTCTCATTGGTGGCCCAGCTCTTGCAACTCCAGTTTTTTCAAAACATTTTAAATTGCAAATCGATGCCAGTGATGTCGGAATGAGTGGCATCTTAATCTAAGAAGATGATGAAGGCTGTCGATAGAGCCATTGGATATGTCTCAAAAAAGTTAAACACCTACCAGAAGAAATATTCCATTATTGAAAAAGAATGCTTGGCGGTGTTATCAGCGCTACAACATTTTGACATTTACCTCAATGTTACTGTTTATCCTGTTCTGATTTATACTGACCATAATCCACTAACGTTCCTTCAAAGAATGACTAACAAAAATCAAAGACTTACAAGATGGAGTCTTCTCCTGCAAGAATATGACATTATTATAAAACTCATTAAGGGAAGGAACAATGTTATTGCAGATGCTTTATCTAGAGTATAACTTTTCAAACAAAAAAAAATTACAATTTATTGCTTTACAACAACAACAACAACAAAAAAAATAGACTGATATTGTCTCATAAAATGTTTTCATTATGATTTCAAAACTTTTACTTTGAAGCAGGGAAGAGTTACGACGATGCATTTATATATAAAAAATAATACTAACAATGTCTAAAAAGTTATAGTAAGGGATTCTACTGAGTCTTACTTGTTATTACAAAAACGTTTTAATTCATGAAGTAGTTGTTAAATAGAGAAATTAGGAATAGAACGTTTTGGAAGATAGAATGTTCGAGTAAAATCGAGAGAATTCGAAATGTTCTATAAATATGCAAATTAGGTGTTAGCCTCTATAAAAATAGGTTTTGGGAAAAGAGTAGTTAGTTGTTAACAGGATTTGCTGACATTATCAACTCCGGCCCGATTCGTGGATCTGTGCATCCAGCCGAAAGAATCTCTACTAAAAGTTGCTGACCAACTAAAACTCGAAAGAGAACCTTATGGAACTATATGAGTAAACAGATATTTTTGACTATTTCATTGACCAAACTAATAATTATTTTTTATATACACATTTGAGGATTTCCAAAAAGTACAGCACTTAAACTACTTCGCTAGCTTAACTAGGTAAAGATACTTGACTCCTTACCTATCCCTTCTCTCCTCATAGCACTCGCCAGTATTAAATTCTACGTTTCTGTTTTAAATGCAATAAAAAATGTAAATTTTGTATATATATATATATATTATTTTGTGTTTATCCTAAATAAAATATTTCTATGTGATTTAACTCTGAGTTTTCGTCAATCAGCTTTTTTTCCTTTTGTTACACTTAACACGTAACAATAAGTGAATGAGACGAATTCGACTGGAATTCGAACACTACTCTCCGGTTTCTCATTCCGAGCCGATATCTATTACACCGCAAAGCATACCCCGATAAACAATCCAAAAAGAAAAAAATAGAAAAAATTTTGATTTAAAATGTATTATTTCTTCGGATGAATTTGCGATAAGTAACTTTACATTATTTGAAGAAAATTAACAGAAAATATCCCGCGAGATAATCGGGTACAGCATTGTTCGGGTTAGTATTTGTCCAGTTAAGCATATTTCAGGTTTATACTTGTGTCTGCGAGTATCCACTCAATAGATGACCTGTCAATCAGTTAAGTGCCAAACGTGATACACGCTTGGGCGATCATGTCTCGAAAGAGACATGACTGACTGAGCAGAAGATTATCCCGCAGTAGGTTGCCATTGCTTTCTACGGTAGACTGGTTGCCAGCCAAGGCTATAGAACCCAATCTGTCCTGTTATTTAACCCATAACTGGAAGGAAGAGACGGATTAATACTTTTCCCCAGGGTATTTGCGCGTAAGGGAATGCAATGAATTCAACTGGAATTCGAACTCGGCCCTCCGATTTCTGGTTCCGAGCCGATATCCACTGAACCACAAAAACAAAATATATTCTAGTAACGAAGAAATAGAATAAAGGTATTGCAGGAGTGAAGTAGACAAAACATATTGTACTAAAGAAGTAATCAAAACACATTGTAGTGTAGAAGAAAGAGAAAAAACAATTTGTTGTTAAGAAGAATTTCATACAACATATAGTAGGAAAGAAGAAATTGACAAAATTTAAAATTTTCAAATTGTAGAAAAGAATGGACAAAAATTAAAAACTAAGAAACTGACAAAGAATATTCTAGTAAAGAAGAAATAGACGAAACATACTGTCGTTAAGAAGAATTTCATACAACATATTGTGGGAAAGAAGAAATAAAAAACATATTGTAGTAAAGAAAAAAAAAAGACAAAGTATACTGTAGTAAAGAAGAAATAGACAAAACATATTGCCGGAAATAAGAGATTGACAAAACATATTGTCGTAAAAAAGAAACAGACAAAACATATCGTAGTATAGAAGAAGTAGAGAAATCATATTGTAGTAAAGAAGAAAAAGACAGAATATATTTAATTAAAGAAGAAACAGACAAAACATACTGTAGAAAAGAAAAAAAAAACATATTGTAGTAAGAAGGAAATTGACAAAACATTTTGGAGTAAAAAGAATTTGACTAAATATATTGTAGGAAAGAAGTGTAGTGATACCATCAACCGAGCAAAAGCGAGCAAACCGGATGTTGGCTCTATGCCGACCAGAAAGCTAATGAATAAAAAGTCGTCGTGCGCAAGTGGCTCCGTGCAGATGTTCCGGTTGAAAAATAAAAATTAATCAAATATCAAATTACCATTTTTATTTATCAGCCAATGAGAAGCCCTGAACCAAATACAAGGATGAAATTCGAAACGACTAGCCTTTTGATCCAGAAGAAAATATAAAAGCCGTGACAGACAGGCACAGACAGAGGAGAAGAGTGTAATTAGTTTCTTCCTTGACCCAAGTCGAGCGGCTACTACGTTGCCTCTTTCTCCCTTCCTTGTCTCATAAGTACTATTCTGACCTCTTCCACCTTACTGTCTCAAAAGTATTAACCGACCTTTTCAAAGACATTGCACACAAACCAACTTACTGACTCACTGACCATAGAAACGGCAACTTGAAAATGAACATTCTTTTCTTTCAGCTCATCATTATCTTCCATGAACATTCTCTTATCCCTTTCAACTCTTCATTATTTTCCATGAACTCTTTTACATCCGTTGGATATTTTATACTCAAAATTGCCTTTCTTGAATTTATAATCATTTTATGAATTATAGTGGGCTATCTTCCCACAAGGCCAAATTCCGTTAACATGCTACGGAATCCTACTACCCCTCACTACAAATGAAATAAGAGAAGAGATACCCGCTATAGAAGAAAGTCACAAAACATATTGTAGGAAAGAAGAAATTAACAAAACTTATCGTACGTAGTAAAAAAAGAAACAAACAAACATATAGCCGTAAAGAAAAAATTAATAAAGTAAAGAAGAGACAAACAAATTACAGAAAGAAGAAATAGAGCAAACATATAGTAGTAAAAAAGAAACGGACAAAACCTTGTTGTAGTAAAGAAAAAATAAACAAATATTGTTGTAAAGAAAAAACCTAACATATTGTCGTAAAGAAGAAATTAACAGAACACATTTTAGTAAATAACAGACAATATATATTGTAGGGACAAAACAGACAAAACATAATGTAGACAAGAAGAAGCAAAATACATTGTAGTAAAAAAAGTTAATTAATATTTTTTAGTAATGAATAGACAAAACATCCAGTAGGAAAAAAGAAATACGCAAAAAATATTGTAGTAAAGAAGAAATTAACAAAACATTGTAGTAAATATAAAAATAGGCAAAACATATCGGAGTAAAAAAGAGTTGAAAAGTATTGTATAAAAGAAGTAGACAAAACATATTGTATGAAAAAAATTGGACAAAACTGATTGTACTAAAGAAGAAATAAACAAAATATATGGTAGGAAATAATAAATAGACAAAACATTGTAAACAAGAAGAGATAAAACTTATTGTAGCAAATAAGAAATGGACAAAACATATTCTAGTTAAGAAGAGACAAAATATTGCAGAAAAGATGAAATAGACAAAATCTATTCCAGTAAAGAAAAAAATTGAAAAACTTATTGCAGTAAACTAAAGGAAATGTAGACAAAATATATTGAAGTAAAAAAGAAAGAGAAAAATGTATTGTAGTAAAGAGGAAATAGACATAACATATTGAAGCAAAGAAGATATTGACGAAAAATATTAGAATAAAGAATAGACGAAACATATCGTAGAAAAGAAGAAATAGACAAAATCTATAGTAGTAGTAGCCCTCCGTCGGTCAGGGTTGACCATGGGTAGCATCCTAGTTGTCTGCCTGCCTGGAGCATCGGCGTCTGTGACTGTAGAAGCCGATGCGAGAGTAACAGTCTTTGTTGCAGAGGCTGCATGTATGTTTTGTTTTTCGTCTGTCGGAGCTGTCATTTTACTTCCGGCGAACCCACCTCTCCATGGTGACTTGTGTCAGTAGCTCCTCCCTTGACTTGAGTTGTTGGACCAGGGTTCCTCTTCATTTGGTCCGGTTGACTGATACGATCTCCCATGACTCCGTGTTGATGCCCACAGCTTCCATATTACGTTTTATGATGTCCCGATACCGCAGCTGTGGCCGACCAGTGGGTCTTTTTCCAGAGCCAGCTCTCCATACGGGAGGTCTTGTGGAATGCGACCGTCTGGCATGCAGACATAGCCTAGTTAGCGGAGTCTGCGCTGTTTAAGGATTGTGAACATGGTAAGCAGACCCGTGCGGTACAGAACCTCAGTGTTGGGCACTTTGTCTTGCCAGGAGATTCCCAATATACGTTGGATACTTCTCACGTGGAAGGTGTTCAGACGCCTCACTTGCCTGGTGTACGTGGTCCATGTCTCACTGCTGTATAGCAGTGTCTGATAACACAGGCGTTGTACACTGCCATCTTTGTCTTCACTGTCAGCTTGGAGTTCGTCCAAACACGTGTTGTGAGGTGCGCAAGGGTTGGGACTGCCTTCCTAATTCTCTTGTCGAGCTCTATGTCAAGGGAGATGTTGCCAGTGATGGTAGAGCCAAGGTAGATGAACTGATGGACCACATCCAGCTTATAGTCATTGATGGTAAGACCGGTAGCACTGCGGTACTTGACCCAGGAAGCTTGTTTTTTTTTCAAGGTAATGGTCAGCCCAAAGTCTCTGCATGCCTGAAAGAAATGATCTATCAATGTTTAAAGTTCATGGTGGGTTAATACCGTATCATCAGCAAACAACATGTCTCTGATAAGGACTTTTCGTACCTTAATCTTGGCTTTGAGACGGGCGAGATTGAAAAGCCTGCCATCTGATCTCGTATGCAGGTAAATCCCTTCCCATGATGTGCCAAATACGTGCTTCAGAAGTAGCGCGAAGATTCCGAAGAGAGTGGGAGCGAGGACACAACCCTGTTTGACCCCGCCGCAGTTGTTGAAGGGCCCCGAGGTGTTGCCATTGAATTGCACAGTACCCCGCATATTGTTATGGAAGAACTCACTCAAGCTCTGCAACTTTCTACTGTTCTCTGTACTTCATCTGGAGTTGACAGAGCGAGAAGATCATGTCTACTGTTGAGCGTTCTGATCGAAAGCCGCACTGCGAATTTGGGTAAACATGTCCAGCAAGTTTCTGCAAACGGAACAAGATCACCCGAGCAAAGACTTTGCCCACAAAGCAGAGTAGAATGATACCTCTGTAATTGTTGCAGTCGCTTCGCTCGCCTTTGTTCTTATAGAGAGTGATAATTGTAGCGTCCCTCGTGTCCTGTGGTACAGCCCTTTCTTTCCAGCACTGGCAGAAGAGTTTGTGTAGATGAAGAAATAGAATAGTATTGCAGTGCTTGATAAGATCAAGGGGGATTCTGGAGCTTCCCCTGTGGTCAAGCTGTCGATGGTTTCGCCGAGTTCCTCTATCGTCGAGCTCTTCCACTGCAGGTAGGCACTCAATGGCATCAAGGGCTGCAGTCGTCACGACATTCTGTTGAGAGTAGAGGTTAGAATAGTGCCCCACCCATCTCTCCATCTGTTGTCTTTTGTCTGTGATGAATACCCCAGTAGTAGATTTGAGGGGAGATGTCTTGTTCTGCACCGGCCCCATTGCTGTCTTGATGCCATCATACATTACCTGTGATTGCTGCTGTTTTAATTTTTTCACTGAGCCCTGTCCAGTACTTGTTGGTGCAGTGTCTGGTGGTCTGCTGAGCTTTGCTTCTGGCAGCCCTAAGTATCTGAAGGTTTCTCTTGTTGGGTGACCGCTTGTACTCCGCTAGAGCGGCGCGCTTGGCTAATAACGGGGGTCATCTTGGTGGACATTGACTCAAATCAGTCATGTGACTTCGAGGTCTTTCTCCAAAAGATGGCCAATACAGTGCGATGCATGGTGTTCCGTAAAGTAGCCAACTTTTTTGTGGCAGTGTCCCCGATTTGTGAGTTTTTCAGTTCCCTCTCAAATCTGAGAAAACTGCTCTACAAAGTTTAGTTGTCTAATCTTTCTGACATCAATGCGAGGATTCCCTTGTTTCTTGCCATGATGTAACTTCTTCGGTTGGGGCTTGATCTTGCAGTCATGGAAAAGGCTTCAGGAGTAAACCTCGAGGTAGAATCAGGAGTCGGAGTCCCATACTGCACCAAAACGCTAAACCTGGAGAGGATACTCCAGCTTCGTCCTTGGCGTTGAAACAACACGGAGAAAGACAGTTACCGGTTATAAGTTACCGCTCGATTGGTGTAGGGCATCAATCGGCGCTAGCGGTCGTTCTCGTCGGTGAGAGAGATTCTCTAATCTTACGTGACAACTACTGCCCGCCTCAAACTGGGCAGCCCCAAGACAGTAAGGTGTTGTCTCGCCACGGTCTGCCTTCTTCATTGGGTTCATGGAAATTAGGAGACATCCGATAAGTGGACCGTAACATTTGCACCAAGCAACAAGAAATCTAAAAAAAATCAACTCTAAAACTGGGCTGTTGGAACGTCCGGATTATGCTGACCAGCCTATCTGAAAACCTCCAGGATATCAATGACTCCAGTAAAACTGCAATTATAAATGACGAGCTCAAGAGACTTCACGTGGAAATTGCTACACTGCAGAAAACACGTCTGGCAGACTCTGGATCATTGAAAAAGAAAGACTACACTTTCTTCTGGCAGAGAAAGAGCTCGAATGAACATCGCCAACATGGTGTAGGCTTCGCAGTTAGGAACAGCCTCCTGAATATGGTTGAACCAAGTAGTAACGGTTCCGAGCGACTTCTCTCTGTCCGCTTTAACACCACAGCGGGTTCTGTTATCCTCGTCAGCGTGTATGATAAGACACTCTCTACCACACCGGACACCAAGAACGAGTTCTACGACAAACTTGCAGCCATCAGCAGCAGCATGCCAAATAAAGAAGAGCTTGTCCTCCTGGGCGACTTAAAAACCAGAGTGGGTGCTGATTGCAACGTTGCCCTCGTGCCTTGGACAGTTTGGAGTGGGCAAGATGAACAACAATAGCCAGAGACTACTCGAGCTATGCACATACCTGTGCATAACCAACTGCTTCTTCAAGAAGCTCCAGTACAAGGTCTCTTGGCGATACCCACCCTCAGGTCACTGGCACCAGCTGGATTTAATCATTGTCAGACGAACGGCCATTAAGAACGTTCTTCAAACTCGCTCTTATCACAGCCCGGACTGTGATACAAATCTATTGTAGTAAAGAATAAATAAATAATGTATGAAAAACAAGAAATGGACAAAACAAGTTGTAGTCAAGAAGAAACTGTTTTGTAGTAAAGAATAGACAAACCACATTTTATTAAATAAGAAAATGATCAAAACATGTGGTAAAAATGAAATCGACAAAACTTTCTAGTAAAGATTAAATAGACAAAAATTATTGCATCAAAGAAGAAGTCAAAAAATATTGTAGTAAAGATGGAAGAGACAAAACATATTGAAGTAAGGAAGAAATAGACAAAACGTACAGCAGTAATGAAGAAATTGGCAAAACATATTGAAATAAAGAACCGACAAAACATATTGTAAAAAAGAAGAAATAGGCAAATCATATTGCAGTAAAGAAAATATAGACAAAATATATTGAAGTAAACAAGAAATAGACAAAAGATATTGTAGTAAATAGGAAGTAGACATATTATTGAAATTAAGATTACACAAATCTTATTGCAGTAAAGAAGAAACAGACGAAAAATATTGTAGTAAGAAATACACAAAACACATTGAAGTAAAGAGGAAACAGACAAAACATATTGTAGTAAAGAAGAAATAGACAAAATATATTGAATAAACAAGAAACAGGCGAAATGTATTGTAGTAACGAATAGAAAAAATGTATAGAAGTCAAAAAGATATTGTAGTAAAGAATAAATATTCAAAATCTTTTGTAGTAAAAAAGAAATATACAAAATATATTGAAATAACGATTAGACAAACATATTGTAGTAGGGAAAAAGTAGACAAAATATATTGAAGCAAAGAATATAGAAAAGATATTGTAGTAAAGAAGAAATATTCGAAATATATTGAAATAAAGAATAGACAAATATATTGTAGTAAATAATAGACAAAACATGTTAATGAATTAACGAGTGTAATAAGTTGATTAAGTAGCGAGGTCTGAGGTAATAACAATTAACGACAATATTAATGAAGTAAGAGTTTAAACAATAATGGAGGTTATGAGTAGTTTAAGGAAAAGTTTGCAGAAATTATTATCATTTTTTCTTAAGAGGTCACCAAAAATTTTATGCCCTTTTTTTTCGGGTGTGTAAATGTAAGAAAAATGAAGGACTATTAAAGACAATGTTAATAAAGTGAGGATTTAAGCAATACGGAGGTTATGACTAGTTGAAGAAAAAGGTTGCAAAAAGTTATTATTATTATTTTTCTTTTGAAGATGTTGTGACACGATAACTAGGCATATATGTATTTTATTATAATAGATTAAAATAGAAAATAGATTAAAATAGAAAATAGTTTAAAAACATATTTAACAAAAGTGAAAAAGAAGAGCAAAAAAATAAATAAATAAACGCTTTTTCTTTTATGAGGAAAATTGTCCTCCGGTAAATATTTGACTCAGTGATAAAGTTCAGCAGATAGGTTTTCGATGACCCGGTCAAAGGCTGTCCTTTACTGTATCTTGACCACACATTAAGCCTTTTCCGGTGGAAGCCTTATTAAGATAATAAAAAAAAGATAACTGAAATTTCAGACTTACAGTCGCCGGTGTTTGTCACCGGTGGTCTAAAGCATTTCCGGATTTCCGGTCAATTTTGGATAAATTCAGGTAATTTTGCCGAGTCAGACAGCCAAGACAAGTTAAGTGAGAGGAGTCAGCCGGTCGCGAGCTTGAAGTCAGCCGTTCGTCTTGTTTCGTTCATTTTGGATTTTTTGATCTCCATTAATTAGAGTTAGAGCTGTGTGTCACATTCGCCTGCCCCAACCGACAAGGCGAACTCTAAACGAATAAAGCATCCTTTTCAACTCATCCAAGTTGTGTAAGTTCGTTCCTTATAGTTTAATCTTGTACCCCCAGCTGTTCGTCCGACATTTTCTACAAATATCCGGCAACATCACAGCGTGGAGAACGGCCGCCGGGAGAAATTGTTAGGACGGTCCATTGGGGTGTTACATTTGGTGCCGTGACTGCAGGATTTGGAACCCACGGAAGTGCCACTGGATGCTAAGTTTGAAATGGATTTCAGCGAACCGACACGACTGGACGAACGGAGGAAAGGAAAGCGAAGAAAGAACTATTCTCACAGCCAAATTCTGATTGCTTGGTGTAAGCTTCAGGGGAAGAAAAAGAAGAAAAAAAAAATAAAACAAGAAACAAAGAAAGGAAAGGGAGCCCGTTTTCAACAAGCACCGTAAGGTAAGCAGAATTATTTACTCCCTTTTTGTCAGGCCAAAATTCTCGCAGGCAGAAGAACAGTTGCCACTAACGGCCGTACGATCGAAAAAAAAAAAGAAAAGAAAAGGGACAATGAATTGATTAAGAAAAAAAAAGGTGTGAGTACTTTGAGAGAAAAAAGTATAAATTTTGAAAAGAAAGAAAAAGCAAAAGAGAGATAGAGACTACTTAAACGGTCTGAATGGGTATTTAAAAACAAAAAAAAGAAGGAAAAGAATGAAAAAGGACTGTTTGGAAAGAAAAAGGGATGATGATGATGAAAAAATATTTTTGAGAAAAACAGAAAGAAGCGTTTTAGAAACATTTATTAATTTTTTTTGTTGTTTTGGTTAAAAGAAAAAAGAAAAGGGACAATGAATTGATTATGAAAAAAAGTGATGTGATTACTTTGGGAGAAAAAAAAGTATAAATTAAAAAAAAAAAAGAAAAAGAGAGACAGAAACAACGCGAACGGCGTGAAAAACAAAAAACAAAACAAGAAACAAAGGAAAGGGAACCCGTTATCAACAAGCACCGTAAAGTAAGCAGAATTATTTACTCCCTTTTTGTCTGGTCAAAAGAAAGAAAAAGAAAAAGAGAAATAGAGACAACTTAAACGGTCTGAATGAGTACTTAAAAACAAAAAAAAGAGAAGAATAAAAAAGGACTGTTTGAAAAGAAAAAGGGATGATGATGAAAAAAATATTTTTCAGAAAAACAAAAAGAAACATCTTTGAAACATTTATTTACTTGTTTTGTTTGAAAAAATACGATGATGATGATGATGAAAAAAAATATTTTTGGGAAAAACAGAAAGAAGCGTTTTAGAAACATTTATTGACTTTTTTTTTGTTGTTTTGTTCAAAATAAAAAAAAAGAAAGGAAAATGGAATATGTTTGGTTGAAAAAGAGACTGATAATGAGAAAAAGATGTGTACGAAAAAAAAAATGGATAAAATAAGAGGAAGAGAGAGAGCAAGAAACAACTGTGTGTGCAAAAAAAGAAAATGAATTGATTAAAAAATGTATGAGTATTTTAAAAAGTATGAATTTTGAAAAGAAAGTAAAAGAAAAAGAGAGATAGAAACAACGCAACGGTGTGAAAAAAAGGACTGTTTGAAAAAAAAGTGGGTAAAAGAATAGTATGTGTTATTACTTTAAAAAAAAAAAGCATTATTTGTGAAAAAAAAATTACAGAGAGAAAAACTAAGTGAGAGTGTCCAACAACGACAAAAATGTTTTGAAAAAAAAATGGGAAAAAGATGTGTACAAAAAAAAAAAAAAAGAAAAAAAAAGGAAAACATAACAGGAAGGGAGAGAGAGCAAGAAACAACTGTGTGTGTAAAAAAAAAAAGATGAATTGAAAAAATGTGTGACTATTTTGCGATAAAAAGGTATGAATTTTGAAAAGAAAGTTAAAGAAAAAGAGAGATAGAAACAACGCAACGGTGTGAAAAAAAAAAAAAGAGAAGAATGAAAAAAAAGGACTGTTTGAAAAAAAAGTGGGCAAAAGAATAGTATGTGTTATTGCTTTAAAAAAAAAGAAAAAAAAGCATTATTTGTGAAAAAAAAAATTACAGAGAGAAAAACTAATTGAGAGTGTCCAACAACGACAAAAATGTTTTGAAAAAAAAATGAGAAAAAGATGTGTACAAAAAAAAAAGAAAAAAAAATGGAAAAAATAACAGGAAGGGAGAGAGCAAGAAACAACTGTGTGTGTAAAAAAAAAAAAAAAAGAATTGAAAAAATATGTGACTATTTTGCGATAAAAAGGTATGAATTTTGAAAAGAAAGTTAAAGAAAAAGAGAGATCAACGCAAACGGTGTGAAAAAAAAAGAGAAGAATGAAAAAGGACTGTTTGAAAAAAAAAAGTGGGTAAAAGAATAGTGTGTGTACGTTAAAAAAAATGAGAGAGAGAAAAACTAATTTTTTTTTGAGAAAAACAGAAACATTTTAGAGACATTTAATTACGTTTTTTTGTTGTTTTGTTTGAAGGAAGAAAAAAAGGATGATGATGATGAAAAAATTTTTTTGAGAAAAACAGAAAGAAACATTTTAGGAACATTTATTTACTTTTTTTTGTTGTTTTGTGTAAAAGAAAAGAAAGAAAGAAGGGAAAATGGACTATGTCTGGAGAACTTTAAATAGTTAAAAAAAGAGACTGATAATGAGGAGCAGTTACATCGCTCCTATATTTATAGACTTGCTCAGAGATATGACTATTTTGTCAACTTGTGTTAATTAATTTTTTTATAAATTTCTTTTCTTCTTTGCGAGAGAGAGTGGAAACACCCCTCTCTCAAATTTATCATCATGATAAGGTTTCATTTTTGGGGGGGGGGGGGTGCAGGAAAGGCCCAGAGACTTGTGGCCGGAAAATGGTAACAGGAGATGAATTAACGAAGAGCGGAGTCTCTTCAGTAATAGAAGGGAACAAGTAAAGCGGAAAGCAAAACACTAAGTTGAAAAAGGTGTTCGTTAATGAAGAATTGACCCTCATACGTAGCGATAAACCAACTGCGTGGATTCATTGACGCCACCGGCTACGAAGACAAAAATTGAGGAATTGGTTGTTGAAATAAGAAGAAAAATGTGTTGAGGAAATACAAAGAAATGGTATGGATTAATAAGAAATTTCATGATTGATTTTGATCCCCCAGGGATATTCTCAAACGTGGAGAGGAGGAGAATATCCCTGGGGGATCAAAATAATTTTTGGTGGTGATGGCGTACCGACATGAAGAAGCATCGTGTCATGTTTTTTTTTGTTTATTGTAATTTATTGACATAAATGACAAGATCCGTTGGGGGAGGTAATGTGACACGATAACTAGGCATATATGTATTTTATTATAATAGATTAAAATAGAAAATAGTTTAAAAACATATTTAACAAAAGTGAAAAAGAAGAGCAAATAAATAAATAAACGCTTTTTCTTTTATGAGGAAAATTGTCCTCCGGTAAATATTTGACTCAGTGATAAAGTTCAGCAGATAGGTTTTCGATGACCCGGTCAAAGGCTGTCCTTTACTGTATCTTGACCACACATTAAGCCTTTTCCGGCGGAAGCCTTATTAAGATAAAAAAAAAAGATAACTGAAATTTCAGACTTACAGTCGCCGGTGTTTGTCACCGGTGGTCTAAAGCATTTCCGGATTTCCGGTCAATTTTGGATAAATTCAGGTAATTTTGCCGAGTCAGACAGCCAAGATAAGTTAAGTCAGGGGAGTTCAGCCGGGTGCAAGCTTGAAGTAAGGATCTCCGTTCGTCTTGTTTCGTCCAGTTCGGATTTGTTGATCTCCATTAATTGGAGTTAGAGCTGTGTGTCACATTCGCCTGCCCCAACCGAAAAGGCAAACTCTAAACGAATAAAGCATCCTTTTCAACTCATCCAAGTTGTGTAAGTTCGTTCCTTATAGTTTAATCTTGTACCCCCAGCTGTTCGTCCGACATTTTCTACAAATTTCCGGCAACATCACAGCGTGGAGAACGGCCGCCGGAGAAAATTGCTAGGACGGACCGTTGGGGTGTTACAATGTCATTGAAAATTTTATGTCCTTTGTTTATTTTTTATTCGTGTGTATTTGGACGTAAACAATGACTAACCGGACATTCCGGCGATCAGTAGTTTTGGATGAGTAACTGACCATTGTTGAAAAATTTAATGAGACGTGCGGCATTTGGCAAATTGACCAGCCAGAAAATGGTGTGCAGCCAAGATAGAGTTAGCCGGAGGTAAGTGAAGTCGAGGGTGGCAGATAATGACAATTCTTGGATGGTGATTTGCTGTCTCGTTTAGCTCCACCCGGAAGGGCGTAAGTGAGAATATCCACTGGGAAGAAATGAGAGAAGAATTAGGATTGGCAGGAAGATACAAATTACGGTGACAGGGGACTACCGGCGACTAACCAAAGCAATTATGCATGGGGTCCCCGAATAACCACTCCACCTTTCTTCTATATAAGCAGGGAATTTTTTAACAGTGTGAATGGTAGAAAAAGCAGTCTTTGGAAGCCAGTGAGAACCCCGTTGGAATACGTCCAAGAGAGAAGCCTTGAAAGTTCCTGAAACGAGATCGTAGTAGCAGGTTGATGACAGAGTGCGAAAGAACTAAGTAGAAGGCCCTGTTGAATAAAAAGAGTGAGTGAACGCTTTATTGGCGTAAGAAGCTAGGCATGCCCGGCAGCAAGCCAGTGGTGGTCAATGGCCCATGGTAGACGTGATAGTCAGCCACGCGCCCCGAATTAAAGGGAAACGACTTATGGCAGCCAACTCTCCCTTTCTCTCTCTCTCTCCGTCTCTCTCTTTCTCGTTTAATTTTGCTTGTATATAAATACTTTGAACTTTTTTCAATTATTATCTTATTTTATTTTTCTACAAATATAACCTTTTTCCACCATAGACAATCTCAACAGACCATGTCAGTTCAGGATCGACGAAACCACTTTTCAAGTCAAAATCACAACGTGGGCGCAGAGTGGATTGTCGTCACTTGGATCTGATTGGGAATCTGCCGAGTCTAACGGCCGGATCGGTGAGAATCGAGTAGGCGTAAGGTGTTATAAGAGAAATAGACAAAACATATTGCGGTAAAAAGTAGACAAAACTGATTGTGCTAAAGAAGAAATAGACTAAACGTATTGTATTAAAGAAGAAGTAGTCGAAATATATTATATTGGTACCTCCACGAATTCGCTGTAAAAACAGCATAGTATGAAGAAAAAAAAAACAAACTTGATAAAATAAATTTTTATCTGCAAAATGTTTATGATATGATTAAGAAGAAAGATCAAAGTATTTTTTAATCATTTTTTCAAAAACTTTTATTGCAAAATGTTTATAATATTATTAAGAAGAACGATCAAAGTATTTTTAATCATTTTTTCAAAAACGTTTATTGTTAAGTTCGAAATTTTGGTAAAACTTTTGTTCTTCTTTCGTCCGTAACTGAAGTCATTTTTTAAATCATTATTTTTAGAAAATCTTGGCATATATATAACTCGAAATTATTTCCTGAAATATATAAAAATTAGCAAGCGGCTGGGACATTTTTATTATTAATTAAATGCAGAATTTATTGGGGAATGTTAACCAACATTTCTTTTTTTTTCTGAATTCACCCTTTTTCAGAAAAAATTCCACCGAATTCTGAAAACAAAAAATGCAATAAAACTATGCCATTTTTTATTTAGATAAACTTTTAATTGCTTTTATAAACAATATATATTAATAATATCATAGTTTGAAGAGAAAAAAATTTTGATAAATAATGAACTTTTACAAGAATTGTTTTCATTTTTATTATGTTTTATTATAATAATGTTTAAAGTTTCAAAAATATTTAAAAATATCTTCCACTCATCATTCTTTTTAGGTTATTAAGTCAATGTGGGAAGACTATATTTACTAATCGAAAATTGAAAAGCTTAATACATATATTGTAGACATAAGATTTTTAAAATGATTAAAACATTTTTATGCATGCCGATGACTTGTATTTTATTTTATTTTTTTACGGACGGCCGAAAAAGCTATATAAGTAAAAGGTCACGTGTTTCAAAGGTTGTGCTCCTAACAAAAAAAAAAAAAAATCTGTATAAAAATTTTTGGCAGGGTACAATTTTTTCATCTCGCTTCCGTGTTTCCTGTGCTCTACGTTTAAACATTCAACGGGCTTTGCAAATTATCCCTTCAAAATTTAAAGCAAGTTTTATATTGTTAATTCCTAGTTTCCTAATTTTGTTAAAATTTGTGAAAGACTATGAAAATAAATATTAAAATAAAAATTAATAAATGCCATAACATTGCATAAATTATTGAATTACCTCTATCATATTATATAATTTCATTCACTCAGTTATTAAATTGTAAAATTATTTTAAAAGAAAGTTTTGTATTATTTTAATTTTTATTTTTCAGAAAACATCTTCAAATGTAAGGCTATAAAGTTAAACTAACAAAAATTCTACAAAATATTACGTATGTTGCTGAAAATATGCTGGATTTTTAATTTTACTATGTAGTTAAAAACCAAAAACGGAACATTCACTTAGGTTGCATAAATTTATGCCAATTCTGGTCAACCACACTTAGCTTCTTTTGACAGGACCAGGTGTCACTTAATCACTTAGTACCTTAGAAACACTGGCCTACCGTGATTAAAGAACCATTTTATACTACATTTCATGCAAGTAATATTTGTTTCAAATCAGATTAATGTAACTTTAAATTTGCTTATTTTCCTAAAATAACGTTTCAGTGATGTATATTTTATTTTTGCAAGATTTTTAAAACCGTGAATTAACTTTTGTTTACAAATGTGCCGATCGTTCAAAAATGGCCGGAAAATTTAATTTTTTTTTAAATCTCAAAATTTTAAATTCAAATCAACATAATTTCTGTTTGAAATACATCAGAGTATTTTGTTTACTAGAAATAATAAATTTAGTATCTGAGCTTTCAATTAAAGTTAAATAGAAAGCTTCAAAAAAGCTTTTTTATTTATTTAAATTCATTTAAAACGTAGGTATCGAAAATGAGTGAAGATACTTAAAGAGCCCAAATTATCTAAAATCCAATATTTGATTACAGAGAATATTTTTAGTTTTTTAAAGATTACCTAGGACTTGAATAGCGTTCACGTTATATTGCTCAATTATTTTTTTAATGTAAAACAACATGAGATAAAAATCCATTTGTCATGAAGCAGTCGTGGAGGTGTTAAAAATATGTACATTCAGTTTCACTCATTTACCCCCAAAACAGCATAGCATGTTAAAAGGGTTCAAACCTAATAAAAACAAAGCTTTATCATAAAAACTTTTATGCTATTTTTAAGAGGAAAGTTCAAATTTTGTTGTCATTATTAAAAAAAAAAATTAATCACGTTCAAAATTTCAGTTAAAATTTCTCTTTTTTTTGCAGTCAGCGATTCCCGCCATACTTACGTAATGTACTACTAAGGAAAAACGTAATATTTTGCAAGTCGTTTTTGGGGGTTGAAAGACATTAATTAGAAAATTTTTTCAGGACTTACAAATAAATGAAATTATTGGTGCAATTATTATGCTTTAGAAAATTTTCTAAACATTTTTTTTACATCTGTTACCCACATCCTCCAATTAATTTCATAAAACTTTTAGAAATACATCATTTATACCATTTTTTATTATTAGTTAAATGCAAGACTCTTTGGGGAATGTAAATCATGTAATTTTGCTTTTTAATTACGAGACAATTTTTCCGAAAATCTGCTCCGAATAGTATAATAAAAATGCATTAAAACTATTTAATTTAGATAAACTTTTAGTTGATTTTATAACCAATATAATTTTAGGATAACATATTCTGAAAAAAAAAATCGATGAGTAATGAATTTTTATAAGAATTGTTTTCAATTCTTTCTTTGCTTATTATGATGAATTATAAACTTTCAAACATGTTTTCAATTACTTCCAGTCACTCGGAATCTTCGGTTATAAATTTATTAAGTAAAGGCTTTATTTACAAATCAAAAATTGAAAAGCTTCATACAATCATTTAGCATGAGGATTTTAAAAATAATATTAAAAATATTAAATTGCACATTTTTTTTTATTATTATGGAAACTTATAAGAGACTTGTCATTAAAAGGTCACGTGATTCAATGGTAGTTCCTCTTATGAAACGTTCACTCTTATTATGTCATATTTTAGTCACCATACTTCCATATGTGTAAACTGATTGAAAACAGGAGCTGTCATCGCCTCGTTGAAAGATCAACGAGTCAGACCTTTCTGATTAAGAAATAATTTTATTCGAAATTTCATACAATAAGCGAGTAATATTTGTTTCAAATCAGATTAATTTAACATTAAATTTGCTAATTATCAAAAAATAAGTTTTTTTTTCAAGATTTTTAACACTGAGAATTAACTTATGTTTACAAACATGTCGATCGCTTAAAAAAGGCCGAAAAGTTGAAAAAATTTAGATTTCTAAAACTTTAGATTCCGATCAATATAATTTCTGTTGGAGATGCACTAGAGTGTTTTACTTACTGGAAATAGTAAATTTAATCATTTAACTTTCAATTAAAACTAAAATAAAAGCTTCAAGAACACTTTTTTTATTTTTAAAAATTCAATTTAAAATTTAGATCTCGAAAATGAGTGGAAGTACCTAGTTAAAAAGCTGTCAACATAAATAATCAAGCTACTGCCATGTTGGAAAATATATTTCTGTAATACTTTGAATTTAAAAAAAATGATTGTTGTTTTAACACATAACTCAATACATCCTGGGCCTAAGTAATAAAACAACAACTTTTAGACAAAATTTAACTTTATTACCAACATAGTCTCCTTCTAGGGTGATGCAACGCATCTCTAACAATTCGATGCCTTATTTGTAGAACGATTTGTCTTTGGCCTTAAAATACGCATCAGTTTCCGATATCACCTCTTCATTGGAGCAAAATAACTTTTCCTAGAGCATTATTTTGAAGTTTGCAAACATATAGTAGTCGCTGGGGGTCCAGATCTGGAGATTAGGGTGGATGCGGAAGCAATTCGAAGTGTAATTCATGTAGTTTTGCTATCGTTGCGATCGACTTGGGGCACAATACGTTGTCTTGGTAAAAGAGCACTTTTTCTTCCTCATTTGTGACCGTCTTTTGGCAATTTCTTTTTTGAAACGCACCAATAATACTATATAGCATGCGCTATTGATGGTTCTTCGTTTCTCAAGTTAATCGATGAACAAAATACCTTGCGCATCCCAAAATATGGAGACCTAAACCTTGCCTGGTGATGTTTGCGTCTTTGTCCGCTTTGGACGACTTTCACCTGTTGCTGCCCACTTAGCTGACTGCCGATTTGATTCCGGAGTGAAGTGGTGGATCTATGTTTTATTTATTATCACATATTTACGTAAAAATCCTTCTTGTTGCATTGAAACAGTTGCAAACAACGTTCTGAATTATCGACCCACTTTTAACACAGCTTTCTCATTGACAAATGTTCATGCAAAATGGCGAATACACTACCTTCTGATATGTTCAACCCCTCTGCTATCTCATGAAACTTCAATTTAAACTCGGCCAAAAAGAGTTTGTAGAGTTTTTTGGTGTTTTCCCGGACAATTGCCGATTTTGGACAGGCTGAGCATTCAGCAGCACTTGTGTCTGTACGGCTTCGTTTACAGTCGGTATATCGACTTTTAAGCGTTGTTTCCGACGTAGAAGAGTCCGAATAACACCTATCAAGCCATTTCTGTGCTTGAACAGTATTTTTCCCATCAGAAAGCAATGCTTTATCAACACACGAAATTAAGATTTTTCCATTGTTTTGAAACTTTGCAACAGTAGCTTCACTTAACTGTAATTTGGAAACTAATAATGTGATTGGCCCCCAATTTTTTGTTACGTACCATTTGAAGGTTAGTACTTCATAAAAATTCATATAGATGTTTTATTAGTGACGCCATATGTATGTCAGTTACGGGACTTACTAAGTGGAGTGTTAATTCAGATTAATTATACTTTAAATCAGCTAATATTCCTCAAATAAGATTTCAGAAAAGTATATTTTATTTTAAATTCGAAAACAAATTCTACTGTTTATAAATATTTTTACAAGTTGGTTTTCTTGAATTTAGTTACGTAGCAAGCTGGCAAGTAATTATTAAACATCATTTTCAATGTTCAATGGAGAGACGTCCCAACAGAGCCAGGAGTCTGATAACAAGAAAAAAATGTAATCAGATTGGGAAGAAGCTACCGCATTTAAGGGGAGCAACTCTGCACTTAAATCATCAAGGGACGTAACTATTAAGTAATTTTTAGAAAAGGAAAGCAACTCTACAATAAAAAGAAGTACATTTCCAACTTGATTGTTTTGTGTTGAGTGACTTGTTTAGGTTTGGTTGCTTGAAATATACAAATCGTTGTAATAGCATATATGAAAAATAGCTTTCTATAAATATGCAGCTAAGTGAAGACTTTTCCCAATTCGAATAACAGGCAAGTTGCTATATACATTTATATGATTTTTCATGCGATTATATTTTTTTCTTTTCAAATTTTCTGCCTTGTCAGTGATAGATCGAAATAGACATGATGCCCAAACGTGTATCACGTATGGGACCTAACTAACTGACTGACATTAATTAAATAGAAATTCTCCAAATGTTTTTTTATCTAAGCGATTTCAGCTATACTTTTAAAAACTTAACCACACACACACACACACACACACACACACACACACACACACACACACACATATATATATATATATATATATATATATGGGTCAAGAGGGTGACTGCTGGAAACCGTATACCTGGTAACATGATTCTGCACCATGCCACACAAGATGTCTGACAATTTCTGCGAAGAAAGAAGTTCCACAGAGTTCTTCTATCCCTGGTTCCCCGACCACATGTATATATGCATGCAACTAGATTGACATCCGTGTCCCACCCTTTTACCGTTTAAATGTACTCGCTGCTTTTACTCTAACATTTGATTTTCTTGCACTTCCCGTCTGTTGAACTAACTTCTGTTTACTTGCTTTCTTGATAGTTGTAATCTTCAGAAGTTTAAATGCAACGTCAATTACCATAAATGTAAACACATTCTTATGCCATTAGATTCATTTTTCCCCACGCTCATTATGGGATACAAATTCATAATATTTGATTGCACAGAAAATCTGAGCTTACGTACACATATACCTTTTTATGATCTAGTAAAGAAGCATACATATTTATTTATTTTTTTATAAAACAATTGGCTCAAAAACTTTTACTATATGCGGACGTCATCGAAAACAAAACTGATACAATCTCCCATTTATTAACCAATCAGGAGCAAGGAAAAATATCTTGAAAGTTGATCCAGTTGTTTTCCACAAATGTATAAATATGGGTGATTTTTGCCTTTCTCTGCAGAAAGAAAGAATATCATAGAGAGCTACAAATTGTCATTTAGACAGGCAACTTGAATTTTTTTACCTTCTATTTCACACTGCATTCAATGATTCTCATTTCTCATGTACTGACAACAAAAAAGAACATTACAGAGAGTTACTAGCCGTCTCACTCTCTCTCTTTCACATTGCATCGGTTTATTCTTGTCTTTCCTTATTTACTTGTCGGCAACAAAAAAATAAAAAGAAACCGTTATCATTTCGCCCAATTAAATTGTGCATAGAGAATTAAACATGTTTTTCTTCACAAATCCATTTTGTCTGACTTTAAGAAAACTAAACTTTAAAGTGCACATATTCAAAGAAAGCTTCACGGAGAACTTCGAAACAAACAAAACTTCATAAATAAAAAAATTGATGTTAATTCTTGTTAAATAAAACTTATTAATTTATTTATTCTTCTTTTAATGTTTATTCAACCTTCTAATTCTTTCAAATACGGTAGGCTCAATTATGTCAGATACAAGGCCATTTCGCAACTATCACCGACACACTCCACACTAGCCAGTATTTGGCTGATATTTCATCTTCTTCATAAAAACACATGTGTTCTTGCATAAATTTTATATTTATTTTTATTATATTCACATTTACTTTGAATTTACTTATTTTTGTCTTGATTCATTTATTTTTAATCCTTTTATTTCTTCAATTTACTCTGTTTTATTTCCCTATTATTCAATTTAGTCTTCTTATTATATAATTTATTCAACTTACTATCTACAGTATTAACAATGTTTGGATTGTTATCCTCATCTTTATTGTTATATTCATGACGTTTCGGTCGTTGTAGTTATTATTTACGCTATTTACAATGTTCACACAAAAATTTTTCCCACTTTGCCATAGAAGAACAATCTACCTTGAAAGACGAAATGAAGGGCTTAGATCGAAATTCCAATTAAGTGCCGAAGGCCAGGGTGTACAAAGGCAGAAACATCGTGAATATATATATATATATATATATATATATATGTGTGTGTGTGTGTGTGTGTGTGTGTGTGTGATTTATAATGTCAAAGTAAGTAAAATTCAACGTAAAACATTATTTATTATTATAAATGATTAAAAATATTCAACTTAGTCCTTCATTTTTTCCTCCATTAAGTTCATTTGTATCCATTATTTTTTATTTATTCATTCAAATTTCTGTGTTCTTTATTTAAATTTCTTTCTTTGCTTTTTTCCATTCTTGATTTTTCATTCTCTCTCTTTTTTTACTTCATTCTTTATTTACCTTAACATTTATTTTAATTTGATGCTTTTCAGTTAATTTTGCTTTACATTTTTTTTTATATATATTCATTACTTCATTTTTGTTTCTCCTTTCATAAATTCTCTCGAATCTCGTTCATTCTTCAATTTATTCATTTGCGTATGTATCTTTATTTAAACATAACCTCTTTACATTTCAATTAATCATCACTTGCGTTTTTTCTTCCAAATTTTATCCGCACCATTCCAAACATAATTCCTTCAAAGTTAGAAGCGTACTTCTAGGTAACTATAACAGCTATTTTTGTAAATGTTCATCTTTTTTTAAACTTGTGATTCTTAAAGTCTAAATAATTCAGATTTATTAATGTAAAGTCAATTTATATAAACACACACAAACAATCAGACAAATGAAAGAACTTCGAAACAAACGAAACTTCATAAATAAAAAAATTGATGTTAATTCTTGTTAAATAAAACTTATTAATTTATTTCTTCTCTTTTAATGTTTATTCAACCTTCTAATTCTACTCTAACATTTGATTTTCTTGCAATTCTCGTCTGTTGAATTCCCTTCTGTTTACTTGCTTCCTTGATAGTTGTAATCTACAGAAGTTTAAATGCAACGTCAATTACCACAAATGTAAACGTCTTATTCTTATGCCATTAGATCCCTACATCTAAGGGAAACAACTCTGTCAACACCACCGTGATTTTATGCGTGAATAAAATAAGGGAAGTGACTCATAATATAAAAAAACTACTATATAATGCCAAAAATAATTCAAATTCAAATTAAAACAATGTTTAATAAAACATTTAATTAATGTTATTCTTGCTTAATATTTTCACATGATATTTTCATTAACATGTTAAAGCTACAAATGACAGTTTTTTTTGTGTTTTCTTTTTTAAAGCATTTCACCCCAAGAGAGGCAGAACTGCCACTGGTGTGCAGGGGTTTACAGAAGAGGTGACTGATGAGTAAATTCATGCAGTGGGGGCACCAAAGAGCTAATCTCATCAGAGCAGAAGCCGTGAAATTATTTGTAGAAGAGACAGAGGGAAGCCACACTTGCGTCTTTAAGAAAGTTGTGAACTGAATAAAAATCAAGCAAGTACAGAAATTTAACAACAGAAGAGGAAAATGTGATGCACAAATAAGAAAGTGCATAGCGATGGCAAATGTAGTGCCACAGAAATTAAGCAAAGGATTTACAGATAAGAAAATGTTGTTTGAAATAGTTTGGCATCAATCTGCTGTTTTTTTTAATGGCTGTGCTAGCTCGAAGTCACAAGTTTTTGTGATAAAGGGTTTCAAATTATGCATGGAGCCTCTCTGATTTTTGGTAGTTTTTATTCACAAAAACTTCTGCCATTTTGAGGCTGGGTTTAGTCCTTTTTTCTTTCTTTTTCAATTTGAGAGTTACCTTTTCACTAGTTGTGAGAGAAGCCTTTAGAGAGAAGTTTAGAGGAAGGGAAAAAGAAAGAGACAAGGGTTTTAAAGGAAAACGAATGCCTTATTTTAATTTAAATTCTCTTTATTTGTTGTTTATATATATTTTTATCGAGACTCACTACACTTTGCAAATCAAAGTTCTGAGAAGTTTCTCAAATTCACCTAAGCTGCTAATTTTTTTTAATATTGGGATAAATATCATTATATTCTTTGCAAATAACAATTCAAAATTAGGCTTCATACTTCTAATTTTAGAGATTTTTAGTTCTTTTTTCTTTCTATTCTTCCTTTCTTTAATCACCAAAAAATAAGAATCAATTTGAACTAAGACATATAACCAGCAAAGACATGAAGTTCTACCACATATTGTTGGTTCTTCTCCAGAACTGATATCCAGCCTACCATCCACTATGATAGCTTCAAAACAGCATATGCAATTAAAAGGCACTGTAATGGCTAGGCATGAAAGAACAAAAACCAGAGATGTTTGTTAAATTAATGGCTAATGCACAAATGATAGGTAGATCTTCAGCATACCTTCATGAGCTAATGTCAACAGCCAAGCAGAGTCTGTGTTGTAGGTAAACTTATTCAACATAAGTTCATCCAGACACTGCCCCTGGAAATAACATCAGTAACAGCAGCAGTAAAAAAATATCTCCCTGATGGAACTGAGTACATTAGCTGATGAAATACAGTCATTTTTGAAACCCAGGTGCCACAATACCACAAAAACAGATATTCCAGACTTCTCTACTAGTGCTACCTCTAGAACTACCTATAGCTGCAAACCTTTCTTTGAGAACTAGAGCCCTCAAGTATGTTTGTATTATGTTGAGAAATTTAGAACATATAAACTGTGATGAAGGTGGCCAAATAAGTCTGGCTGCTAATTCATGCCAAATTTGAGACCATCTCCACCTGCCAGACATGTTACTGAATTCTTGAAAAAGTAATAATGCTAATTGAATTGGCAACTGGTAATTCACAACTATTTAAGTTTACTACCAAAATTGGTACAAATAAAATAAAATTTGTGAAAGACACGGGTGCCGCTATAACAATCTTGCAACAAAGAATGGCACTCGGTCTAAACCTAAATCCTATGCTTGTAAAAATTATCAGCGGCAAATAGAAAAGAAATTAAATGCTTTGAGGAGCAGTAGTCAATATTGGGATTACGCCTTTTATATACATGGACTGTGGTAGTCGCAGATACTGCCAACCCCCTCTTAGGAGAACAAATATCCAGAGATGCATACCATCCACAGATGTCTAGAGTTCTAATTATCATGTTAGACTTCTGTAAATCACAGAAAATTAGAATTGTAAATCCCATTTTCATACAACATTAGATTTTATATCTGTGGCTTTACTTTTTTACACATACAAATAATTATCTACAAAAAGGTATTCACAGTGATGGACTGCCCAAGATGTAAGTTTACCTGATGGAGGGGATCCCTATATCAAATAAAAAACAATAAAGAAATCAACACCTGTAACTGTTTTAATAATAAAAAAAAGAATAAGAGCTTCATAAAATAATTTGTTCACTCTCAGTGAGAGAATATTTGTAAAACTAATGATTATATAACAAAGTTAAGAAATCCACGGTCTGGGGAGAATTTGAAATCACGCGTGTTGTTAACCATAACTGATAGATGAACTGGATTCAGAGTTACTGGCAAATTCGCGCAAGCATATAGTAAACACAAATGATTGCACTTAATATAATGGACTGCATGCAATGTTCTATTGTACTTTTGAACTATCTGTTAATCCATAAATTGTGTAGAAAACTATTTAAAAATATCAACCAATTACTTAAAATTGAAATAAATGAAAACTTAGATTATAACCTTCTTTGTGGTACATTGGATGTCTGTTTAGAATGAGAAATCGGAGAGCTGAGTTTGAATTCATGTTGATTTCGTTTCTTTCACTTACATGCAAATACCCTTGGGAAAATACCCTTGGGTTCTATAGCCTTGGTTGGCAACCATTCTACCACAGAAAAAAATGGCAATCTACTGTGGAAAAATCTTCTGCCTTGTCAGTCATGGATCGAGACATGGTTGCCCAAGTGTGTATTGCATTTAGCACTTAACTTATTGACTGATTTATATTTGGCACCTACTGCCAGTTATATGTACAGTACATGTGTATCGTAAGTCCTAAGAAATACATATTTTTCCACAAGAATTTTAATTCTACCCTTTTTCAATATAGATATATTTTTTCTAATTTTATTTAATTATGAAAATTAAATGATAGCATTGTAGTTGTGGGTGGGGCCCCTTTGTCTCTTGGCAACTAATATCTTATATCAAATTTGATCTCCAAGGGGAGTGCTAAAAATTTACCAGCTCAACCAAGAAGAATGAATGAGAGCAATGAAACATGTGATTCTATATATTCAACTGGCAGTTGAACAGAAATAGCACACAGATTTTCAAGTTTTCCAACAATTATGATGTTTTATCATTTTGGGTTAGGTTAATAATTTTTCAGTACTTCAATTGAGCATGATCCTAAATACTTTTCTATTTCTAACTTTTTTGGTTAAAGACACAGGTGTTTAAAAATATGAATATTTCCCCATCCGTAGAAACACTATACACTTAAGGATAACCTCTCACTTATGAGAGTGTTGTTCGATGTAGTACATAAATACCACATCCAAGTATGTGGCATCAATGGCACACCTTCACCAAAACCATGGAATGCACAAGGAGCATATGAAGTGAGGGGCAACACAAGGAAGATGTATGAGCAAGTTTAGGACAGGCTGCATAACCAAAGTTAACAGTCTGCAGAAATGGCATTGATTGGTGTTTTTTCGGAATTTGTTCTAGACAATGTTTTCGTATTTTGTGAATTTTCTAGAGTATCATTGCATATCATCATATTTAATACTACCAAATAGTATGCATCACTTATATTATATATCAATTATCATTATATTTGAAGAACAACATCATTAGTAGTAGTTGACACCTCAGTCATGGTTGTAGCAGAACCTTGATTTTTGCCAAGTTGATTGTCAGTACATAGCGCATGTATGCTTTGAAGCATATCAACATCTTTCAGTTATTTAATGCAGAGATATAAATATTTTAGACACAATTTTTTTTATATTAAAGATAATTAAAGTTTTAGTGACACAAGTCTTACTAATTAATCCATAGTTGCGGGAAAGAAGAGGTGGATCCATACCTTTTCCAATGGTATTAGAAAGTAAGTGAATATAAGGAACCCAACTGGAACTGGAACTGGAACTCACCTCTCAATTGGATTAACCTCTTTAAAAGTACAGGTTTCTATTGAAAGCATCCAAATTAAGTAATGTGCTTGATGTAGTGAAGTACTTCTTGTCTGAGAATCAGATATTAAGATGAATCAGAGTTTGGAGATGAGAAATCATTTATTTTTTCGTTACCTGAAATCAAGTATTCCAATCTCTGATACCTGCAATCAAGTATCCTAATCTCTGTCCCCTTAAATCGACTTTCCCAATCTCTGTCATCATTGCATGATAAAATTCACACTCTCTATTCTTGTACATTATGAGACATCCACTTGATTTGTTTCTTCCTGATGTTCTGTAAAATTTCTCTTTATTTCAAAACATGCAGTTTTCAAAATTTTATAATTTTTTAAAATTTCAGGTGGCACAGCTTCAATGGTTTTCAATTGGCAAAAGAAACGTGTATGTGTATGTATTATATGGTAACGTGTGTCTGTTTTTGTGTTTTTGTGCATATAAGTAAATGTGTGTGTGTGTGTGCATATATTGAAAGGAAATGTATGTGTATATTATGCATTAAAAGTAAATGTGTGTATGTACATGTATTAAAAGGAAATTTGTGTGTGTGTATATATATGTTAAAAGAAAATGTGTGTATGTGTGCAAAACAGAACTCATTGCCTTGAAAGATGTGGATTTAATTCCTCACATTTTCATAATCCAGATGATCTAAAGGAAAAAAGAAAAATTATGTCTTTACTAAAATGGAACTTCAAATAAAAATCTAGTCATTCAAATATTAAAATATGGTTTTTGATAAGTGGACTTGGATCTAGAACTGTTCAAAAACCCTTTGTATAAATAGTTAATAAATAAATAGGTGTATTAAAAGGAAAATAAATGCTTTGAAAGATGTGGATTTCATTCCCCAAATCTTCATAATCCTGATGACTTAAATAAAATAAAAAAGAAATATGAATATCTCTTACTAAAGAACAATTTGGTTGAAGACATTTTTTTAATCAGAATAAGAAAAACATTTATCAGTTTTCTTGACATTCAAAATTGCTCTTTTCATTCTTCAATCCATCATTACTGATTAGGACTCTGTGATTTCTTTTATGACGCCCCATGAACTGACATCTTCAACCTCCCAAATGAAAATTGCACCTCTGAGATTTCTTCTCGGGTCAATGTTGGTATGGATGCTTTCATCCCTTCTGAGAAATTCCAGGTGAAAACTCAATCCTGTCCCTGGGTCACGCCAGCATACTCGGTCGCTATAACGCATGAGAACAATTGTGCATAATAAATATAAGCAAGTCCTCAAAAGAGCAAAGTTTGCTGAGAGAATGAGGCACCGCATCGCCTCTAACAACTTTGGCTCTTGCGATTACTGGTGGCTCTGTTGTAGGGTATTAAATAAGTGCAAATTTTCAATTCCCCACTTCTTCAATCAATTTGAGGTGTTATCATCCTTTGCTGATAAATCTGAATGCTTTGCTCATAAATTATTCTCAAACTCTACTCTTGACTCATCTAAAATATTTCTGCCTTTCTCCTCTAGAACTAAATCTCTGTTGAGTGATATGCATATAACTCCTTCTAAAGTTTCTTTTATTACCACAACCTTGATCCTCACAAAGTATGGGGAATCGATGATATCCCTGTAACAGTCATTAAGATGTGCTCCAGAACTGTCCCCAATTCTCTCTAAACTGTATAATAAATACCTTGCTGCCTTCTGCTTTCCTGACTGTTAGAAGTCATCATCTGTTGCTCCAGTTTTTAAACATTCTGGTGAGTCATCCAATCGTTCTAGCTATATATCTATTAACCTTCTCCCTCCTTTTGTCAAATTCTTACAGGCTCTAATCAATGCTGAATTGGTTCATCATTTTGCAGGGCCTTTTCTCAGACAAGCAATATGGCTTTTGTTTCTCCAGGTCTGATGTACTGATGATAAAAATGAGGAAGCATTGAACATCTCGAAAGCTTTTGACAGGGTCTTGGATGCAGGTCTACAGACACATTTTTGAGCTGATCCAGTATTTCCTTCAAATCATGAAATGAAAGTTATCTTAAATGGCTACTTGTCTTGACCCTTTCATACTAATGTGGGTGTTCGGTGCTCCATCTTTGATCCTATGCTGTTTTTAATTTTCATTAACACCATTCTTGATGACATCAATGACACAACCATTTATTTATGCTTTGATAGGTCAAAATGCCAGCTGATGTCCAAAACAACCTCAAAATCATTGTTAGCAAGAGAAAAAGATGGCTTGTCACTTATAACACTTCTAAAACTAAACTTCTTTGCATTAATCATCTGAGAAACCCTCTCTGCCTTCCAACAGCATGGAAGCAACTTGTTGCGCCTTCTCAGGCTAACGTTTTCAAATGACATGAATTGGAAAGACTATATTGAATCCATTGCGAGGTCAACTGCTTTGAAAGTCAGTTCACTTATTCATGCAAGACAATTCTTCTCTCTGAAATCTATCTTACCTATCTATAAGTATACCATTTGTTCATGCTTAGAATATTGCTACCATATATGGTCCAGTGCCCCTGCTATTTGCTTTGAGCTCCTTGACAAGATACAAAGAAAAATCAGCAATATTATTGGTCCTGATCTGGTGGCTCAGCTTCAGTGACTTACCCACTATCATAAGGTTGCTTCTTTGTTCATGTTTTTATTAATACTTATATGATAATTGTTCACATGAGCTTTTCACTTTAATACCTAGACTTTATGAATTTAAGTGTAATATTAGACTGGTGGCAAGATCTCATCAATTTACAATTGAGCTGGCCAGATATAGTTGGAAGTTTTATACTAACATTTTCTTTTCTCACACCTCTTGCTAGTGGAACTCCTGACTCCATGCTTTCCAGCCAACTTTAATCCGCAAAAATTTAAATGCAATGTCAATTGCTATCTACTGTCCTCCTGATTACTCTTTTCTCTTTTCCCTTTCTGCTCACTATTAATGTTTCTGTTCCTAATTCTTCCACACCCTGAGACTCCTTGCATTTTGCTTAGGGTGATACCTATTACAAAAAAAAAAAAATAAATATTCATCACAAATTTAGTCAAAAATATAAAAAATATCAAATTTCATTAATTGAAAATGGTAGTCACACAGCTGTTCATTTTGGAAAATTTCTTATGGATTCTCATTATGAGAATAAAGAATTCTTTTTGGCAATGGTAATATGCACATGCCTATTTTTATATTATATTTATGTTAATTTAAATTTCTCATTGGTAACTACATGATACTATGGATAAATTGTCATCTACATTTCACAAAAATGATTATAACATTGTTATCTCTTTTTAACAGATATATTTGTCAAAATTACACAAAAATATCTTGAAATACTATGGAGTAAATTTATTCAATAAAATCACCATTGCCTTCAACCATGGCTTCCAGATAATTTCAGAATTTTCTGCAATTCTTCTGGACAGTCTTCTTGCATAAGTTGACAACTGCTGCCACAATCATTACTTTCAGTTCATATTTGGTGTTACAAGAGTTTTGTTGGTCTCTCGTTCAGTTGTGCCCCACATAATAATCAAGGGGGTTGCAGTATTGGGAGTTAGATGATGTGGTCACAGAAATTGTCTGGATTCTCCTGCTTGTGTAGCATAATGCAGTCCTGTTGCTAGACATAGGTTTTTCCAGCAGCACTAACTCCTCAAGGAACTTGATGTAGGCCTCCATATTGAGTTTGAGACCCTGTCAGAAAATGAATGGAGGCATAAAGTTGCCATCATCAATGATCACTTCAAACACCTTAGTAATCACCATTAAACTTAGCAATTCTTTCTGAATCCTCTACATTGTTCTCAGATTGATGCCCAAATTTTCTGAAATGTTTGTATTAGAGCTTCCAGCACAAATGCCAAGCAGAACAGCATGCTGTTTAAAATTTTGGTGGAGTGAATTACATGATGGTGCTTTTTTCCCATAGACAGTGCTCAACTGACCCTACTATATTGTACTATCAAAAAACTTAAAAACAAATAGGGTGCATGCGCAAATATTAAAATTATAAAATGGAGACAATTTACCCATCGCACCCGGTATATATGATTGGATACTCTGTTCTTAAATGTTTAATCAGCTTTGAAAAATAATAGGTGTATTAATGAGTTTATTAAATGGTTTATTAATGAAATCAGTCCTATATAAAAACATTTTTTTAAATATACATATATAATGTTTACATTACAGTAAATGTTAATGTTAGTTAAGCTCAGGTTTCTTATTATAAATTTGATTTTTAATTCTGCTTTTTATCATTTATTTTTACTGTTGATATTTTTAACTAGATTAATCATGAATTTGTGAAGAAATAAGATATATTTGATCTTGGGTTAAATTTGATATTATTAATAACAAAATTATGCTACTATGCCTGGTCTAGCGCTTTTGTTATATATTTAGAAATTTTTGGTAAAATCCTAAGAAGAATCTGCAATGTTATTAGTCCTGACCTGCCATCTCAACCTTATTCAATTTGCCACTGCCATAACAAAGCTTCCCAGTGCCTTTCTCTATAAATATTTTCATGGGAATTGTTTTGATGAACTTTGCTCTTTCATACCTAGACTTTAGGAATGAAATTGGCAGCAAGGTCATATTATTTTACAATTGAAATGTCTAGATGGCAGGGTTGGGTTAGGTAACCATAAATTTTATGCTAAAATTTTCTTCTTTTCCACTTTTCACTTCTCTGGCCTCTTATTTTCCAGTTAACTTTAATCTAAAAGAATTAAATGCAATATCAGTTGTTATCACGTTTTCTTCATTCCTGTTCTTCTATAATTCTCTCTCCTTAAAAATGTTTTATTTCTCATATTGTCTCACTTGTAATAAAACCTTAATGGCTTTATTGCCTTGATTTGGTGAAATGATGAAAGAAACTCTGATTAAATGTTACCTTAACAAAATGCTTTTCTCTTTAATCAGAAACAAAGCCTTTGAGTTGAAATTATGGTTAGATGTATTGCAATGAATAGCAAATACACTCAGTGTACCATTTTTCAAAAGATCCTTCACATGTGCATATAATCTTGAATTTATTGTTTGTTTACATAAGGAAAGTCAGAAACTGATAAGCAGACATAACAGGGAAGTGAGTTACAAAACG